>CM076457.1:17030680-17521461 GCA_038419695.1 Scomberomorus guttatus | reverse complement strand
TACTCATTTTCACTATTTTGTGTTTTCACCATTTTTTGAGTAACACCCCCTTACTCATTTTCACTTAGCAGCTCCCTCTTACTCATTTTCACTGTTTTTCATTTTTACTATTTTTTGTGTAGCACCCCCCCCTCACTCATTTTCACTATTTTCAAGCAGCACCTCCCTCTTACTCATTTTCACTGTTTTTCATTTTCACTATTTTTTGTGTAGCACTCCCCTCTCACTCATTTTCACCATTTTGTGTTTTTACCATTTTTTGAGTAACACCCCCCTTCCTCATTTTCACTATTTTCACATAACACCCCCCTCTTACTCATTATGGATAATGCAGGAATCGAACCCATGACCCTTAAGTTGAGAGTCTCATGCCCTACCTACTGAGCTATCCGGACATTTGGTTAGACTCAGCACAACTGTGTTATATGTATAGGTATCTGATTACTTTAACCACAGTAATAATTCGAGTAACCACGCCCCCCTTAATCAAAATACATGTCATCAGATAACTTTTACTATAGTAACAGGATTGTGATTCAGATTTGGAGCATCACCCTCTTTCACTCATTTTTTGTGTAACGCATAACGCAGGAGTCGAACCCATGACCCTTAGGTTGAGAGTCTCATGCCCTACCTACTGAGCTATCCGGACATTTGGTTAGACTCAGCACAACTGTGTTATATGTATAGGTATCTGATTTCATTAACCACAGTAATAATTCGAGTAACCCCCACCCCCCCTTAATCAAAATACATGTCATCAGATAACTTTTACCATAGTAACAGGATTGTGATTCAGATTTGGAGCATCACCTGTTTCATTCATTTTTTGTGTAACGCAGGAGTCGAACCCATGACCCTTAGGTTGACAGTCTCATGCCCTACCTACTGAGCTACCCGTACTTTTGGTTAGACTCAGTACAACTGTGTTATATGTATAGGTATCTGATTACTTTAACCACAGTAATAATTCGAGTAACCCCCCCCCTTAATCAAAAATACATGTCATCACTTAACTTTCACCATAGTAATGGGATTGTGATTCAGATTTGGAGCATCACCTCTTTCACTCATTTTTTGTGTAACGCATAACGCAGGAGTCGAACCCATGACCCTTAGGTTGAGAGTCTCATGCCCTACCTACTGAGCTATCCGGACATTTGGTTAGATTCAGCACAACTGTGTTATATGTATAGGTATCTGATTTCTTTAACCACAGTAATAATTCGAGTAACCCCCCCCCCCCCTTAATCAAAATACATGTCATCAGTTAACTTTTACCATAGTAACAGGATTGTGATTCAGATTTGGAGCATCACCTCTTTCATTCATTTTTTGTGCAACCCAGGAGTCGAACCCATGACCTTTAGGTTGAGAGTCTCATGCCCTACCTACTGCGCTATTCGGACTTTGGGTTAGACTCAGTACAACTGTGTTATATGTATAGGTATCTGATTACTTTAACCACAGTAATAATTCGAGTAACCCCCCCCCTTAATCAAAATACATGTCATCACTTAACTTTTACCATAGTAACAGGATTGTGATTCAGATTTGGAGCATCACCTCTTTCATTCATTTTTTGTGTAACGCAGGAGTCGAACCCATGACCCTTAGGTTGACAGTCTCATGCCCTACCTACTGAGCTACCCGTACTTTTGGTTAGCCTCACTACAACTGTGTTATATGTATAGGTATCTGATTACTTTAACCACAGTAATAATTCGAGTAACCCCCCCCCCCTTAATCAAAATACATGTCATCACTTAACTTTCACCATAGTAATGGGATTGTGATTCAGATTTGGAGCATCACCTCTTTCACTCATTTTTTGTGTAACGCATAACGCAGGAGTCGAACCCATGACCCTTAGGTTGACAGTCTCATGGCCTACCTACTGAGCTATCCGGCCTTTTGGTTAGACTCAGTACAACTGTGTTATATGTATAGGTATCTGATTACTTTAACCACAGTAATAATTCGAGTAACCCCCCCCCTTAATCAAAATACATGTCATCACTTAACTTTCACCATAGTAATGGGATTGTGATTCAGATTTGGAGCATCACCTCTTTCACTCATTTTTTGTGTAACGCATAACGCAGGAGTCGAACCCATGACCCTTAGGTTGAGAGTCTCATGCCCTACCTACTGAGCTATCCGGACATTTGGTTAGATTCAGCACAACTGTGTTATATGTATAGGTATCTGATTTCTTTAACCACAGTAATAATTCGAGTAACCCCCCCCCCCCCTTAATCAAAATACATGTCATCAGTTAACTTTTACCATAGTAACAGGATTGTGATTCAGATTTGGAGCATCACCTCTTTCATTCATTTTTTGTGCAACCCAGGAGTCGAACCCATGACCTTTAGGTTGAGAGTCTCATGCCCTACCTACTGCGCTATTCGGACTTTGGGTTAGACTCAGTACAACTGTGTTATATGTATAGGTATCTGATTACTTTAACCACAGTAATAATTCGAGTAACCCCCCCCCCTTAATCAAAATACATGTCATCACTTAACTTTTACCATAGTAACAGGATTGTGATTCAGATTTGGAGCATCACCTCTTTCATTCATTTTTTGTGTAACGCAGGAGTCGAACCCATGACCCTTAGGTTGACAGTCTCATGCCCTACCTACTGAGCTACCCGTACTTTTGGTTAGCCTCACTACAACTGTGTTATATGTATAGGTATCTGATTACTTTAACCACAGTAATAATTCGAGTAACCCCCCCCCCCTTAATCAAAATACATGTCATCACTTAACTTTCACCATAGTAATGGGATTGTGATTCAGATTTGGAGCATCACCTCTTTCACTCATTTTTTGTGTAACGCATAACGCAGGAGTCGAACCCATGACCCTTAGGTTGACAGTCTCATGGCCTACCTACTGAGCTATCCGGCCTTTTGGTTAGACTCAGTACAACTGTGTTATATGTATAGGTATCTGATTACTTTAACCACAGTAATAATTCGAGTAACGCCCCCCTCTTACTCATTTTCACTATTTTTCGTGTAACACCCCCCCTCTTACTCATTTTCACTAATTTGTGGTTTCACCATTTTTTGAGTAACACCCCCCTTCCTCATTTTCACTATTTTTCTAGTAGCACCCCCTTAATCATTTTCACTATTTTCACATGACACCCGTACTCATTTTCACTATTTTTCTAGTAACACCCCCTTAATCATTTTCACTATTTTCACGTAACACCCCCCTCTTACTCATTTTCACTATTTTTCATTTCCACCATTTTTTTGAGTAACACCCCCCTTCCTCATTTTCACTATTTTTCTAGTAGCACCCTCTTAATCATTTTCACTATTTTTCATTTTCCCCATTTTTCGTGTAGCACCCCCCTCTTACTCATTTTCACTATTTTCAAACAGCACCTCCCTCTTACTCATTTTCACTGTTTTTTGTGTAGCACCCCCCTTAATCATTTTCACATGACACCCCCTTACTCACTTTCACCATTTTGTGAGTAACAGCCCCCTTCCTCATTTTCACTATTTTTCTAGTAGCACCCCCTTAATCATTTTCACTATTTTCACATGACACCCCCTTACTCATTTTCACTATTTTCAAGTAACACCCCCCATACTCATTTTCACTATGTTTCGTGTAACACCCCCGTACTCATTTTCACTATTTTGTGTTTTCACCATTTTTTGAGTAACACCCCCTTACTCATTTTCACTTAGCAGCTCCCTCTTACTCATTTTCACTGTTTTTCATTTTCACTATTTTTTGTGTAGCACCCCCCCCTCACTCATTTTCACTATTTTCAAGCAGCACCTCCCTCTTACTCATTTTCACTGTTTTTCATTTTCACTATTTTTTGTGTAGCACTCCCCTCTCACTCATTTTCACCATTTTGTGTTTTTACCATTTTTTGAGTAACACCCCCCTTCCTCATTTTCACTATTTTCACATAACACCCCCCTCTTACTCATTATGGATAATGCAGGAATCGAACCCATGACCCTTAAGTTGAGAGTCTCATGCCCTACCTACTGAGCTATCCGGACATTTGGTTAGACTCAGCACAACTGTGTTATATGTATAGGTATCTGATTACTTTAACCACAGTAATAATTCGAGTAACCACGCCCCCCTTAATCAAAATACATGTCATCAGATAACTTTTACTATAGTAACAGGATTGTGATTCAGATTTGGAGCATCACCTCTTTCACTCATTTTTTGTGTAACGCATAACGCAGGAGTCGAACCCATGACCCTTAGGTTGAGAGTCTCATGCCCTACCTACTGAGCTATCCGGACATTTGGTTAGACTCAGCACAACTGTGTTATATGTATAGGTATCTGATTTCATTAACCACAGTAATAATTCGAGTAACCCCCACCCCCCCCTTAATCAAAATACATGTCATCAGATAACTTTTACCATAGTAACAGGATTGTGATTCAGATTTGGAGCATCACCTGTTTCATTCATTTTTTGTGTAACACAGGAGTCGAACCCATGACCCTTAGGTTGACAGTCTCATGCCCTACCTACTGAGCTACCCGTACTTTTGGTTAGACTCAGTACAACTGTGTTATATGTATAGGTATCTGATTACTTTAACCACAGTAATAATTCGAGTAACCCCCCCCCTTAATCAAAATACATGTCATCACTTAACTTTCACCATAGTAATGGGATTGTGATTCAGATTTGGAGCATCACCTCTTTCACTCATTTTTTGTGTAACGCATAACGCAGGAGTCGAACCCATGACCCTTAGGTTGACAGTCTCATGGCCTACCTACTGAGCTATCCGGCCTTTTGGTTAGACTCAGTACAACTGTGTTATATGTATAGGTATCTGATTACTTTAACCACAGTAATAATTCGAGTAACGCCCCCCTCTTACTCATTTTCACTATTTTTCGTGTAACACCCCCCTCTTACTCATTTTCACTATTTTGTGGTTTCACCATTTTTTGAGTAACACCCCCCTTCCTCATTTTCACTATTTTTCTAGTAGCACCCCCTTAATCATTTTCACTATTTTCACATGACACCCGTACTCATTTTCACTATTTTTCTAGTAACACCCCCCTTAATCATTTTCACTATTTTCACGTAACACCCCCCTCTTACTCATTTTCACTATTTTTCATTTCCACCATTTTTTTGAGTAACACCCCCCTTCCTCATTTTCACTATTTTTCTAGTAGCACCCCCTTAATCATTTTCACTATTTTCACGTAACACCCCCCTCTTACTCATTTTCACTATTTTTCATTTCCACCATTTTTTTGAGTAACACCCCCCTTCCTCATTTTCACTATTTTTCTAGTAGCACCCTCTTAATCATTTTCACTATTTTTCATTTTCCCCATTTTTCGTGTAGCACCCCCCTCTTACTCATTTTCACTATTTTCAAACAGCACCTCCCTCTTACTCATTTTCACTGTTTTTTGTGTAGCACCCCCTTAATCATTTTCACATGACACCCCCTTACTCACTTTCACCATTTTGTGAGTAACAGCCCCCTTCCTCATTTTCACTATTTTTCTAGTAGCACCCCCCTTAATCATTTTCACTTTTTTCACAGAACACCCCCCCTCACTGATTTTCACTATTTTCAAGTAACACCCCCCGTACTCATTTTCACTATGTTTCGTGTAACACCCCCGTACTCATTTTCACTATTTTTCTAATAACACCCCCTTAATCATTTTCACTATTTTCACGTAACACCCCCCTCTTACTCATTTTCACTATTTTCAAACAGCACCTCCCTCTTACTCATTTTCACTGTTTTTTGTTTAGCACCCCCTTAATCATTTTCACATGACACCCCCTTACTCACTTTCACCATTTTGTGAGTAACAGCCCCCTTCCTCATTTTCACTATTTTTCTAGTAGCACCCCCTTAATCATTTTCACTATTTTCACATGACACCCCCCTTACTCATTTTCACTATTTTCAAGTAACACCCCCCATACTCATTTTCACTCTGTTTCGTGTAACACCCCCGTACTCATTTTCACTATTTTGTGTTTTCACCATTTTTTGAGTAACACCCCCCTTACTCATTTTCACTTAGCAGCTCCCTCTTACTCATTTTCACTGTTTTTCATTTTTACTATTTTTTGTGTAGCACCCCCCCTCACTCATTTTCACTATTTTCAAGCAGCACCTCCCTCTTACTCATTTTCACTGTTTTTTCATTTTCACTATTTTTTGTGTAGCACTCCCCTCTCACTCATTTTCACCATTTTGTGTTTTTACCATTTTTTGAGTAACACCCCCCTTCCTCATTTTCACTATTTTCACATAACACCCCCCTCTTACTCATTATGGATAATGCAGGAATCGAACCCATGACCCTTAAGTTGAGAGTCTCATGCCCTACCTACTGAGCTATCCGGACATTTGGTTAGACTCAGCACAACTGTGTTATATGTATAGGTATCTGATTACTTTAACCACAGTAATAATTCGAGTAACCACGGCCCCCTTAATCAAAATACATGTCATCAGATAACTTTTACTATAGTAACAGGATTGTGATTCAGATTTGGAGCATCACCTCTTTCACTCATTTTTTGTGTAACGCATAACGCAGGAGTCGAACCCATGACCCTTAGGTTGAGAGTCTCATGCCCTACCTACTGAGCTATCCGGACATTTGGTTAGACTCAGCACAACTGTGTTATATGTATAGGTATCTGATTTCATTAACCACAGTAATAATTCGAGTAACCCCCACCCCCCCTTAATCAAAATACATGTCATCAGATAACTTTTACCATAGTAACAGGATTGTGATTCAGATTTGGAGCATCACCTGTTTCATTCATTTTTTGTGTAACGCAGGAGTCGAACCCATGACCCTTAGGTTGACAGTCTCATGCCCTACCTACTGAGCTACCCGTACTTTTGGTTAGACTCAGTACAACTGTGTTATATGTATAGGTATCTGATTACTTTAACCACAGTAATAATTCGAGTAACCCCCCCCCTTAATCAAAATACATGTCATCACTTAACTTTCACCATAGTAATGGGATTGTGATTCAGATTTGGAGCATCACCTCTTTCACTCATTTTTTGTGTAACGCATAACGCAGGAGTCGAACCCATGACCCTTAGGTTGAGAGTCTCATGCCCTACCTACTGAGCTATCCGGACATTTGGTTAGATTCAGCACAACTGTGTTATATGTATAGGTATCTGATTTCTTTAACCACAGTAATAATTCGAGTAACCCCCCCCCCCCCCCTTAATCAAAATACATGTCATCAGTTAACTTTTACCATAGTAACAGGATTGTGATTCAGATTTGGAGCATCACCTCTTTCATTCATTTTTTGTGCAACCCAGGAGTCGAACCCATGACCTTTAGGTTGAGAGTCTCATGCCCTACCTACTGCGCTATTCGGACTTTGGGTTAGACTCAGTACAACTGTGTTATATGTATAGGTATCTGATTACTTTAACCACAGTAATAATTCGAGTAACCCCCCCCCTTAATCAAAATACATGTCATCACTTAACTTTTACCATAGTAACAGGATTGTGATTCAGATTTGGAGCATCACCTCTTTCATTCATTTTTTGTGTAACGCAGGAGTCGAACCCATGACCCTTAGGTTGACAGTCTCATGCCCTACCTACTGAGCTACCCGTACTTTTGGTTAGCCTCACTACAACTGTGTTATATGTATAGGTATCTGATTACTTTAACCACAGTAATAATTCGAGTAACCCCCCCCCCCCTTAATCAAAATACATGTCATCACTTAACTTTCACCATAGTAATGGGATTGTGATTCAGATTTGGAGCATCACCTCTTTCACTCATTTTTTGTGTAACGCATAACGCAGGAGTCGAACCCATGACCCTTAGGTTGACAGTCTCATGGCCTACCTACTGAGCTATCCGGCCTTTTGGTTAGACTCAGTACAACTGTGTTATATGTATAGGTATCTGATTACTTTAACCACAGTAATAATTCGAGTAACGCCCCCCTCTTACTCATTTTCACTATTTTTCGTGTAACACCCCCCTCTTACTCATTTTCACTATTTTGTGGTTTCACCATTTTTTGAGTAACACCCCCCTTCCTCATTTTCACTATTTTTCTAGTAGCACCCCCTTAATCATTTTCACTATTTTCACATGACACCCGTACTCATTTTCACTATTTTTCTAGTAACACCCCCTTAATCATTTTCACTATTTTCACGTAACACCCCCCTCTTACTCATTTTCACTATTTTTCATTTCCACCATTTTTTTGAGTAACACCCCCCTTCCTCATTTTCACTATTTTTCTAGTAGCACCCCCTTAATCATTTTCACTATTTTCACGTAACACCCCCCTCTTACTCATTTTCACTATTTTTCATTTCCACCATTTTTTTGAGTAACACCCCCCTTCCTCATTTTCACTATTTTTCTAGTAGCACCCTCTTAATCATTTTCACTATTTTTCATTTTCCCCATTTTTCGTGTAGCACCCCCCTCTTACTCATTTTCACTATTTTCAAACAGCACCTCCCTCTTACTCATTTTCACTGTTTTTTGTGTAGCACCCCCTTAATCATTTTCACATGACACCCCCTTACTCACTTTCACCATTTTGTGAGTAACAGCCCCCTTCCTCATTTTCACTATTTTTCTAGTAGCACCCCCCTTAATCATTTTCACTTTTTTCACAGAACACCCCCCCTCACTGATTTTCACTATTTTCAAGTAACACCCCCCGTACTCATTTTCACTATGTTTCGTGTAACACCCCCGTACTCATTTTCACTATTTTTCTAATAACACCCCCTTAATCATTTTCACTATTTTCACGTAACACCCCCCTCTTACTCATTTTCACTATTTTCAAACAGCACCTCCCTCTTACTCATTTTCACTGTTTTTTGTTTAGCACCCCCTTAATCATTTTCACATGACACCCCCTTACTCACTTTCACCATTTTGTGAGTAACAGCCCCCTTCCTCATTTTCACTATTTTTCTAGTAGCACCCCCTTAATCATTTTCACTATTTTCACATGACACCCCCTTACTCATTTTCACTATTTTCAAGTAACACCCCCCATACTCATTTTCACTCTGTTTCGTGTAACACCCCCGTACTCATTTTCACTATTTTGTGTTTTCACCATTTTTTGAGTAACACCCCCTTACTCATTTTCACTTAGCAGCTCCCTCTTACTCATTTTCACTGTTTTTCATTTTTACTATTTTTTGTGTAGCACCCCCCCTCACTCATTTTCACTATTTTCAAGCAGCACCTCCCTCTTACTCATTTTCACTGTTTTTCATTTTCACTATTTTTTGTGTAGCACTCCCCTCTCACTCATTTTCACCATTTTGTGTTTTTACCATTTTTTGAGTAACACCCCCCTTCCTCATTTTCACTATTTTCACATAACACCCCCCTCTTACTCATTATGGATAATGCAGGAATCGAACCCATGACCCTTAAGTTGAGAGTCTCATGCCCTACCTACTGAGCTATCCGGACATTTGGTTAGACTCAGCACAACTGTGTTATATGTATAGGTATCTGATTACTTTAACCACAGTAATAATTCGAGTAACCACGCCCCCCTTAATCAAAATACATGTCATCAGATAACTTTTACTATAGTAACAGGATTGTGATTCAGATTTGGAGCATCACCTCTTTCACTCATTTTTTGTGTAACGCATAACGCAGGAGTCGAACCCATGACCCTTAGGTTGAGAGTCTCATGCCCTACCTACTGAGCTATCCGGACATTTGGTTAGACTCAGCACAACTGTGTTATATGTATAGGTATCTGATTTCATTAACCACAGTAATAATTCGAGTAACCCCCACCCCCCCTTAATCAAAATACATGTCATCAGATAACTTTTACCATAGTAACAGGATTGTGATTCAGATTTGGAGCATCACCTGTTTCATTCATTTTTTGTGTAACGCAGGAGTCGAACCCATGACCCTTAGGTTGACAGTCTCATGCCCTACCTACTGAGCTACCCGTACTTTTGGTTAGACTCAGTACAACTGTGTTATATGTATAGGTATCTGATTACTTTAACCACAGTAATAATTCGAGTAACCCCCCCCCTTAATCAAAATACATGTCATCACTTAACTTTCACCATAGTAATGGGATTGTGATTCAGATTTGGAGCATCACCTCTTTCACTCATTTTTTGTGTAACGCATAACGCAGGAGTCGAACCCATGACCCTTAGGTTGAGAGTCTCATGCCCTACCTACTGAGCTATCCGGACATTTGGTTAGATTCAGCACAACTGTGTTATATGTATAGGTATCTGATTTCTTTAACCACAGTAATAATTCGAGTAACCCCCCCCCCCCCCTTAATCAAAATACATGTCATCAGTTAACTTTTACCATAGTAACAGGATTGTGATTCAGATTTGGAGCATCACCTCTTTCATTCATTTTTTGTGCAACCCAGGAGTCGAACCCATGACCTTTAGGTTGAGAGTCTCATGCCCTACCTACTGCGCTATTCGGACTTTGGGTTAGACTCAGTACAACTGTGTTATATGTATAGGTATCTGATTACTTTAACCACAGTAATAATTCGAGTAACCCCCCCCCTTAATCAAAATACATGTCATCACTTAACTTTTACCATAGTAACAGGATTGTGATTCAGATTTGGAGCATCACCTCTTTCATTCATTTTTTGTGTAACGCAGGAGTCGAACCCATGACCCTTAGGTTGACAGTCTCATGCCCTACCTACTGAGCTACCCGTACTTTTGGTTAGCCTCACTACAACTGTGTTATATGTATAGGTATCTGATTACTTTAACCACAGTAATAATTCGAGTAACCCCCCCCCCCTTAATCAAAATACATGTCATCACTTAACTTTCACCATAGTAATGGGATTGTGATTCAGATTTGGAGCATCACCTCTTTCACTCATTTTTTGTGTAACGCATAACGCAGGAGTCGAACCCATGACCCTTAGGTTGACAGTCTCATGGCCTACCTACTGAGCTATCCGGCCTTTTGGTTAGACTCAGTACAACTGTGTTATATGTATAGGTATCTGATTACTTTAACCACAGTAATAATTCGAGTAACGCCCCCCCTCTTACTCATTTTCACTATTTTTCGTGTAACACCCCCCTCTTACTCATTTTCACTAATTTGTGGTTTCACCATTTTTTGAGTAACACCCCCCTTCCTCATTTTCACTATTTTTCTAGTAGCACCCCCTTAATCATTTTCACTATTTTCACATGACACCCGTACTCATTTTCACTATTTTTCTAGTAACACCCCCTTAATCATTTTCACTATTTTCACGTAACACCCCCCTCTTACTCATTTTCACTATTTTTCATTTCCACCATTTTTTTGAGTAACACCCCCCTTCCTCATTTTCACTATTTTTCTAGTAGCACCCTCTTAATCATTTTCACTATTTTTCATTTTCCCCATTTTTCGTGTAGCACCCCCCTCTTACTCATTTTCACTATTTTCAAACAGCACCTCCCTCTTACTCATTTTCACTGTTTTTCATTTTCACTATTTTTTGTGTAGCACCCCCTTAATCATTTTCACTATTTTCAAGTAACACCCCCTTACTCATTTTCACTATGTTTCGTGTAACACCCCCCTTACTCACTTTCACCATTTTGTGAGTAACACCCCCCTTCCTCATTTTCACTATTTTTCTAGTAGCACCCCCTTAATCATTTTCACTATTTTCACATGACACCCGTACTCATTTTCACTGTTTTTTGTGTAGCACCCCCTTAATCATTTTCACATGACACCCCCTTACTCACTTTCACAATTTTGTGAGTAACAGCCCCCTTCCTCATTTTCACTATTTTTCTAGTAGCACCCCTTAATCATTTTCACTATTTTCACATGACACCCCCTTACTCATTTTCACTATTTTCAAGTAACACCCCCCATACTCATTTTCACTATGTTTCGTGTAACACCCCCGTACTCATTTTCACTATTTTGTGTTTTCACCATTTTTTGAGTAACACCCCCTTCCTCATTTTCACTATTTTTCTAGTAGAACCCCCCTTAATCATTTTCACTTTTTTCACATAACATCCCCTCTCACTGATTTTCACTATTTTCAAGTAACACCCCCTTACTCATTTTCACTATGTTTCGTGTAACACCCCCTTACTCACTTTCACCATTTTGTGAGTAACACCCCCTTCCTCATTTTCACTATTTTTCTAGTAGCACCCCCTTAATCATTTTCACTATTTTCACATGACACCCCCTTACTCATTTTCACTATTTTCAAGTAACACCCCCCCGTACTCATTTTCACTATGTTTCGTGTAACACCCCCGTACTCATTTTCACTATTTTTCTAGTAACACCCCCTTAATCATTTTCACTATTTTCACGTAACACCCCCCTCTTACTCATTTTCACTATTTTTCATTTCCACCATTTTTTTGAGTAACACCCCCCTTCCTCATTTTCACTATTTTTCTAGTAGCACCCTCTTAATCATTTTCACCATTTTTCATTTTCCCCATTTTTCGTGTAGCACCCCCCTCTTACTCATTTTCACTATTTTCAAACAGCACCTCCCTCTTACTCATTTTCACTGTTTTTTGTGTAGCACCCCCTTAATCATTTTCACATGACACCCCCTTACTCACTTTCACCATTTTGTGAGTAACAGCCCCTTCCTCATTTTCACTATTTTTCTAGTAGCACCCCCCTTAATCATTTTCACTTTTTTCACATAACATCCCCTCTCACTGATTTTCACTATTTTCACATGACACCCCCCATACTCATTTTCACTATGTTTCGTGTAACACCCCCGTACTCATTTTCACTATTTTGTGTTTTCACCATTTTTTGAGTAACACCCCCTTCCTCATTTTCACTATTTTTCTAGTAGCACCCCCCTTAATCATTTTCACTTTTTTCACATAACATCCCCTCTCACTGATTTTCACTATTTTCAAGTAACACCCCCTTACTCATTTTCACCATTTTCAATTAGCAGCTCCCTCTTACTCATTTTCACTGTTTTTCATTTTCACTATTTTTTGTGTAGCACCCCCCCTCACTCATTTTCACTATTTTCAAGCAGCACCTCCCTCTTACTCATTTTCACTGTTTTTCATTTTCACTATTTTTTCTGTAGCACTCCCCTCTCACTCATTTTCACCATTTTGTGTTTTTACCATTTTTTGAGTAACACCCCCCTTCCTCATTTTCACTATTTTCACATAACACCCCCCTCTTACTCATTATGGATAATGCAGGAATCGAACCCATGACCCTTAGGTTGAGAGTCTCATGCCCTACCTACTGAGCTTTCCGGACATTTGGTTAGACTCAGCACAACTGTGTTATATGTATAGGTATCTGATTACTTTAACCACAGTAATAATTCGAGTAACCACCCCCCCCTTAATCAAAATACATGTCATCATATAACTTTTACTATAGTAATAGGATTGTGATTCAGATTTGGAGCATCACCTCTTTCACTCATTTTTTGTGTACCGCATAACGCAGGAGTCGAACCCATGACCCTTAGGTTGAGAGTCTCATGCCCTACCTACTGAGCTATCCGGACATTTGGTTAGACTCAGCACAACTGTGTTATATGTATAGGTATCTGATTACTTTAACCACAGTAATAATTCGAGTAACCACCCCCCCTTAATCAAAATACATGTCATCAGATAACTTTTACTATAGTAATAGGATTGTGATTCAGATTTGGAGCATCACCTCTTTCACTCATTTTTTGTGTAACGCATAACGCAGGAGTCGAACCCATGACCCTTAGGTTGAGAGTCTCATGCCCTACCTACTGAGCTATCCGGACATTTGGTTAGACTCAGCACAACTGTGTTATATGTATAGGTATCTGATTTCATTAACCACAGTAATAATTCGAGTAACCCCCACCCCCCCTTAATCAAAATACATGTCATCAGATAACTTTTACCATAGTAACAGGATTGTGATTCAGATTTGGAGCATCACCTGTTTCATTCATTTTTTGTGTAACGCAGGAGTCGAACCCATGACCCTTAGGTTGACAGTCTCATGCCCTACCTACTGAGCTACCCGTACTTTTGGTTAGACTCAGTACAACTGTGTTATATGTATATGTATCTGATTACTTTAACCACAGTAATAATTCGAGTAACCCCCCCCCTTAATCAAAATACATGTCATCACTTAACTTTCATCATAGTAATGGGATTGTGATTCAGATTTGGAGCATCACCTCTTTCACTCATTTTTTGTGTAACGCATAACGCAGGAGTCGAACTCATGACCCTTAGGTTGACAGTCTCACGCCCTACCTACTGAGCTATCCGGCCTTTTGGTTAGACTCAGTACAACTGTGTTATATGTATAGGTATCTGATTACTTTAACCACTAATAATTCGAGTAACCCCCCCCCCTTAATCAAAATACATGTCATCAGATAACTTTTACCATAGTAATGGGATTGTGATTCAGATTTGGAGCATCACCTCTTTCATTCATTTTTGTGTAACCCAGGAGTAGAACCCATGACCCTCAGGTTGAGAGTCTCACGCCCTACCTACTGCGCTATTTGGACTTTCGGTTAGACTCAGTACAACTGTGTTATATGTATAGGTATCTGATTACTTTAACCACAGTAATAATTCGAGTGACCCTCCCCCTTAATCAAAATACATGTCATCAGATAACTTTTACTATAGTAATAGGTTTGTGATTCAGATTTGGAGCATCACCTCTTTCACTCATTTTTTGTGTAACGCATAACGCAGGAGTCGAACCCATGACCCTTAGGTTGAGAGTCTCATGCCCTACCTACTGAGCTATCCGGACATTTGGTTAGACTCAGCACAACTGTGTTATATGTATAGGTATCTGATTTCTTTAACCACAGTAATAATTCGAGTAACCCCCCCCCCTTAATCAAAATACATGTCATCAGTTAACTTTTACCATAGTAACAGGATTGTGATTCAGATTTGGAGCATCACCTCTTTCATTCATTTTTTGTGTAACCCAGGAGTCGAACCCATGACCTTTAGGTTGAGAGTCTCATGCCCTACCTACTGCGCTATTCGGCCTTTGGGTTAGACTCAGTACAACTGTGTTATATGTATAGGTATCTGATTACTTTAACCACAGTAATAATTCGAGTAACCACCCCCCCCTTAATCAAAATACATGTCATCAGATAACTTTTACTATAGTAACAGGATTGTGATTCAGATTTGGAGCATCACCTCTTTCACTCATTTTTTGTGTAACGCATAACGCAGGAGTCGAACCCATGACCCTTAGGTTGAGAGTCTCTTCCCCTACCTACTGAGCTATCCGGACATTTGGTTAGACTCAGCACAACTGTGTTATATGTATAGGTATCTGATTTCTTTAACCACAGTAATAATTCCAGTAACCCCTCCCCCCCTTAATCAAAATACATGTCATCAGATAACTTTTACCATAGTAACAGGATTGTGATTCAGATTTGGAGCATCACCTCTTTCATTCATTTTTTGTGTAACGCAGGAGTCGAACCCATGACCCTTAGGTTGACAGTCTCATGCCCTACCTACTGAGCTACCCGTACTTTTGGTTAGCCTCACTACAACTGTGTTATATGTATAGGTATCTGATTACTTTAACCACAGTAATAATTCGAGTAACCCCCCCCCCTTAATCAAAATACATGTCATCACTTAACTTTCACCATAGTAATGGGATTGTGATTCAGATTTGGAGCATCACCTCTTTCACTCATTTTTTGTGTAACGCATAACGCAGGAGTCGAACCCATGACCCTTAGGTTGACAGTCTCATGGCCTACCTACTGAGCTATCCGGCCTTTTGGTTAGACTCAGTACAACTGTGTTATATGTATAGGTATCTGATTACTTTAACCACAGTAATAATTCGAGTAACGCCCCCCTCTTACTCATTTTCACTATTTTTCGTGTAACACCCCCCTCTTACTCATTTTCACTAATTTGTGGTTTCACCATTTTTTGAGTAACACCCCCCTTCCTCATTTTCACTATTTTTCTAGTAGCACCCCCTTAATCATTTTCACTATTTTCACATGACACCCGTACTCATTTTCACTATTTTTCTAGTAACACCCCCTTAATCATTTTCACTATTTTCACGTAACACCCCCCTCTTACTCATTTTCACTATTTTTCATTTCCACCATTTTTTTGAGTAACACCCCCCTTCCTCATTTTCACTATTTTTCTAGTAGCACCCTCTTAATCATTTTCACTATTTTTCATTTTCCCCATTTTTCGTGTAGCACCCCCCTCTTACTCATTTTCACTATTTTCAAACAGCACCTCCCTCTTACTCATTTTCACTGTTTTTCATTTTCACTATTTTTTGTGTAGCACCCCCTTAATCATTTTCACTATTTTCAAGTAACACCCCCTTACTCATTTTCACTATGTTTCGTGTAACACCCCCCTTACTCACTTTCACCATTTTGTGAGTAACACCCCCCTTCCTCATTTTCACTATTTTTCTAGTAGCACCCCCTTAATCATTTTCACTATTTTCACATGACACCCGTACTCATTTTCACTGTTTTTTGTGTAGCACCCCCTTAATCATTTTCACATGACACCCCCTTACTCACTTTCACCATTTTGTGAGTAACAGCCCCCTTCCTCATTTTCACTATTTTTCTAGTAGCACCCCTTAATCATTTTCACTATTTTCACATAACACCCCCTTACTCATTTTCACTATTTTCAAGTAACACCCCCCATACTCATTTTCACTATGTTTCGTGTAACACCCCCGTACTCATTTTCACTATTTTGTGTTTTCACCATTTTTTGAGTAACACCCCCTTCCTCATTTTCACTATTTTTCTAGTAGAACCCCCCTTAATCATTTTCACTTTTTTCACATAACATCCCCTCTCACTGATTTTCACTATTTTCAAGTAACACCCCCTTCCTCATTTTCACTATTTTTCTAGTAGCACCCCCCTTAATCATTTTCACTTTTTTCACAGAACACCCCCCCTCACTGATTTTCACTATTTTCTAGTAACACCCCCTTACTCATTTTCACTATGTTTCGTGTAACACCCCCTTACTCACTTTCACCATTTTGTGAGTAACACCCCCTTCCTCATTTTCACTATTTTTCTAGTAGCACCCCCTTAATCATTTTCACTATTTTCACATGACACCCCCTTACTCATTTTCACTATTTTCAAGTAACACCCCCCCGTACTCATTTTCACTATGTTTCGTGTAACACCCCCGTACTCATTTTCACTATTTTTCTAGTAACACCCCCTTAATCATTTTCACTATTTTCACGTAACACCCCCCTCTTACTCATTTTCACTATTTTTCATTTCCACCATTTTTTTGAGTAACACCCCCCTTCCTCATTTTCACTATTTTTCTAGTAGCACCCTCTTAATCATTTTCACCATTTTTCATTTTCCCCATTTTTCGTGTAGCACCCCCCTCTTACTCATTTTCACTATTTTCAAACAGCACCTCCCTCTTACTCATTTTCACTGTTTTTTGTGTAGCACCCCCTTAATCATTTTCACATGACACCCCCTTACTCACTTTCACCATTTTGTGAGTAACAGCCCCCTTCCTCATTTTCACTATTTTTCTAGTAGCACCCCCTTAATCATTTTCACTATTTTCACATGACACCCCCTTACTCATTTTCACTATTTTCAAGTAACACCCCCCATACTCATTTTCACTATGTTTCGTGTAACACCCCGTACTCATTTTCACTATTTTGTGTTTTCACCATTTTTTGAGTAACACCCCCTTCCTCATTTTCACTATTTTTCTAGTAGCACCCCCCTTAATCATTTTCACTTTTTTCACATAACATCCCCTCTCACTGATTTTTACTATTTTCAAGTAACACCCCCTTACTCATTTTCACTATTTTCAATTAGCAGCTCCCTCTTACTCATTTTCACTGTTTTTCATTTTCACTATTTTTTGTGTAGCACCCCCCCTCACTCATTTTCACTATTTTCAAGCAGCACCTCCCTCTTACTCATTTTCACTGTTTTTCATTTTCACTATTTTTTCTGTAGCACTCCCCTCTCACTCATTTTCACCATTTTGTGTTTTTACCATTTTTTGAGTAACACCCCCCTTCCTCATTTTCACTATTTTCACATAACACCCCCCTCTTACTCATTATGGATAATGCAGGAATCGAACCCATGACCCTTAGGTTGAGAGTCTCATGCCCTACCTACTGAGCTACCCGTACTTTTGGTTAGACTCAGTACAACTGTGTTATATGTATATGTATCTGATTACTTTAACCACAGTAATAATTCGAGTAACCCCCCCCCTTAATCAAAATACATGTCATCACTTAACTTTCATCATAGTAATGGGATTGTGATTCAGATTTGGAGCATCACCTCTTTCACTCATTTTTTGTGTAACGCATAACGCAGGAGTCGAACTCATGACCCTTAGGTTGACAGTCTCACGCCCTACCTACTGAGCTATCCGGCCTTTTGGTTAGACTCAGTACAACTGTGTTATATGTATAGGTATCTGATTACTTTAACCACTAATAATTCGAGTAACCCCCCCCCCTTAATCAAAATACATGTCATCAGATAACTTTTACCATAGTAATGGGATTGTGATTCAGATTTGGAGCATCACCTCTTTCATTCATTTTTGTGTAACCCAGGAGTCGAACCCATGACCCTTAGGTTGAGAGTCTCACGCCCTACCTACTGCGCTATTTGGACTTTCGGTTAGACTCAGTACAACTGTGTTATATGTATAGGTATCTGATTACTTTAACCACAGTAATAATTCGAGTGACCCTCCCCCTTAATCAAAATACATGTCATCAGATAACTTTTACTATAGTAATAGGTTTGTGATTCAGATTTGGAGCATCACCTCTTTCACTCATTTTTTGTGTAACGCATAACGCAGGAGTCGAACCCATGACCCTTAGGTTGAGAGTCTCATGCCCTACCTACTGAGCTATCCGGACATTTGGTTAGACTCAGCACAACTGTGTTATATGTATAGGTATCTGATTTTTTTAACCACAGTAATAATTCGAGTAACCCCCCCCCCTTAATCAAAATACATGTCATCAGTTAACTTTTACCATAGTAACAGGATTGTGATTCAGATTTGGAGCATCACCTCTTTCATTCATTTTTTGTGTAACCCAGGAGTCGAACCCATGACCCTTAGGTTGAGAGTCTCTTGCCCTACCTACTGAGCTATCCGGACATTTGGTTAGACTCAGCACAACTGTGTTATATGTATAGGTATCTGATTTCTTTAACCACAGTAATAATTCCAGTAACCCCTCCCCCCCTTAATCAAAATACATGTCATCAGATAACTTTTACCATAGTAACAGGATTGTGATTCAGATTTGGAGCATCACCTCTTTCATTCATTTTTTGTGTAACGCAGGAGTCGAACCCATGACCCTTAGGTTGACAGTCTCATGCCCTACCTACTGAGCTACCCGTACTTTTGGTTAGACTCAGTACAACTGTGTTATATGTATATGTATCTGATTACTTTAACCACAGTAATAATTCGAGTAACCCCCCCCCTTAATCAAAATACATGTCATCACTTAACTTTCATCATAGTAATGGGATTGTGATTCAGATTTGGAGCATCACCTCTTTCACTCATTTTTTGTGTAACGCATAACGCAGGAGTCGAACTCATGACCCTTAGGTTGACAGTCTCACGCCCTACCTACTGAGCTATCCGGCCTTTTGGTTAGACTCAGTACAACTGTGTTATATGTATAGGTATCTGATTACTTTAACCACTAATAATTCGAGTAACCCCCCCCCCTTAATCAAAATACATGTCATCAGATAACTTTTACCATAGTAATGGGATTGTGATTCAGATTTGGAGCATCACCTCTTTCATTCATTTTTGTGTAACCCAGGAGTAGAACCCATGACCCTCAGGTTGAGAGTCTCACGCCCTACCTACTGCGCTATTTGGACTTTCGGTTAGACTCAGTACAACTGTGTTATATGTATAGGTATCTGATTACTTTAACCACAGTAATAATTCGAGTGACCCTCCCCCTTAATCAAAATACATGTCATCAGATAACTTTTACTATAGTAATAGGTTTGTGATTCAGATTTGGAGCATCACCTCTTTCACTCATTTTTTGTGTAACGCATAACGCAGGAGTCGAACCCATCACCCTTAGGTTGAGAGTCTCATGCCCTACCTACTGAGCTATCCGGACATTTGGTTAGACTCAGCACAACTGTGTTATATGTATAGGTATCTGATTTCTTTAACCACAGTAATAATTCGAGTAACCCCCCCCCCTTAATCAAAATACATGTCATCAGTTAACTTTTACCATAGTAACAGGATTGTGATTCAGATTTGGAGCATCACCTCTTTCATTCATTTTTTGTGTAACCCAGGAGTCGAACCCATGACCTTTAGGTTGAGAGTCTCATGCCCTACCTACTGCGCTATTCGGACTTTGGGTTAGACTCAGTACAACTGTGTTATATGTATAGGTATCTGATTACTTTAACCACAGTAATAATTCGAGTAACCACCCCCCCCTTAATCAAAATACATGTCATCAGATAACTTTTACTATAGTAACAGGATTGTGATTCAGATTTGGAGCATCACCTCTTTCACTCATTTTTTGTGTAACGCATAACGCAGGAGTCGAACCCATGACCCTTAGGTTGAGAGTCTCTTCCCCTACCTACTGAGCTATCCGGACATTTGGTTAGACTCAGCACAACTGTGTTATATGTATAGGTATCTGATTTCTTTAACCACAGTAATAATTCCAGTAACCCCTCCCCCCCTTAATCAAAATACATGTCATCAGATAACTTTTACCATAGTAACAGGATTGTGATTCAGATTTGGAGCATCACCTCTTTCATTCATTTTTTGTGTAACGCAGGAGTCGAACCCATGACCCTTAGGTTGACAGTCTCATGCCCTACCTACTGAGCTACCCGTACTTTTGGTTAGCCTCACTACAACTGTGTTATATGTATAGGTATCTGATTACTTTAACCACAGTAATAATTCGAGTAACCCCCCCCCCTTAATCAAAATACATGTCATCACTTAACTTTCACCATAGTAATGGGATTGTGATTCAGATTTGGAGCATCACCTCTTTCACTCATTTTTTGTGTAACGCATAACGCAGGAGTCGAACCCATGACCCTTAGGTTGACAGTCTCATGGCCTACCTACTGAGCTATCCGGCCTTTTGGTTAGACTCAGTACAACTGTGTTATATGTATAGGTATCTGATTACTTTAACCACAGTAATAATTCGAGTAACGCCCCCCTCTTACTCATTTTCACTATTTTTCGTGTAACACCCCCCTCTTACTCATTTTCACTAATTTGTGGTTTCACCATTTTTTGAGTAACACCCCCCTTCCTCATTTTCACTATTTTTCTAGTAGCACCCCCTTAATCATTTTCACTATTTTCACATGACACCCGTACTCATTTTCACTATTTTTCTAGTAACACCCCCTTAATCATTTTCACTATTTTCACGTAACACCCCCCTCTTACTCATTTTCACTATTTTTCATTTCCACCATTTTTTTGAGTAACACCCCCCTTCCTCATTTTCACTATTTTTCTAGTAGCACCCTCTTAATCATTTTCACTATTTTTCATTTTCCCCATTTTTCGTGTAGCACCCCCCTCTTACTCATTTTCACTATTTTCAAACAGCACCTCCCTCTTACTCATTTTCACTGTTTTTCATTTTCACTATTTTTTGTGTAGCACCCCCTTAATCATTTTCACTATTTTCAAGTAACACCCCCTTACTCATTTTCACTATGTTTCGTGTAACACCCCCCTTACTCACTTTCACCATTTTGTGAGTAACACCCCCCTTCCTCATTTTCACTATTTTTCTAGTAGCACCCCCTTAATCATTTTCACTATTTTCACATGACACCCGTACTCATTTTCACTGTTTTTTGTGTAGCACCCCCTTAATCATTTTCACATGACACCCCCTTACTCACTTTCACCATTTTGTGAGTAACAGCCCCCTTCCTCATTTTCACTATTTTTCTAGTAGCACCCCTTAATCATTTTCACTATTTTCACATAACACCCCCTTACTCATTTTCACTATTTTCAAGTAACACCCCCCATACTCATTTTCACTATGTTTCGTGTAACACCCCCGTACTCATTTTCACTATTTTGTGTTTTCACCATTTTTTGAGTAACACCCCCTTCCTCATTTTCACTATTTTTCTAGTAGAACCCCCCTTAATCATTTTCACTTTTTTCACATAACATCCCCTCTCACTGATTTTCACTATTTTCAAGTAACACCCCCTTCCTCATTTTCACTATTTTTCTAGTAGCACCCCCCTTAATCATTTTCACTTTTTTCACAGAACACCCCCCCTCACTGATTTTCACTATTTTCTAGTAACACCCCCTTACTCATTTTCACTATGTTTCGTGTAACACCCCCTTACTCACTTTCACCATTTTGTGAGTAACACCCCCTTCCTCATTTTCACTATTTTTCTAGTAGCACCCCCTTAATCATTTTCACTATTTTCACATGACACCCCTTACTCATTTTCACTATTTTCAAGTAACACCCCCCCGTACTCATTTTCACTATGTTTCGTGTAACACCCCCGTACTCATTTTCACTATTTTTCTAGTAACACCCCCTTAATCATTTTCACTATTTTCACGTAACACCCCCCTCTTACTCATTTTCACTATTTTTCATTTCCACCATTTTTTTGAGTAACACCCCCCTTCCTCATTTTCACTATTTTTCTAGTAGCACCCTCTTAATCATTTTCACCATTTTTCATTTTCCCCATTTTTCGTGTAGCACCCCCCTCTTACTCATTTTCACTATTTTCAAACAGCACCTCCCTCTTACTCATTTTCACTGTTTTTTGTGTAGCACCCCCTTACTCACTTTCACCATTTTGTGAGTAACAGCCCCCTTCCTCATTTTCACTATTTTTCTAGTAGCACCCCCTTAATCATTTTCACTATTTTCACATGACACCCCCTTACTCATTTTCACTATTTTCAAGTAACACCCCCCATACTCATTTTCACTATGTTTCGTGTAACACCCCGTACTCATTTTCACTATTTTGTGTTTTCACCATTTTTTGAGTAACACCCCCTTCCTCATTTTCACTATTTTTCTAGTAGCACCCCCCTTAATCATTTTCACTTTTTTCACATAACATCCCCTCTCACTGATTTTCACTATTTTCAAGTAACACCCCCTTACTCATTTTCACTATTTTCAATTAGCAGCTCCCTCTTACTCATTTTCACTGTTTTTCATTTTCACTATTTTTTGTGTAGCACCCCCCCTCACTCATTTTCACTATTTTCAAGCAGCACCTCCCTCTTACTCATTATCACTGTTTTTCATTTTCACTATTTTTTCTGTAGCACTCCCCTCTCACTCATTTTCACCATTTTGTGTTTTTACCATTTTTTGAGTAACACCCCCCTTCCTCATTTTCACTATTTTCACATAACACCCCCCCTCTTACTCATTATGGATAATGCAGGAATCGAACCCATGACCCTTAGGTTGAGAGTCTCATGCCCTACCTACTGAGCTTTCCGGACATTTGGTTAGACTCAGCACAACTGTGTTATATGTATAGGTATCTGATTACTTTAACCACAGTAATAATTCGAGTAACCACCCCCCCCTTAATCAAAATACATGTCATCATATAACTTTTACTATAGTAATAGGATTGTGATTCAGATTTGGAGCATCACCTCTTTCACTCATTTTTTGTGTACCGCATAACGCAGGAGTCGAACCCATGACCCTTAGGTTGAGAGTCTCATGCCCTACCTACTGAGCTATCCGGACATTTGGTTAGACTCAGCACAACTGTGTTATATGTATAGGTATCTGATTACTTTAACCACAGTAATAATTCGAGTAACCACCCCCCCTTAATCAAAATACATGTCATCAGATAACTTTTACTATAGTAATAGGATTGTGATTCAGATTTGGAGCATCACCTCTTTCACTCATTTTTTGTGTAACGCATAACGCAGGAGTCGAACCCATGACCCTTAGGTTGAGAGTCTCATGCCCTACCTACTGAGCTATCCGGACATTTGGTTAGACTCAGCACAACTGTGTTATATGTATAGGTATCTGATTTCATTAACCACAGTAATAATTCGAGTAACCCCCACCCCCCCTTAATCAAAATACATGTCATCAGATAACTTTTACCATAGTAACAGGATTGTGATTCAGATTTGGAGCATCACCTGTTTCATTCATTTTTTGTGTAACGCAGGAGTCGAACCCATGACCCTTAGGTTGACAGTCTCATGCCCTACCTACTGAGCTACCCGTACTTTTGGTTAGACTCAGTACAACTGTGTTATATGTATATGTATCTGATTACTTTAACCACAGTAATAATTCGAGTAACCCCCCCCCCTTAATCAAAATACATGTCATCACTTAACTTTCATCATAGTAATGGGATTGTGATTCAGATTTGGAGCATCACCTCTTTCACTCATTTTTTGTGTAACGCATAACGCAGGAGTCGAACTCATGACCCTTAGGTTGACAGTCTCACGCCCTACCTACTGAGCTATCCGGCCTTTTGGTTAGACTCAGTACAACTGTGTTATATGTATAGGTATCTGATTACTTTAACCACTAATAATTCGAGTAACCCCCCCCCCTTAATCAAAATACATGTCATCAGATAACTTTTACCATAGTAATGGGATTGTGATTCAGATTTGGAGCATCACCTCTTTCATTCATTTTTGTGTAACCCAGGAGTCGAACCCATGACCCTCAGGTTGAGAGTCTCACGCCCTACCTACTGCGCTATTTGGACTTTCGGTTAGACTCAGTACAACTGTGTTATATGTATAGGTATCTGATTACTTTAACCACAGTAATAATTCGAGTGACCCTCCCCCTTAATCAAAATACATGTCATCAGATAACTTTTACTATAGTAATAGGTTTGTGATTCAGATTTGGAGCATCACCTCTTTCACTCATTTTTTGTGTAACGCATAACGCAGGAGTCGAACCCATGACCCTTAGGTTGAGAGTCTCATGCCCTACCTACTGAGCTATCCGGACATTTGGTTAGAGTCAGCACAACTGTGTTATATGTATAGGTATCTGATTTTTTTAACCACAGTAATAATTCGAGTAACCCCCCCCCCTTAATCAAAATACATGTCATCAGATAACTTTTACTATAGTAATAGGATTGTGATTCAGATTTGGAGCATCACCTCTTTCACTCATTTTTTGTGTAACGCATAACGCAGGAGTCGAACCCATGACCCTTAGGTTGAGAGTCTCATGCCCTACCTACTGAGCTACCCGTACTTTTGGTTAGACTCAGTACAACTGTGTTATATGTATATGTATCTGATTACTTTAACCACAGTAATAATTCGAGTAACCCCCCCCCTTAATCAAAATACATGTCATCACTTAACTTTCATCATAGTAATGGGATTGTGATTCAGATTTGGAGCATCACCTCTTTCACTCATTTTTTTTGTAACGCATAACGCAGGAGTCGAACTCATGACCCTTAGGTTGACAGTCTCACGCCCTACCTACTGAGCTATCCGGCCTTTTGGTTAGACTCAGTACAACTGTGTTATATGTATAGGTATCTGATTACTTTAACCACAGTAATAATTCGAGTGACCCTCCCCCTTAATCAAAATACATGTCATCAGATAACTTTTACTATAGTAATAGGTTTATGATTCAGATTTGGAGCATCACCTCTTTCACTCATTTTTTGTGTAACGCATAACGCAGGAGTCGAACCCATGACCCTTAGGTTGAGAGTCTCATGCCCTACCTACTGAGCTATCCGGACATTTGGTTAGACTCAGCACAACTGTGTTATATGTATAGGTATCTGATTTTTTTAACCACAGTAATAATTCGAGTAACCCCCCCCCCTTAATCAAAATACATGTCATCAGTTAACTTTTACCATAGTAACAGGATTGTGATTCAGATTTGGAGCATCACCTCTTTCATTCATTTTTTGTGTAACCCAGGAGTCGAACCCATGACCTTTAGGTTGAGAGTCTCATGCCCTACCTACTGCGCTATTCGGACTTTGGGTTAGACTCAGTACAACTGTGTTATATGTATAGGTATCTGATTACTTTAACCACAGTAATAATTCGAGTAACCACCCCCCCCTTAATCAAAATACATGTCATCAGATAACTTTTACTATAGTAACAGGATTGTGATTCAGATTTGGAGCATCACCTCTTTCACTCATTTTTTGTGTAACGCATAACGCAGGAGTCGAACCCATGACCCTTAGGTTGAGAGTCTCTTGCCCTACCTACTGAGCTATCCGGACATTTGGTTAGACTCAGCACAACTGTGTTATATGTATAGGTATCTGATTTCTTTAACCACAGTAATAATTCGAGTAACCCCTCCCCCCCTTAATCAAAATACATGTCATCAGATAACTTTTACCATAGTAACAGGATTGTGATTCAGATTTGGAGCATCACCTCTTTCATTCATTTTTTGTGTAACGCAGGAGTCGAACCCATGACCCTTAGGTTGACAGTCTCATGCCCTACCTACTGAGCTACCCGTACTTTTGGTTAGCCTCACTACAACTGTGTTATATGTATAGGTATCTGATTACTTTAACCACAGTAATAATTCGAGTAACCCCCCCCCCCCTTAATCAAAATACATGTCATCACTTAACTTTCACCATAGTAATGGGATTGTGATTCAGATTTGGAGCATCACCTCTTTCACTCATTTTTTGTGTAACGCATAACGCAGGAGTCGAACCCATGACCCTTAGGTTGACAGTCTCATGGCCTACCTACTGAGCTATCCGGCCTTTTGGTTAGACTCAGTACAACTGTGTTATATGTATAGGTATCTGATTACTTTAACCACAGTAATAATTCGAGTAACGCCCCCCTCTTACTCATTTTCACTATTTTTCGTGTAACACCCCCCTCTTACTCATTTTCACTATTTTGTGGTTTCACCATTTTTTGAGTAACACCCCCCTTCCTCATTTTCACTATTTTTCTAGTAGCACCCCCTTAATCATTTTCACTATTTTCACATGACACCCGTACTCATTTTCACTATTTTTCTAGTAACACCCCCTTAATCATTTTCACTATTTTCACGTAACACCCCCCTCTTACTCATTTTCGCTATTTTTCATTTCCACCATTTTTTTGAGTAACACCCCCCTTCCTCATTTTCACTATTTTTCTAGTAGCACCCTCTTAATCATTTTCACTATTTTTCATTTTCCCCATTTTTCGTGTAGCACCCCCCTCTTACTCATTTTCACTATTTTCAAACAGCACCTCCCTCTTACTCATTTTCACTGTTTTTCATTTTCACTATTTTTTGTGTAGCACCCCCTTAATCATTTTCACTATTTTCAAGTAACACCCCCTTACTCATTTTCACTATGTTTCGTGTAACACCCCCCTTACTCACTTTCACCATTTTGTGAGTAACACCCCCCTTCCTCATTTTCACTATTTTTCTAGTAGCACCCCCTTAATCATTTTCACTATTTTCACATGACACCCGTACTCATTTTCACTATTTTTCTAGTAACACCCCCTTAATCATTTTCACTATTTTCACGTAACACCCCCCTCTTACTCATTTTCACTATTTTTCATTTCCACCATTTTTTTGAGTAACACCCCCCTTCCTCATTTTCACTATTTTTCTAGTAGCACCCTCTTAATCATTTTCACTATTTTTCATTTTCCCCATTTTTCGTGTAGCACCCCCCTCTTACTCATTTTCACTATTTTCAAACAGCACCT
This sequence comes from Scomberomorus guttatus, assembly GCA_038419695.1. Taxonomy (NCBI): domain Eukaryota; kingdom Metazoa; phylum Chordata; class Actinopteri; order Scombriformes; family Scombridae; genus Scomberomorus; species Scomberomorus guttatus. Next base: position 17,493,497 of record CM076457.1, on the reverse strand, counting down.
CCCTCTTACTCATTTGCACTGTTTTTCATTTTCACTATTTTTTGTGTAGCACCCCCTTAATCATTTTCACTATTTTCAAGTAACACCCCCTTACTCATTTTCACTATGTTTCGTGTAACACCCCCCTTACTCACTTTCACCATTTTGTGAGTAACACCCCCCTTCCTCATTTTCACTATTTTTCTAGTAGCACCCCCTTAATCATTTTCACTATTTTCACATGACACCCGTACTCATTTTCACTGTTTTTTGTGTAGCACCCCCTTAATCATTTTCACATGACACCCCCTTACTCACTTTCACCATTTTGTGAGTAACAGCCCCCTTCCTCATTTTCACTATTTTTCTAGTAGCACCCCTTAATCATTTTCACTATTTTCACATGACACCCCTTTACTCATTTTCACTATTTTCAAGTAACACCCCCCCGTACTCATTTTCACTATGTTTCGTGTAACACCCCCGTACTCATTTTCACTATTTTTCTAGTGACACCCCCTTAATCATTTTCACTATTTTCACATGACACCCCCTTACTCATTTTCACTATTTTCAAGTAACACCCCCCATACTCATTTTCACTATGTTTCGTGTAACACCCCCGTACTCATTTTCACTATTTTGTGTTTTCACCATTTTTTGAGTAACACCCCCTTCCTCATTTTCACTATTTTTCTAGTAGAACCCCCCTTAATCATTTTCACTTTTTTCACATAACATCCCCTCTCACTGATTTTCACTATTTTCAAGTAACACCCCCTTCCTCATTTTCACTATTTTTCTAGTAGCACCCCCCTTAATCATTTTCACTTTTTTCACAGAACACCCCCCCTCACTGATTTTCACTATTTTCTAGTAACACCCCCTTACTCATTTTCACTATGTTTCGTGTAACACCCCCTTACTCACTTTCACCATTTTGTGAGTAACACCCCCTTCCTCATTTTCACTATTTTTCTAGTAGCACCCCCTTAATCATTTTCACTATTTTCACATGACACCCCCTTACTCATTTTCACTATTTTCAAGTAACACCCCCCCGTACTCATTTTCACTATGTTTCGTGTAACACCCCCGTACTCATTTTCACTATTTTTCTAGTAACACCCCCTTAATCATTTTCACTATTTTCACGTAACACCCCCCTCTTACTCATTTTCACTATTTTTCATTTCCACCATTTTTTTGAGTAACACCCCCATTCCTCATTTTAACTATTTTTCTAGTAGCACCCTCTTAATCATTTTCACCATTTTTCATTTTCCCCATAGCACCCCCCTCTTACTCATTTTCACTATTTTCAAACAGCACCTCCCTCTTACTCATTTTCACTGTTTTTTGTGTAGCACCCCCTTAATCATTTTCACATGACACCCCCTTACTCACTTTCACCATTTTGTGAGTAACAGCCCCCTTCCTCATTTTCACTATTTTTCTAGTAGCACCCCCTTAATCATTTTCACTATTTTCACATGACACCCCCTTACTCATTTTCACTATTTTCAAGTAACACCCCCCATACTCATTTTCACTATGTTTCGTGTAACACCCCCGTACTCATTTTCACTATTTTGTGTTTTCACCATTTTTTGAGTAACACCCCCTTCCTCATTTTCACTATTTTTCTAGTAGCACCCCCCTTAATCATTTTCACTTTTTTCACATAACATCCCCTCTCACTGATTTTCACTATTTTCAAGTAACACCCCCTTACTCATTTTCACTATTTTCAATTAGCAGCTCCCTCTTACTCATTTTCACTGTTTTTCATTTTCACTATTTTTTGTGTAGCACCCCCCCTCACTCATTTTCACTATTTTCAAGCAGCACCTCCCTCTTACTCATTTTCACTGTTTTTCATTTTCACTATTTTTTCTGTAGCACTCCCCTCTCACTCATTTTCACCATTTTGTGTTTTTACCATTTTTTGAGTAACACCCCCCTTCCTCATTTTCACTATTTTCACATAACACCCCCCTCTTACTCATTATGGATAATGCAGGAATCGAACCCATGACCCTTAGGTTGAGAGTCTCATGCCCTACCTACTGAGCTTTCCGGACATTTGGTTAGACTCAGCACAACTGTGTTATATGTATAGGTATCTGATTACTTTAACCACAGTAATAATTCGAGTAACCACCCCCCCCTTAATCAAAATACATGTCATCATATAACTTTTACTATAGTAATAGGATTGTGATTCAGATTTGGAGCATCACCTCTTTCACTCATTTTTTGTGTACCGCATAACGCAGGAGTCGAACCCATGACCCTTAGGTTGAGAGTCTCATGCCCTACCTACTGAGCTATCCGGACATTTGGTTAGACTCAGCACAACTGTGTTATATGTATAGGTATCTGATTACTTTAACCACAGTAATAATTCGAGTAACCACCCCCCCTTAATCAAAATACATGTCATCAGATAACTTTTACTATAGTAATAGGATTGTGATTCAGATTTGGAGCATCACCTCTTTCACTCATTTTTTGTGTAACGCATAACGCAGGAGTCGAACCCATGACCCTTAGGTTGAGAGTCTCATGCCCTACCTACTGAGCTATCCGGACATTTGGTTAGACTCAGCACAACTGTGTTATATGTATAGGTATCTGATTTCATTAACCACAGTAATAATTCGAGTAACCCCCACCCCCCCTTAATCAAAATACATGTCATCAGATAACTTTTACCATAGTAACAGGATTGTGATTCAGATTTGGAGCATCACCTGTTTCATTCATTTTTTGTGTAACGCAGGAGTCGAACCCATGACCCTTAGGTTGACAGTCTCATGCCCTACCTACTGAGCTACCCGTACTTTTGGTTAGACTCAGTACAACTGTGTTATATGTATATGTATCTGATTACTTTAACCACAGTAATAATTCGAGTAACCCCCCCCCCTTAATCAAAATACATGTCATCACTTAACTTTCATCATAGTAATGGGATTGTGATTCAGATTTGGAGCATCACCTCTTTCACTCATTTTTTGTGTAACGCATAACGCAGGAGTCGAACTCATGACCCTTAGGTTGACAGTCTCACGCCCTACCTACTGAGCTATCCGGCCTTTTGGTTAGACTCAGTACAACTGTGTTATATGTATAGGTATCTGATTACTTTAACCACTAATAATTCGAGTAACCCCCCCCCCTTAATCAAAATACATGTCATCAGATAACTTTTACCATAGTAATGGGATTGTGATTCAGATTTGGAGCATCACCTCTTTCATTCATTTTTGTGTAACCCAGGAGTCGAACCCATGACCCTTAGGTTGAGAGTCTCACGCCCTACCTACTGCGCTATTTGGACTTTCGGTTAGACTCAGTACAACTGTGTTATATGTATAGGTATCTGATTACTTTAACCACAGTAATAATTCGAGTGACCCTCCCCCTTAATCAAAATACATGTCATCAGATAACTTTTACTATAGTAATAGGTTTGTGATTCAGATTTGGAGCATCACCTCTTTCACTCATTTTTTGTGTAACGCATAACGCAGGAGTCGAACCCATGACCCTTAGGTTGAGAGTCTCATGCCCTACCTACTGAGCTATCCCGACATTTGGTTAGACTCAGCACAACTGTGTTATATGTATAGGTATCTGATTTTTTTAACCACAGTAATAATTCGAGTAACCCCCCCCCCCTTAATCAAAATACATGTCATCAGTTAACTTTTACCATAGTAACAGGATTGTGATTCAGATTTGGAGCATCACCTCTTTCATTCATTTTTTGTGTAACCCAGGAGTCGAACCCATGACCTTTAGGTTGAGAGTCTCATGCCCTACCTACTGCGCTATTCGGACTTTGGGTTAGACTCAGTACAACTGTGTTATATGTATAGGTATCTGATTACTTTAACCACAGTAATAATTCGAGTAACCACCCCCCCCTTAATCAAAATACATGTCATCAGATAACTTTTACTATAGTAACAGGATTGTGATTCAGATTTGGAGCATCACCGCTTTCACTCATTTTTTATGTAACGCATAACGCAGGAGTCGAACCCATGACCCTTAGGTTGAGAGTCTCTTGCCCTACCTACTGAGCTATCCGGACATTTGGTTAGACTCAGCACAACTGTGTTATATGTATAGGTATCTGATTTCTTTAACCACAGTAATAATTCGAGTAACCCCTCCCCCCCTTAATCAAAATACATGTCATCAGATAACTTTTACCATAGTAACAGGATTGTGATTCAGATTTGGAGCATCACCTCTTTCATTCATTTTTTGTGTAACGCAGGAGTCGAACCCATGACCCTTAGGTTGACAGTCTCATGCCCTACCTACTGAGCTACCCGTACTTTTGGTTAGCCTCACTACAACTTTGTTATATGTATAGGTATCTGATTACTTTAACCACAGTAATAATTCGAGTAACCCCCCCCCCCCTTAATCAAAATACATGTCATCACTTAACTTTCACCATAGTAATGGGATTGTGATTCAGATTTGGAGCATCACCTCTTTCACTCATTTTTTGTGTAACGCATAACGCAGGAGTCGAACCCATGACCCTTAGGTTGACAGTCTCATGGCCTACCTACTGAGCTATCCGGCCTTTTGGTTAGACTCAGTACAACTGTGTTATATGTATAGGTATCTGATTACTTTAACCACAGTAATAATTCGAGTAACGCCCCCCTCTTACTCATTTTCACTATTTTTCGTGTAACACCCCCCTCTTACTCATTTTCACTAATTTGTGGTTTCACCATTTTTTGAGTAACACCCCCCTTCCTCATTTTCACTATTTTTCTAGTAGCACCCCCTTAATCATTTTCACTATTTTCACATGACACCCGTACTCATTTTCACTATTTTTCTAGTAACACCCCCTTAATCATTTTCACTATTTTCACGTAACACCCCCCTCTTACTCATTTTCACTATTTTTCATTTCCACCATTTTTTTGAGTAACACCCCCCTTCCTCATTTTCACTATTTTTCTAGTAGCACCCTCTTAATCATTTTCACTATTTTTCATTTTCCCCATTTTTCGTGTAGCACCCCCCTCTTACTCATTTTCACTATTTTCAAACAGCACCTCCCTCTTACTCATTTTCACTGTTTTTCATTTTCACTATTTTTTGTGTAGCACCCCCTTAATCATTTTCACTATTTTCAAGTAACACCCCCTTACTCATTTTCACTATGTTTCGTGTAACACCCCCCTTACTCACTTTCACCATTTTGTGAGTAACACCCCCCTTCCTCATTTTCACTATTTTTCTAGTAGCACCCCCTTAATCATTTTCACTATTTTCACATGACACCCGTACTCATTTTCACTATTTTTCTAGTAACACCCCCTTAATCATTTTCACTATTTTCACGTAACACCCCCCTCTTACTCATTTTCACTATTTTTCATTTCCACCATTTTTTTGAGTAACACCCCCCTTCCTCATTTTCACTATTTTTCATTTTCCCCATTTTTCGTGTAGCACCCCCCTCTTACTCATTTTCACTATTTTCAAACAGCACCTCCCTCTTACTCATTTGCACTGTTTTTCATTTTCACTATTTTTTGTGTAGCACCCCCTTAATCATTTTCACTATTTTCAAGTAACACCCCCTTACTCATTTTCACTATGTTTCGTGTAACACCCCCCTTACTCACTTTCACCATTTTGTGAGTAACACCCCCCTTCCTCATTTTCACTATTTTTCTAGTAGCACCCCCTTAATCATTTTCACTATTTTCACATGACACCCGTACTCATTTTCACTGTTTTTTGTGTAGCACCCCCTTAATCATTTTCACATGACACCCCCTTACTCACTTTCACCATTTTGTGAGTAACAGCCCCCTTCCTCATTTTCACTATTTTTCTAGTAGCACCCCTTAATCATTTTCACTATTTTCACATGACACCCCCTTACTCATTTTCACTATTTTCAAGTAACACCCCCCATACTCATTTTCACTATGTTTCGTGTAACACCCCCGTACTCATTTTCACTATTTTGTGTTTTCACCATTTTTTGAGTAACACCCCCTTCCTCATTTTCACTATTTTTCTAGTAGAACCCCCCTTAATCATTTTCACTTTTTTCACATAACATCCCCTCTCACTGATTTTCACTATTTTCAAGTAACACCCCCTTCCTCATTTTCACTATTTTTCTAGTAGCACCCCCCTTAATCATTTTCACTTTTTTCACAGAACACCCCCCCTCACTGATTTTCACTATTTTCTAGTAACACCCCCTTACTCATTTTCACTATGTTTCGTGTAACACCCCCTTACTCACTTTCACCATTTTGTGAGTAACACCCCCTTCCTCATTTTCACTATTTTTCTAGTAGCACCCCCTTAATCATTTTCACTATTTTCACATGACACCCCCTTACTCATTTTCACTATTTTCAAGTAACACCCCCCCGTACTCATTTTCACTATGTTTCGTGTAACACCCCCGTACTCATTTTCACTATTTTTCTAGTAACACCCCCTTACTCATTTTCACTATTTTTCATTTCCCCCATTTTTTTGAGTAACACCCCCCTTCCTCATTTTCACTATTTTTCTAGTAGCACCCTCTTAATCATTTTCACCATTTTTCATTTTCCCCATAGCACCCCCCTCTTACTCATTTTCACTATTTTCAAACAGCACCTCCCTCTTACTCATTTTCACTGTTTTTTGTGTAGCACCCCCTTAATCATTTTCACATGACACCCCCTTACTCACTTTCACCATTTTGTGAGTAACACCCCCTTCCTCATTTTCACTATTTTTCTAGTAGCACCCCCCTTAATCATTTTCACTTTTTTCACATAACATCCCCTCTCACTGATTTTCACTATTTTCAAGTAACACCCCCTTACTCATTTTCACTATTTTCAATTAGCAGCTCCCTCTTACTCATTTTCACTGTTTTTCATTTTCACTATTTTTTGTGTAGCACCCCCCCTCACTCATTTTCACTATTTTCAAGCAGCACCTCCCTCTTACTCATTTTCACTGTTTTTCATTTTCACTATTTTTTCTGTAGCACTCCCCTCTCACTCATTTTCACCATTTTGTGTTTTTACCATTTTTTGAGTAACACCCCCCCTTCCTCATTTTCACTATTTTCACATAACACCCCCCTCTTACTCATTATGGATAATGCAGGAATCGAACCCATGACCCTTAGGTTGAGAGTCTCATGCCCTCCCTACTGAGCTTTCCGGACATTTGGTTAGACTCAGCACAACTGTGTTATATGTATAGGTATCTGATTACTTTAACCACAGTAATAATTCGAGTAACCACCCCCCCCTTAATCAAAATACATGTCATCATATAACTTTTACTATAGTAATAGGATTGTGATTCAGATTTGGAGCATCACCTCTTTCACTCATTTTTTGTGTACCGCATAACGCAGGAGTCGAACCCATGACCCTTAGGTTGAGAGTCTCATGCCCTACCTACTGAGCTATCCGGACATTTGGTTAGACTCAGCACAACTGTGTTATATGTATAGGTATCTGATTACTTTAACCACAGTAATAATTCGAGTAACCACCCCCCCTTAATCAAAATACATGTCATCAGATAACTTTTACTATAGTAATAGGATTGTGATTCAGATTTGGAGCATCACCTCTTTCACTCATTTTTTGTGTAACGCATAACGCAGGAGTCGAACCCATGACCCTTAGGTTGAGAGTCTCATGCCCTACCTACTGAGCTATCCGGACATTTGGTTAGACTCAGCACAACTGTGTTATATGTATAGGTATCTGATTTCATTAACCACAGTAATAATTCGAGTAACCCCCACCCCCCCTTAATCAAAATACATGTCATCAGATAACTTTTACCATAGTAACAGGATTGTGATTCAGATTTGGAGCATCACCTGTTTCATTCATTTTTTGTGTAACGCAGGAGTCGAACCCATGACCCTTAGGTTGACAGTCTCATGCCCTACCTACTGAGCTACCCGTACTTTTGGTTAGACTCAGTACAACTGTGTTATATGTATATGTATCTGATTACTTTAACCACAGTAATAATTCGAGTAACCCCCCCCCTTAATCAAAATACATGTCATCACTTAACTTTCATCATAGTAATGGGATTGTGATTCAGATTTGGAGCATCACCTCTTTCACTCATTTTTTGTGAATCACAATCCTATTACTATAGTAAAAGTTATATGATGACATGTATTTTGATTAAGGGGGGGGTGGTTACTCGAATTATTACTGTGGTTAAAGTAATCAGATAACTATACATATAACACAGTTGTGCTGAGTCTAACCAAATGTCCGGATAGCTCAGTAGGTAGGGCATGAGACTCTCAACCTAAGGGTCATGGGTTCGATTCCTGCATTATCCATAATGAGTAAGAGGGGGGTGTTATGTGAAAATAGTGAAAATGAGGAAGGGGGGTGTTACTCAAAAAATGGTGAAAACACAAAATGGTGAAAATGAGTGAGAGGGGGGTGCTACACAAAAAATAGTGAAAATGAAAAACAGTGAAAATGAGTAAGAGGGAGGTGCTGCTTGAAAATAGTGAAAATGAGTAAGAGGGGGGTGCTACATGAAAAATGGGGAAAATGAAAAATAGTGAAAATGATTAAGAGGGTGCTACTAGAAAAATAGTGAAAATGAGGAAGGGGGGTGTTACTCAAAAAAATGGTGGAAATGAAAAATAGTGAAAATGAGTAAGAGGGGGGTGTTACGTGAAAATGATTAAGGGGGTGTTACTAGAAAAATAGTGAAAATGAGTACGGGGGTGTCATGTGAAAATAGGGAAAATGATTAAGGGGGTGCTACTAGAAAAATAGTGAAAATGAGGAAGGGGGTGTTACTCACAAAATGGTGAAAGTGAGGAGGGGGGGTGTTATGTGAAAAAAGTGAAAATGATTAAGGGGGGTGCTGCTAGAAAAATAGTGAAAATGAGGAAGGGGGGTGTTACTCACAAAATGGTGAAAACACAAAATAGTGAAAATGAGTAAGAGGGGGGTGTTACACGAAAAATAGTGAAAATGAGTTAGAGGGGGGCGTTACTCGAATTATTACTGTGGTTAAAGTAATCAGATACCTATACATTTTCACTATTTTTCTAGTAGCACCCTCTTAATCATTTTCACTATTTTCAGATGACACCCCCTTACTCATTTTCACTATTTTCAAGTAACACCCCCCGTACTCATTTTCACTATGTTTCGTGTAACACCCCCTTAATCATTTTCACTATTTTCACGTAACACCCCCTTACTCATTTTCACTATGTTCAACTAGCAATTCCCTCTTAATCATTTTCACTATTTTTCATTTTCACTATTTTTTGTGTAGCACCCCCTTAATCATTTTCACTATTTTCACATAACACCCCCTTACTCATTTTCACTATTTTCAAGTAACACCCCCTTACTCATTTTCCTTATGTTTCGTGTAACACCCCCCTTACTCACTTTCACCATTTTGTGAGTAACACCCCCCTTCCTCATTTTCACTATTTTTCTAGTAGCACCCCCTTAATCATCTTCACTATTTTCACGTAACACCCCCTTACTCATTTACACTATGTTCAACTAGCAGCTCCCTCTTAATCATTTTCACTATTTTTCATTTTCCCCATTTTTCATGTAGCACCCCCCTCTCACTCATTTTCACCATTTTGTGTTTTCACCATTTTTTGAGTAACACCCCCCTTCCTCATTTTCACTATTTTCACGTAACACCCCCCTCTTACTCATTATGGATAATGCAGTTAGGTTGACAGTCTCATGCCCTACCTACTGAGCTAGCTGGGCTTTTGGTAAAGCTGTGTACAGCTGTGTTATATGTATAGGTATCTGATTACTTTAACGACAGTAATCATTCAAGTAACAACCCCCCCTCACTCATTTTCACTATTTTTTGAGTAACATCCCCTCTTACTCATTGTCGCTATTTTTCAATTAACACCCCCCCTTGCTCATTTTCACTATTTTTCGAGTAACACCCCCCCTTACTCATTTTCACTATTTTTTGAGTATTATCCCCCCTGCCCCACATTCATTTTCACTATTTTTTGAGTAACACCCCCCCTTACTCATTTTAGGCATTTTTCAAGTAACACTCCCCCCTTAGTCATTTTCACTATTTTTTGAGTAACATCCCCCCTTCTCATTTTCACCATTTTTTGAGTAACACCCTCCCTTTGCTCATTTTCACTATTTTCAGGTGACACCCCGCCCCCCCCTTACTCATTTTCACTATTTTCAGGTGACTCCCCCCCCTTACTCATTGTCACTATTTTTCGACTAACACTCCCCCCTTACTCATTTTCACTGTTTTCAAGTATTACTTAGACCATAGTAATCAAAATAAATGTAATCAGATTACTTTTACCATAGTAATAGGAATGTCATTCAGGAGCATCACCTCTTCCACTCATTTTATGTGTAACGCAGGAGTCGAACACATGACCCTTAGGTTAAGGGTCTGATGCCCTACCTACTGAGCTAGCCGGGCTTTTGGTAAAGCTGTGTACAACTGTCTTATATGTATAGGTATCTGATTACTTTAACCACAGTAATCATTCGAATAACACCCCCCCCACTCATTTTCACTATTTTTTGAGTAACACCGCCCCTTACTCATTTTCACCATTTTTCGAGTAACACCCCCCCTTACTCATTTTCACTATTTTTTGAGTATTACCCCCTCTGCCCCCCAATCATTTTCACTCTTTTTTGAGTATTACCCCCCCTTACTCATTTTAACTATTTTCAAGCATTACTTAGACCGTAGTAATCAAAATAAATGTAATCAGATTACTTTTACCATAGTAAAAGGATTGTCATTCAGGAGCATCACCTCTTTTACTCATTTTGTGTGTAACGCAGGACTCGAACCCATGACCCTTAGGTTGAGAGTCTCATGCCCTACCTACTGCGCTATTCGGACTTTTGGTTAGACTCAGTACAACTGTGTTATATGTATAGGTATCTGATTACTTTAACCACAGTAATAATTCGAGTAACCCCCCCTCTTACTCAGTTTAGGCAATTTTCCTATTACTATGGTAAAAGTAATCTGATTACATTTATTTTGATTACTACGGTCTAAGTAATACTTGAAAATAGTTAAAATGAGTAAGGGGGGAGTGTTAGTCGAAAAATAGTGACAATGAGTAAGGGGGGGGAGTCACCTGAAAATAATCAAAATGAGTAAGGGGGGGCGTTACTCGAGAATATAGTGGAAATGAATAAGGGGGGGAGTGTTACTCGAAAAATAGTGAAAATGAGAAAAGGGAGGGTGTTATTCAAAAAATGGTGAAAAGGAGAAGGGGGGTGTTACTCGAAAAATGATGAAAATGAGTAAGGGGGGGGTGTTACTCGAAAAATGCCTAAAATGAGTAAGGGGGGGGGTGTTACTCGAATGATTACTGTGGTTAAAGTAATCAGATACATATACATATAACACAGTTGTACACAGTTTCAGCAAAAGCCCGGCTAGCTCAGTAGGTAGGGCATCAGACTTTTAACCTAAGGGTCATGGGTTCGAGTCTTGCGTTACACATAAAATGAGTTAAAGAGGTGATGCTCCTGAATGACAATCCTATTACTATGGTAAAAGTAAACTGATTACGTTTATTTTAATTACTATGGTCTAAGTAATACTTGAAAATAGTGAAAATGAGTAAGGGGGAGTGTTACTCGAAAAATGGTGAAAATGAGTAGGAAGGGGGGGTGTTACTCGAAAAATAGTGAAAATGAGTAAGGGGGGGTGTTACTCGAAAAATGGTGAAAATGAGTAAGGTGGGTGTGTTAGTCGAAAAATAGTGGCAATGAGTAAGGGGGGGGAGTCACCTGAAAATAGTTAAAATGAAAAAGGGGGGAGTGTTAGTCGAAAAATAGTGAAAATGACTAAGGTGGGGGCGTTACTCGAAAAATGTTGAAAATGAGTGAGGGGGGGGTGTTATTTGAAAAATGAGTAAGGGGGGGGTGATGGTCAAAAAATGTTGAAAATGAAAAGGGGGGGTGTTACTCGAAAAATGCCTAAAATGATAAAGGGGGGGGTGTTACTCGAATGATTACTGTGGTAATCAGATACCTATACATCTAACACAGTTGTACACAGTTTTACCAAAAGCCCGGCTAGCTCAGTAGGTAGGGCATCAGACTCTTAACCTGAGGGTCATGGGTTGGAGTCCTGTGTTACACAAAAAAGGAGTAAAAGAGGTGATGCTCCTGAATGACAATCCAATTGCTATGTTGAAAGTAATCTGATTACATTTATTTTGATTACCACGGTCTAAGTAATACTTGAAAATAGTTAAAATGAGTAAGGGGGGAGTGTTAGTCGAAAAATAGTGACAATGAGTAAGGGGGGGGAGTCACCTGAAAATAGTGAAAATGACTAAGGGGGGGTGTTACTCGAAAAATGGTGAAAATGAGTAAGGGGAGAGTGTTAGTCGAAAAATAGTGAAAATGAGTGAGGGGGGGGTGTTACTCAAAAAATAGTGAAAATGAGTGGGGGGGGGGGTGTTACTCGAATGATTACTGTGGTTAAAGTAATCAGATACCTATACATATAACACAGTTGTACACAGCTTTACCAAAAGCCCGGCTAGCTCAGTAGGTAGGGCATCAGACTCTTAATCTAAAGGTCATGTGTTCGACTCTTGCGTTACACAAAAAAGCAGTAAAAGAGGTGATGCTCCTGAATGACAGTCCTATTACTATGGTGAAAGTAATCTGATTACATTTATTTTGATTACCACGGTCTAAGTAATTCTTGAAAATAGTTAAAATGAGTAAGGGGGGAGTGTTAGTCGAAAAATAGTGACAATGAGTAAGGGGGGGGAGTCACCTGAAAATAGTGAAAATGAGTAAGGGGGGAGTGTTAGTCGAAAAATAGTGAAAATGAGTAAGGGGGGGGCGGGGTGTCACCTGAAAATAATGAAAATGAGTAAGGGGGGTTTGATGGTCAAAAAATAGTGAAAATGAGTAAGGGGGTGTTACTCGAAAAATAGTGAAAATGAATGAGGGGGGGGTGTTACTCGAATGATTACTGTGGTTGGAGTCCTGGTTGGAGTCCTTGTGTACCACGGTCTAAGTAATACTTGAAAATAGTTAAAATGAGTAAGGGGGGAGTGTTAGTCGAAAAATAGTGACAATGAGTAAAGGGGGGGAGTCATCTGAAAATAGTGAAAATGAGTAAGGGGGGGTGTTACTCAAAAAATAGTGAAAATGATTGGCGGGCAGGGGGGGTAATACTCAAAAAATATTGAAAATGAGTAAGGGGGGGTGTTACTCGAAAAATGGTGAAAATGAGTAAGGGGGGGTGTTACTCCAAAAATAGTGAAAATGATTGGCGGGCAGGGGGGGTAATACTCAAAAAATATTGAAAATGAGTAATGGGGGGTGTTACTCTAAAAATGGTGAAAATGAGTAAGGGGGGGTGTTACTCCAAAAATAGTGAAAATGAGTGAGGGGGGGGTGTTACTCGAATGATTACTGTGGTTAAAGTAATCAAATACCTATACATATAATACAGTTGTACACCTTTTTAACAAAAGCCCGGCTAGGTCAGTAGGTAGGGCATCAAACTCTTAACCTAAGGGTCATGGGTTCGACTCCTGCGTTACACATAAAATCAGTTGAAGAGGTGATGCTCCTGAATGACAATCCTATTACTATGGTAAAAGTAATCTGATTACACTTATTTTGATTACTATGGTCTAAGTAATCAGATTACATGTAATTTGATTACTATGGTAAAAGTAATTAGATTCAATGTAATCTAATTGATATTGGTAAAGTAATCTCATTACATGTAATCACATTACTATGGTTAATGTAATCAGATTACTGTGGTTAAAGTAATCTCAATACATGTTATGAGATTAGTATTGTTAAAGTAATCTGATTACATGTAATCTGATTACTGTGGTTAAAGTAATCAGATACCTATACATATAACACAATTGTACACAATCTTACCTACAGCCCGGCTAGCTCAGTAGGTAAAGCATGAGACTCTTAACCTAAGGGTCATGGGTTCGAATCCTGCCTGAAATATGTGGGGGTGGTTGTTGCTTGAAAATAGTGAAAATGAGTAAGCAGGGAGTGTTAGTCGAAAAATTATGAAAATGAGTAAGGGGGGGATGATGGTCAAAAAATAGTGAAAATGAGTAAGGGGGCGGGTGTTACTCGAAAAATAGTAAAAATGAGTAAGGGGGGAGTGTTACTTGAAAAATGCCTAAAATGAGTAAGGGGGGTGTTACTCGAAAAATAGTGACAATGAGTAAGGGGGGGGAGTCACCTGAAAATAGTGAAAATGACTAAGGTGGGGGCGTTACTCGAAAAATGGTGAAAATGAGTAGGAAGGTGGGGGTTACTCGAAAAATAGTGAAAATGAGTAAGGGGGGGTTGTTACTCAAAAAATATTGAGAATGAGTGAGGGAGGTGTGTTACTCGAATGATTACTGTGGTTAAAGTAATCAGATACCTATACACATAACACAGTTTTACCAAAAGCCCGGCTGGCTCAGTAGGTAGGGTATGAGACTCTTAACCTAAGGGTCATGGGTTCGAGTTCTGCGTTACACATAAAATGATTAAAAGAGGTGATGCTAAAAATCTGAATGACAATCCTATTACTATGGTAAAAGTAATCAGATTACATATATTATGTGACAGAGCTCTCACTGTGTGGACCATGAAAATGGAAGAAGATTGCCGGCCACAGTGGAGAGCTCTGTACAAGCCTCCCCTAAAGAAGAAGACAGCTGACCTCCAGTGGAGGATTTTACACGGAGCATTCGCCTCAAATGCTTTTATCTCTATCGTTTAATTTACTTATGTATGTATGTGTGCATGCACGCGTGTATGTGTGTATGTATGTATATTATTTATATTGATTTTAGAACCACACAGCACTAGCACTTTTCTATTAATAATGTGAAAATATATTAGTTAAAACTGTAAATAAATGTGGTTGTAAAAAAAAAAAAAATCACCGTTCTTCACACCGCGTTCGCTCTGTCCTCCCCCCCCTCCTCGGAGTCCAAGCAAGGTTCGCGGGGCAAGCTGGTTTCGGCAGTGTAACGCCTGGGTGCTGAGAGCTCGTTCATGTTCATCGTCCTGTTCATCGTCCTGTTCCTCATCCTCCTCTCGTCATCCACGCTGCGTTCACTTTGCCCTTTCCCCTCCTCATCATCCTCCTCCTCCTCCTCAGAGTCCGAGCGAGGTTTGCGGGCAAGCCGGGTCCCCCCCCCCCCGGGGACATTTGATCACAAATGTCATGCACAACCAGAACTGCACGCACGTACATACGCATGCACACACAAAGGGACGTTTTCAGCCACCGGGTCACCTTGACCCAGAGGACAATGCGAGGGCTACAATAAAGTAGCGGCTCTATGATATGAAGTGTTTGTGTCATCTTTTTCCTTTATTCTTTTTTTTCTTACTTTCTTCCTATTATTCAAAAACAAAAGATACCCGCTTCAAGAATCACAAATGTCATGCACAACGTCACCTTGACCCAAAGGACACGTGGGTTATGATCCTTGGTTAGGGTTAAGGTTAGGTTTCGGGTTGGGGTTGGGGTTAGGGTTAGGGCTGAAAGGACCAACCCATTTTCATTTCCAGGTCATCAAATTCCAAGGCATGCATAGGCTACTATTTACAGGGTTAGAGTTAGGGCTGAAAAGACCAACCCGTTCTCATTTTCAGGTCGTCAAATTCCAACGCATGCATAGGCTACTATTTAATGGTAAATGGTAAATGGACTGTACTTGTATAGCGCCTTTCTCATCATCCGACTACTCAAAGCGCTTTTAACACTACGAGTCAATTCACCCATTCACACACATTCATACGCTGAATGGGTACAGGGGCTACCATACAAGGTCCCAACCTGCCCATCAGAGGAAAGCTAATCATTCACACACACTCACACACCGATGGCAGCCAGCTACCACGCAGGGTGCTGGCACAGCCATCGGGAGCAATTTGGGGTTCAGTATCTTGCCCAAGGACACAACCGTGGAGATTTTTTGTATGTTTATGATTCTTGGTTAGGGTTAGGGTTAGGGTTAGGTTTAGGGTTAGGGTTAGGGTTAGGGTTAGGGTTAGGGTTGGGGTTATGGGGTTGGGGTTGAGGTTGGGGTTAGGGTTAGTGTTAGGGTGTAGGATAGGTCTACAGGAAATAAATGTAAGTCAATGTAATGTCCTCAGAATTGATGGGTTAAGGGTAGGGTTAGGATTAGGGGTTAGGATTAGGGTTAAGGTTATGGGGTTGGGGTTGGGGTTAGGGTTAGGGTTTAGGATAAGTCTACAGGAAATAAATGTAAATTAATGTAATGTCCTCTGAATTGATGGGTTAGGGTTAGGGTTGGGGTTATGGGGTTGGGGTTAGGGTTATGGGGTTGGGGTTGGGGTTAGGGTTAGCGTTAGGGTGTAGAATATGTCTACAGGAAATAAATGTAAGTTAATGTAATGTCCTCTGAATTGATGGGTTAGTGTTAGGGTGTAGGATAGGTCTACAGGAAATAAATGTAAGTCAATGTAATGTCCTCTGAATTGATGGGTTAGGAGTAGGGTTAGGGTTAGGGTTATGGGGTTGGGGTTAGCATTTGGGTGTAGGATAAGTCTACAGGGAATAAATGTAAATCAATGTAATGTCCTCAGAATTGATGGGTTAAGGGTAGGGTTAGGATTAGGGGTTAGGATTAGGGTTAAGGTTATGGGGTTGGGGTTAGGGTTAGGGTTTAGGATAAGTCTACAGGAAATAAATGTAAATTAATGTAATGTCCTCTGAATTGATGGGTTAGGGTTAGGGTTAGGGTTGGGGTTATGGGGTTGGGGTTAGGGTTAGGGTTAGGGTTATGGGGTTGGGGTTGGGGTTAGGGTTAGCGTTAGGGTGTAGAATATGTCTACAGGAAATAAATGTAAGTTAATGTAATGTCCTCTGAATTGATGGGTTAGTGTTAGGGTGTAGGATAGGTCTACAGGTAATAAATGTAAGTCAATGTAATGTCCTCTGAATTGATGAGTTAGGATTAGGGTTAGGGTTAGGGTTAAGGTTATGGGGTTGGGGTTGGGGTTAGGGTTAGGGTTTAGGATAAGTCTACAGGAAATAAATGTAAATTAATGTAATGTCCTCTGAATTGATGGGTTAGGGTTAGGGTTGGGGTTATGGGGTTGGGGTTAGGGTTATGGGGTTGGGGTTGGGGTTAGGGTTAGCGTTAGGGTGTAGAATATGTCTACAGGAAATAAATGTAAGTTAATGTAATGTCCTCTGAATTGATGGGTTAGTGTTAGGGTGTAGGATAGGTCTACAGGAAATAAATGTAAGTCAATGTAATGTCCTCTGAATTGATGGGTTAGGAGTAGGGTTAGGGTTAGGGTTATGGGGTTGGGGTTAGCATTTGGGTGTAGGATAAGTCTACAGGGAATAAATGTAAATCAATGTAATGTCCTCAGAATTGATGGGTTAAGGGTAGGGTTAGGATTAGGGGTTAGGATTAGGGTTAAGGTTATGGGGTTGGGGTTAGGGTTAGGGTTTAGGATAAGTCTACAGGAAATAAATGTAAATTAATGTAATGTCCTCTGAATTGATGGGTTAGGGTTAGGGTTAGGGTTGGGGTTATGGGGTTGGGGTTAGGGTTAGGGTTAGGGTTATGGGGTTGGGGTTGGGGTTAGGGTTAGCGTTAGGGTGTAGAATATGTCTACAGGAAATAAATGTAAGTTAATGTAATGTCCTCTGAATTGATGGGTTAGTGTTAGGGTGTAGGATAGGTCTACAGGTAATAAATGTAAGTCAATGTAATGTCCTCTGAATTGATGAGTTAGGATTAGGGTTAGGGTTAGGGTTAGGGTTAGGGGTTAGGGTTAGGGTTAGGGGGTTGGTGTTGGGGTTAGGGTTAGGGTTTAGGATAAGTCTACAGGAAATAAATGTAAATTAATGTCCTCTGAATTGATGGGTTATGGTTAGGATTAGGGGTTAGGGTTGGGGTTAGGGTTAGGGTTATGGGGTTGGGGTTGGGATTAGGGTTAGCGTTAGGGTGTAGAATATGTCTACAGGAAATAAATGTTAATGTAATGTCCTCTGAATTGATGGGTTAGGGTTAGGGTTACGGAGTTGGGGTTGGGGTTAGCGTTAGGGTGTAGGATAAGTCTACAGGAAATAAATGTAAGTCAATGTAATGTCCTCTGAATTGATTGGTTAGGGGTAGGGGTAGGGTTAGTGGTTAGAGTTAGCGTTAGGATTAGGGTTGGGGTTATGGGGTTGGGGTTGGGGTTGGGGTTAGCGTTAGGGTGTAGGATAAGTCTACAAGAAATAAATGTAAGTCAATGTAATGTCCTCTGAATTGATGGGTTAGGGATAGGGTTGGGGTTAGGGTTAGGGTTAGGGTTATGGGGTTGGGGTTGGGGTTAGGGTTAGCGTTAGGGTGTAGGATAAGTCTACAGGAAATAAAGGTAAGTTAATGTAATGTCCTCTGAATTGATGGGTTAGGGGTAGGGTTAGGGTTGGGGTTGGGGTTAGGGTTAGGGCTGAAAAGACCAACCCGTTCTTATTTTCAGGTCGTCTAATTCCAACGCATGCATAGGCTACTATTTACACAACCGTGGAGATTTTTTGTATGTTTAGGATTCTTGGTTAGGGTTAGGGTTAGGTTTAGGGTTAGGGTTAGGGTTGGGGTTATGGGGTTGTGGTTGGGGTTAGGGTTAGTGTTAGGGTGTAGGATAGCTCTACAGGTAATAAATGTAAGTCAATGTAATGTCCTCTGAATTGATGGGTTAGGAGTAGGGTTAGGGTTGGGGTTATGGGGTTAGCATTTGGGTGTAGGATAAGTCTACAGGTAATAAATGTAAGTCAATGTAATGTCCTCTGAATTGATGGGTTAGGGATAGGGTTAGGGGTTAGGGTTAGGGTTTAGGATAATTTTACAGGAAATAAATGTAAATTAATGTCCTCTGAATTGATGGGTTAGGGTTAGGGTTGGGGTTATGGGGTTGGGGTTGGGGTTGGGGTTAGCGTTAGGGTGTAGGATAAGTCTACAAGAAATAAATGTAAGTCAATGTAATGTCCTCTGAATTGATGGGTTAGGGATAGGGTTGGGGTTGGGGTTAGGGTTAGGACTGAAAAGACCAACCCGTTCTTATTTTCAGGTCGTCTAATTCCAACGCATGCATAGGCTACTATTTACACAACCGTGGAGATTTTTTGTATGTTTATGATTCTTGGTTAGGGTTAGGGTTAGGTTTAGGGTTAGGGTTAGGGTTGGGGTTATGGGGTTGTGGTTGGGGTTAGGGTTAGTGTTAGGGTGTAGGATAGCTCTACAGGTAATAAATGTAAGTCAATGTAATGTCCTCTGAATTGATGGGTTAGGAGTAGGGTTAGGGGTTAGGGTTAGGGTTAGGGGGTTGGGGTTGGGGTTAGGGTTAGGGTTTAGGATAATTTTACAGGAAATAAATGTAAATTAATGTCCTCTGAATTGATGGGTTAGGGTTAGGGTTGGGGTTATGGGGTTGGGGTTGGGGTTGGGGTTGGGGTTAGGGTTAGGGTTATGGGTTTGGGGTTGGGGTTAGGGTTAGCATTAGGGTGTAGAATAAGTCTACAGGAAATAAATGTAAGTTAATGTAATGTCCTCTGAATTGATGGGTTAGGGGTAGGGTTAGGGTTAGTGGTTAGGTTTAGGGTTAAGATTAGGGTTAGGGTTAGGGTTATGGAGTTGGGGTTGGGGTTTAGGTTTAGGGTTAGGGTTGGGGTTAGTTGTTAGGGTTAGGGTTGTGGTTGGGGTTAGGGTTAGGGCTGATAGGACCAACTCATTTTCATTTCCAGGTCATCAAATTCCAAGGCATGCATAGGCTACTATTTACGGGGTTAGGGTTAGGGTTGGGGTTAGGGTTGGGGTTGGGGTTATGGTTAGGGTTAGGGTTAGGGTTGGGGCCAAAAAGACCAACCCATTCTCATTGCCAGGTCGTCAAATTACAAGGCATGCATAGGCTACTATTTACAGGGTTAGGGTTAGGGTTGGGGTTGGGGTTAGGGTTAGGGTTAGGGCTGAAAGGACCAATCCTTTTTTTACTTCCAGGTCATCAAATTCCAACACATGCATAGGCTACTATTTACAAGGTTAGGGTTGGGGTTGGGGTTAGGGTTAGGGTTAGGATTAGGGCTGAAAGGACCAACCCATTCTCATTTCCAGGTTGTCAAATCAGGGTTAGGGGTTAGGGGTAGTGGTTAGGGGTTAGGGTTAGGGTTGGGGTTGGGGTTAGGGTTAGGAGTTAGGGGTTAGGGGTTAGGGTTAGGGTTAGGGTAAGGGCTGAAAAGACCAACCCGTTCTCATTTCCAGGTCTTTAAATTCCAACACATGCATAGTCTTCTATTTACACAACCCTGGAGATTTTTTGTATGTTTATGATTCTTGGTTTGGGGATTTTATGTTAGTATGACATACAGTAGTCCATTAAATCAGAATCTGTTTTATTAGCCAATGAAAGCATACAAACAACGTGTCTTGGTGTCTGCTCCCAATAACATGTAACACAGAAGAATAAAAAGAGACAAAAGTAAGGTAATAATAATAATAATGAAATTAACGAAGTAACATTAAAATTAAATTGAAATGAAATATTCACTGCCATTCAGTCATTGACAAAGGAAAAATGGACTGTGCTATGAACAAAGAAATGTAGTGTATGAAATATGTGAAGGTGACGAGCAAAAAGTAAACATGACGTGCAAAAATAATTAAATTATGCAACATTGGAGGTTGAATGTAATGCACAATCTAAAGTCCAGTTTCATGAAATATATGAAAGTGACGAATGCAGAGATTAAATGAGGGATGTGAAATGTAAAGTTCAGTGTGGTAACCTCATCTTCAATGTTGTATTGATCCGCGCACACACACACACACATAACAGTGGAGTGCTTTATTGGATGACATGGCTCAATATTCATTGGGGAAGACTCTATTTTTTAAGAAAGATGATTTCATATTAAATATCCTCAGCCACAGTCCGTAGCCTTCTGCTATTAAAACCTGACAAAAAAAACTTTATTTCTCAGAATTGCAGGAGAAATAATTAAAACAGATGGCCTTAAGATAAACCTATTGTATTGTTCAGTTATCAAGGACACTTTTGTGTTTTTGTGTTGAGAAATGTTAAAGGTATCATTAAAAGAAAACCTTAACAGGGTGACAGTGAAGAAAATACTTCCGAGCGGGTCCTTCAGTTCAATTCTGGATTTCAAATTCAATATATTTCTTCACTCTAAAATCTACGTTTTTATTGAAAGAACATCATCAAACAGTTACATAGAATAACACAAGTAACATAACAGCTCAGATAACTACACAGCGTAAAGGTTTCAGTGACAGCAGGGTCCATAGCAACCACCATAGCAACGATAGAAAATGTTGCATTCCTAAAATTTTCTGGCGAGACCTGAAACAAGCTTTGTAATAACTACTAAACATCATATACATTCACTGAACAATGACTATGAAAATACAATTTATCACTTGAAATGTCATCAAAACGAATTTTAATGCCAAAACTATCCTAAAATATTGCATTTTCCAATGAGAGTAAAAGAAATGGCAGTCACATGACGTGGACGCAGGCCAATAGAAAAGAATAGGCCAAAAAATGTAAGCATCTCACAATTTTAGAGCCGTTATTGTGAAACTAATATGTTTTGCACTGTGGACCTGCACTTTGCACTGTAGTTACTATACATTTTGATGTGAGACTGGGTTGCTCGAGCACACCTGTCTCCACTCCACGCATTCACACACACAGGGAGAGAGAGGGAGAGAATCACTTGGCAACAGGTAGGGAGACGCAGGACTGAGGCAGGAATTGTGACACATCGCTATGTAAACAAACAACATGACAGCTTGATAACACAAAGTATAAGTAGCTGCATTTCCTGTCTAGTGCTCAGAATTACACTTGCAACAAAACAAAATGTTTTTTGTAATTGCTTTGTGACATAAAAAAATCATAAATATATGCTACTATATCCTAATGCATAAGAATTTTAGGTGAAAAAAAGGATATGGCGCCCTGATGAACCCCCACCATCCCCAATCTCACCCCTGCTCACCCCGCTCTACTCTTCTCCGAGGAGTGTACAGTCAACAGGCCTGGGATCTCAGTGCTAAGCCCGCCTCAATCTTCTCTGTCACATTCACTTCACTCCCCGATATGGCTTGAGGATAGAGCATCAGTTCTGGTGTCTCATGGCCCACTACCCTTTCTCCCAGGTTTATATGGGAACTCGAGCCCTATGAATTCATCTCCTCTACAGCTGCAGCAGGCTTGAGAAATTCCATAAGGCATTATCTCAGTCAGACAACTGATTTATGCAGCAACGGGCCGCTTTATGGTGCCACACAATACCAAATTAAATTTTCCGAGATGCGGGGAATAATGCTGCAACAAAAGCATCGCACATGGAAGGTTTCTGTTGCAGTTTTTCATGAGCGAGCAAATGACTGCAGGAGAGGTGACGACGCTGAGGGCTCACTTGGGATTGCAACAATGTTGTTTGACTCCCTCTTTTAAAAACAGCAATGGAAAATGGAAAAACAACTATTTCGAATAACATATAATGAAATGAATAACCTCTGACCCGAGCCAGATAAGTTTGAGATGGCCTTTTGTTTCCTCTTTCCTCAGGGTATTCAGAGTAAAAACAGAGAAGCATCTCGCCTGGGCTCATTTTAACACCACCGGGATTACTGTACCATCCTGTACAGTGCCCCCATTGTCTCTGAGGAGTGAGGAGTAAGAGTGCTGGAGAGAATCCAGGATATTAGAGAACTTATAGAGTGGATACTAGTATGAAGTGTAAGACAGAGCAGAGTGGGATTTAACCTTGGCTTTAATAAGGCCTCTTGGGTGTGCCTGAAAGGGAGCCCACTGTCTAACAGCTCTTCGTTGCGTTTTCCAAAAGAGAAAGTGGAGAGGGGCTGAGTCTCTCCTCTGAGGAAAGTAGGGACAGTTCGAGTAAAGGAGAGAAAAGACAACAGCATAGAGAAGATGTGACAGAGAAGAACGGCAAATAGCCCATGTTTAATAAATACAGGCAGACAAAAACATCACATTTTATATGCTGGTTTTCATTCTGTCACATCAATGACTGATTGATCAATGTTGAGGATATCAGGATGTTATATGTGGATCAGAGGCTATTTCAGTTTGTACTATTTTTGTATTTCTTCCTTTAAATAAATACTGGTGAAGCAAGTTTTTTTTGTATCTGAGCTAATGTGACATAAACAACCTATGTTATATAACTAAAGTATAGTGCATTGACCTCTCTGCTAAATGCTGGTGTCCTACTTTGTCTATGTGCATGTGACTGGGTGTTTTAGTGATTCACAAGTCCAGCCAGACTATTAATGCCTTCATGTAAGTGGATGATGTGTGATCCACATTGAACTTGCTGGTTTGCATATGCTCTGGGTCATAGAACCGCATAAACATAAGTGTGTAGCAACAGAGAGCATGGTCTTGTTTTTTTGCACATAGTGGAATCTTTAAAGATGCAGCCGCTGAGTGCAAAGGTTAGCCAGAGAGATGCACAGATCAGAATTACAATCCTGCTGGTTAATATGCAAATGTATCATAATATTATTTTGACAAATGAGCTGTGATAGCTTGAACATTTTGCTTCTTCATTTTCTCTTTTTCTTGTCTTCATAAGAAAGGCCTCTCTGTACTGCCCCCTGAGATCTTTACATAAGACTTGACTATTGAAAGCTATCAGGAGAAGTTTCTGAAACTTGTAAATTTAACCGTTGTGTTGTGTTCCGGTCAATTTTGACCAATTTAAAATCTTCCACTTTCAAAAATGTGTTGTTTTTCTTTTGACTGCTTTAAGGCTTCATGAATTTGTCAGCTTATGGCATCTGAACCATTTTCACTTCATATCAAGTGTTTTATTCAAGAAATCTGGTCATCAGGCAGGTGCAAAGCTCACACCCACACACACACGCACACACTCAGACACACACAAACTGCTACTCCTCTCCTTTCCTCTAGACTCTGAAGAAAAGAAAAAAGCTCTGTCTTGTCTGTGCCAACCTGTTAATTTGGTTTTGTCTAGCTCCTTGGATGTGAACGTCTTGGTTTCAGATATCACAGCATGCAGACTGATTTTATGACATCCATTCCCCCTTTAGCCCCCTCTCTCTTTCTCTATCCTCTCGCTCTCTTAGCTCTTTGGATATATTCCCCTATGATTATAAATAGATTCTAATTAGCTCCTCCAGCCATAGGCAATAGAATTCTTCATCAAGTAGGGACTGCACTCAGAAGCCTTTATACATTAAAGCTTGTGCAAAAGTCAGAAGAATAGCAAATCCCCCCTGCCTCAATTTATTTTTTTCTCTGCAAAGCAGGGATTAATTTTCCAATATTTTATCAGTTCAAAAATAATTCTGTGCCATAATCAATTTCCACCATGTTTTAAGACTAAGTGAGGTCAACTTGACCTTATGACTGAAAGTCACACAAAATCAGAAGACGCTGATATAGTCCAAGTAGTGTTAAAGAATAAATGTGTTCAATCAGTTAAAAAAGAAAAGAATAATAATTTTCAGGATTTTAGAGCTGCCAGGCCCCACTTAAATGAGGTGAAACTTGACCCTCATTCCAACCAGTGTCTCCTTATCAGTTGACTGATAACTGATAGATTGACCTATTTGTTTATTAGGGATGCGCCAATCTAATCGTTTCTCTCCCAGTACCACTTCTGATACCTCAGTTCAGGATATCTGCTGATACAGATCCAATACCAGTGCTCTCTTTTTCACAAATTTAGAATCTGTGAACTTCACAGCGTGGAACTCATGTACTCATGTCACTCTTTTATGTAAGAAGACATGAGGTCAGGGTCTGCTGTGGCACAAAAGCTGAGTTGGCAGCTCACCGCGAATGACTGAATAGTCACTGATGAAAACCTGAACTTTATAAAGACATTGTTATTGAGAATGTATTTAATGTGGTTCATATCACCTATTACTGAATAATTTATACCATCCCTTCATAACATCCAACACATTGGGTACACTTGCTAATTTTGCTGAGACCTAAAACTTTAAATTTCTACTTTTCAAAGACTTTCGATTTCTGAGATATGGCCAGAAGAAGAGACAGACTCATTCTTTCTTTTTCTTTTTCTCACTTCCACTCATCCAATTTTGCCTGTTTAATTTACATCAATCAAACAAACTCCTTCTAGAAGTTTTATTCTTAAAAGTTCACATTTTTGTTCTTTAATTAGACTGTGATTAAAACCCTCTCTATTTAAAGGTAACAGTCATTCCACACTGAGTTTAAACTCCCAGTTGTCAGAGGAAATTATGATGCAAATTCGTCTCTGAAATATTTATCATTTTATCTCTTTGAAATTAAAGATTAAAACAGATTCCCTATCCTCAAGCCTTTTGAAGTTTGTGTACTCGCTGTGGTTCTCCGCACTCACACTGAGCCTAATTTTTTAACAACATACTAAAGTTTTGAAATGTGTTCTGTGTGTAACGATGGAAGATAATTAACTGGCTGTGCAGTGAATTAATATGAGCTGAATTAGACAATACCTGTTCTTCTGTAGACAAAGAGCCCAGCCAGCATCTGGTTTCATGTTTCTCCTCTATTATATTAATATGATCCATCTGCTCACCTGCCAGCTGCCTGTCCTATTATTCTGCAACTGCCTATGCAGCTGCTTTTTGTCCTACCCTGAGCAGCATCAGTGCTTTGTCACTAAAAGCCTCCTTTAAGAAATATACAGGGGAAACTGAAAAGTAAGGTGGTTGTTAACCTGAAACTCTGATGTTATCAGCAACTTTATTCTCGTCGCAAGAGCAAAATAATGATCTGATGTTTCTTCAGACAATTTTGAGTCTGACTCCGTGGTTCACATGCTTCCGTGGCTTTTCAGTGCTGGTATACTTCTTTTAGAGATGTGGATTGTTTTGCATTATCCCATGCTTCACAGATGCATCACATAACAGTTCTGAGCATTTGTATGTAATGATCATTAAATTGCATTTATGGTATGAATTCAAATCACCAAAAGGAAAACAAGAACCGACATAAACAGAAAGCAATTATTTTATGAGAATAGCATAGCCGAACCACTGCATTTCAGGACTTTACTAACACCCACATGGTGGCTTGCATGGCTAGCAATGTGCAGGTCATTACTCTCGAAAGAGCCTATTTTATCTTGCAGTCACAGTACCTTGGTATTCTCTTGAAAATTAGTCCTTAATGCTGATAGCCAAAGGGCATCAATTAAGCTCAACATCGAGAAAAGAGCTCCTTGAGCATTTATCCACTCAGCATGTAATTATGTTTTATTTTGCTGAAATGACTCATTGTATTAAAACACATTTGTCTGCTAATAATTATATAAACCTACATCATAAATTAAAATCATAAATATTGCAATAAGCATGAAAAAATGGGGGAAGTCTCAGAAACAGAAATGTTTACATAGGTGAAGTGAGTTCAGATGGATTTTCCTTCCACTACATACCTGAACCTGAACAAATGCTAAACTTAGTGGAACATGGTGAGTTTTTGCTTGTTTAATAGTACATTGTATCAGCTCAGTAAGGACATACTAATAGGCTTATTGAATTTTTATCCTTTCACTGGGTTCCTTGTTGCTCCATTGTCCTTTTCAACCCTGACATCTCTTGCCAGGACTGCTTACCTCACAATAAAGAATGTTTCACTCATAAACAGCATGTCTCTCAAGTGTATACCTTGGTATTGTGTATCACTTAAAGAACTATGAACAATAGCAAAAGAGATAGTAAAGAGGGACATTGGACAGGGAGAGAAAAACAGTCAGACTGCATTTATCATGTTGAATGATAATGGCCAATTTGATCTGATTACTATTCCAAGTGTTGTATAAAATAGAGCCATGCTGCCCTCTGTCTGTAATATGCCAAAATTGCTCCTCTATACACCAAACAAATGAACATTTTTTTAATATTATTTCAGAAGAAACAGCTGGTTTAGTCTTTGTTTCCATGTGTCGGTTTTGTGATTTAAATCAGATGTTGTTAAGTCTTAATTTGTAGTTTATAAATATCACATAGTGGTAAAGCAGGTGCCTTATTACATGAAGGACTGCTTTAATAAATATACAGCTACCATAAAATACAAAGTGGGAACTTTTTGTAACATACAAATGCCTTTTTGGAGTTTTTCCATTTTTTATTGTTGTAGAAATATTAAATAAGTCAAGGGTTGGTTGGTTGTAATATGCCTTTATCATGGAAGACATTTTGACATGTCACAGTAGAAAAAGCACAGGTGTAAATAATAAAAATGATGACGGCTGAATTTTATTTAGCTGCTTCAGTTTCAGGGTCCTGGTATTGTGCATGTGGCTCACTGTACTTTTCCTGCTATGACAATTCAAAATGTCTGCTATTGACAGAGAGTGACACAAATATATAATAGTAAAAACAAATCTTTATACATTGGTCTAAATTGAGTTCCAGTGTAAAACATAAAATAATTTATTGCATAAATATTAATTCCCCTCAACTCAATATCAAGTAGAGAGTCACCTTTGGCAGTAATAACAGTCTTGGGTCTATATGTGTCGGTCTGTATTTACACATGCAGGAATTAGGGCCCACAACAGTATCAGTGATACAACACTAACAGCAGCTTTGTGTGTTTCAAGGTAATTAGGTCAATGGTGGTTAGTGGTGTAAAAGAACACCAGCTCCAAGGTCATAATTTAGAAAGTGACACCTGTACGTGCAGTGTTTCACACTTCACTGTTGTCAGGCAACACTGCTGACCAAAAATTTGACTTTTGATGCCATAATGCATGGTCTGATACTATACAGATACTACACAGTATCTCATTAAATAATTGACTGCATATATGAAGACTAAGTAAGTCATCGTTAACAAATTCTTTCCTCGTCATGAAACATTGCTGATGAATTCTGTGATAAATAAACATTTTTTGTGCATTATTGAATTATTATTGAAGCAATTAAGTTCTAATGCTGGGTTACTTCATTTCCTAACCCTGCATTTTCCGCCATGCAGTACTGCTTAAAGACAGACAAAAAAAATGTCGCTTTAAGAACTTTGTTTTATTCTTTATTATATATGGGCCAATTCTTATTGTGTTCCCTACTTTTGCTGAAAGGCCTCATTGTACTTAAAGGAGAGCTTGAAATGTGATATTTGCTTTGTTTTTACCATTGATTATGCTGTAAGTAAGGCCTATATGACATATTTTATACACTATACAATAGGCTGAAAATCTCCTTTGCTCCTCCTTTTCTCTGTTTTACTTTCCTTCATTTTAGTTGTTATGTATGGTTCAGTTTACTTCCCTTGTCCCCTTATTCTTAATGTTATTTCTTGTTCTTTTATTACAGTCTGTAATACATGATGTACATAACATATCCACGGATGGGTGATTAGAGGAAACCCCAAGTGTTATTGTAGGTGTGGGGCAGTCTCTGAAACTTGGAACTGGAGCACTATCTCCCAAAAGATATTCCCTCAATTGATGTATGATGATGATGATGATGGTGAAGAAGGCTGTCTAACAACCTCCCATAGGTGTCTATTTGGTTTGAGATCTGCTGACTGTGAAAACACCAACTGGAGGCATCTGCATTCAAGTTTCTCCACTCATTTAACTATACAGATATTTTCTTTAATTCGTCATCCATCAATATTGCTACGTGATTTGTTTTGCTTGTCTCCAAATGATTCATATTAATTTAAAAACAAATAATAATGAACTGCATACACTGTGTGTCTTGTGTCATATTGTCCAGCAGGAGGAGCTCATAGTCTAGGTAAGAGGTGCCAAGGTTTATCATTTAAAGGAATAGGGCTGTGTTTATTTCCAGTAAATTTTATGGCCGCTACAGTCGAAGAAACTCAGTAAGTTAGAACTGTAGAAAAGCCCCCAAACAGCAAAATGCACATACATACGTAACACCAACTAGCTCATACATATTATGTATAGCCGCTGGAAGTCGACCCCTGGGGGCTTTTCCGAAATTTAACCCCTGCATGTACAGTATGTCTGCCAGTTTGCAAGCTACCTCCACTAAACACCTAATGTCTGCAATGCCTGCATCAGTGTACGTTCGTGTGTTTGTCTGAGAGAGAAAGAAGAGGGAGAGAGGAGACGTTGTCAAAGGCTAGCCTGCCATTTGGTCCATTTGGTTGTGTGCTATCTTAATGGGTGCTATCAGGACTAGCACTGAACCACCACGTCGTGTATTAAAGTTAATCCATCGTTGTGTTTTGCACTGGGGAAGGCTGATGATGCCTGTTTGGAGTCACTACAGCTGCTGCTGCTGCTGCTGCTGCTGCTGGCAAAGATTTGCATGAGCTGTAGCATTAACGGCTGGCAATCCCCTCCAACCCGGCTTCAATCCAGGCTCCATCTTTTTTAGCCCTCCTAGCCATTATTTTATTTACTAAATGCCCATATCCCTCCGCAGGGTCAGAGAGTATTTTGAAGAAATTGACAAATGGTTTACGTTGTGTTTTTGCCATTACTTCTCATCGATGTTATTAAACATTTGCTACATTCACGAAACGTCCCCTTGGCGACGACTCACACCGATTCGGGAAGATTTGCGTGTCGTACTTGTGGAAGGGGGAGGTGGATCTAGTTTTTGAGGAGCCTAGAGGGGGCTGTGCTTCGGTGCCACTTATCATTAGATATGGCCACCGTTATGGAGTACACCGAAGCGTCATCTTCAACTTAATTTTGTGATATTTCATAGTCATTTCATAGTTCGGCCAGTGTGGCAGGTGGAGTGTTATTTTTTTAGAAAGCTAATGTTTGTTTTTACATGTCCTGGGAGGCGGCGGTTACTGCGTGGCAGTCCTAACTGTCCGCTCGGTCCTGCAGCTTGTCGCAGCTGAAGAAAATAGGACCAGTTGCCAACCAAGCGGTCGGCACCCAACATTTGCGTTGCGCGTCGCTGTACATTTTCTGTGGATTCACATGTAAAGTTTCAGTTACGGAGTGCTGACTGTCACGGCCGCTTGGATTGGGGCTTTGTTTTTTTTAACGTTAATGCTAAAATTGTTGGCCGTAGACTTGGGTGGCTAACACCAACTAGCTATATAACCCTAACTCGTGCGACGACAGCTGTCATTGGAGAAAGGAAAGTGACCCCCCCCCCCTCCACAAATGCATGTGCCAGTGAAGCGGTTTTCTGTTGGATTTACATCAGCTGTCTTTCCATCAAATGGGCAAAGTTGGGAATAACCTTGCAACGTTGGAATATCATGATATGCGTAATGCATTTTTGAGAACTGCGGTGTTGCTTCACTGGAGAGAGGCTAGCTAGCTCAATTAGCTCGCTAGCTAGCTGGTTGATAAAAGTGCGACGTTTCATCTCCCATTATTTTGGACATGAAGAGGATAATTCGCTATTCATAGGGCTGGAAGGTAAGCCTTAATGAGAAGTTTAATTGTCTCTCATGCGAGCTAGAGTTGTTTGGCATGCACCTTTCTGAAGCAAAGCTGAGCCAACATTGTCCATCTCCAGTCTGATGTTGGGGGTTTGTCGCCGCCTTGGTTTTCATGACTCAGACTAT
The DNA here is from genome assembly GCA_038419695.1 of Scomberomorus guttatus. Classification (NCBI taxonomy): domain Eukaryota; kingdom Metazoa; phylum Chordata; class Actinopteri; order Scombriformes; family Scombridae; genus Scomberomorus; species Scomberomorus guttatus. Next base: position 17,462,868 of record CM076457.1, on the reverse strand, counting down.
TCAACGGAACGAAGCATTCAGTAGAGCGGCTTATGGATGCTATATAATCAGAAATATGTGGCTAACGTTACATGTTTTCACCCCCTAACACAATATATTCGACCAACAGTCACAGACAACTAACGTTAGATTGTAACGAAAAGCCGAAACCAAAGCTTACGTCATTGTGTAACGTATCATTTTCACTTTTTGTGTGGCATTGTAGTTCCCCAACACAGTTCCGTTTCATTGAATAGACCGAGCCTTTGTGTGTTAATGCTCATCACTGCCTTGTACCCAGTTGGAAGTTGTCTTACGGATAGTGTAGTTGAGGTTACCCGTTAAGTTTGCCATCATTCCCAGACTACAACATTTAACACAAGCTGCGGGGAAACAAAAGGCTGAAGCATCAATGTTTGGTGTTTTGGCGTAGGCGTTAGTTGGTACGATGAGTTGGCCAACTAACTGCAACCGTAGGTAGGTTAACCTGTTTGCTGTGTGAGGCACTTTCAAAGTTGTCTGGCTAATGTCTCTCAAAGCCGAGTCGAAGCTACTATTGTGATTCAAATATGAAAGATAAGGTCATTTCTTTCTGCAGTTTCTGCCTCATTCAGGCGATCCTACTGTTACTTTTGTATGTGGTCGCCGAGGAAAGGCGACAGAGTTCAACACAACAGGCTAGCAGCAGCTATCGTTAGCTGTATGCAACTGCTTTGTGCCCAAGCTTGAGTTAACAAAAGCTAACGTTAGCATGTCTCCAATTGTGCCCGTGGTGGTCGTGACTGTCTAGTAGTCACCGGATCCTAACCTCAGATGCCCCAACTATCAACGTTTTTTCATCACTATCAGCTGAGACGTACCTGGTTGTAAATCTGGTTATAAAATGGTCCTTATCCACAACTAATTACACCACCACTTAGTGTTTCAGGGAACAGTGTAAATCCCTCTCGCTTATTTAAGGATTTGAGATCAAATTCATAATGGCAGAATAACTGTACTGACAGTCTAACCCTTCTAATGACTAATATTTCTTGTGTTATTGGACCACCATCTGCCCAAAGAGCCTGGAGGTAGGTGGAGGCCAATATAGACGTAAGAGAAAAAGATAATTACCATGAATAGGCAGTGAAAGATGGTGTCAGCTCCACTATATCTAGCCTCCAAAAGCATTGATGTCTAAGTAATAACTGTTTAATGTAACAATGCTAGTTAAAAGCAAATATATGTAATGTGGGGCAATAACATATCATCCCAGCATGGACATTGCATTGTACAAATGTCATATTCCAAATGTTACAAAATATGATGAGGCAAATTAGGCTAACCATGGTTTTTAAATGCATTTTATTGCTTTACTGAAAATGAAAACTAGTTGAGTTGACTTACCTGTGACTCATGCTAAAGATTAGTCATAATTTAGTCTGATGTAATTACTTATTGGTACAGAAAAACAAGATAAGTGGCTTGTGTGTGTGTGTGTTTCTTTTTTTTTTGTTTTTGTTTTTTTTTAAAGAAGACCAAAAGTCACCATTTAAGTTATTATTGGTGGAGGACAAACATGCTGTAATGGTATTTGGAAGTAGTTTATTTTTTTAAATGAGTGATGTGCTAAAATAGGTACTCTTATCTTTCTGTCTTTCTTCCTTTCCAGGAAGGGGTGGTTCATAGTAAAAAAAAAAATTAAGAACATAACTGTAAACGTGAAAAATGAATGCATAATCTCAAATAGGTTTAATTTAAATTGTTAACAATTTATTAGAGCATATTTATAACTGAGCCCAGCAAGGCTCTACAAGGATTTAATGATATTTTCACATCTATAATACTGCATCACTGCCTGGTCACAAGACTCAATTAGCCATAAAACCTTTCATGTCACTGTACAATCATGCAATAGAAATCATGGACTAAAAATGGATGAGTAGTGCCATTGTTGCACCATTAATAAGTATTATGTGTTTACCTTAGAAATCTCCATAAGTTATTCTAATTTTAAAGCTATATTTAACTAGTTTTGACCACTCCAAAATCGACTCATAGAAACATAGCCCCGATATATCATGAGCTTATCAAGCAGTTATAGCTAATATGTTAGCAAACGGTTGCCTACTTATACATCAGACAGACACAAACCAGCATGAACATACCATTGAAGGTTACCGAAGACCTGAGAAAAGTAAAAGTTGTGCTATTGCAGCCTCCTATTATCTTTGTCCTTGTATACACCAGTTGTGTTGTGTAGCTAAAGCAACACAACAGCAGCAGCAGACCTTTGTCAGTGTCTGTCTACACTGGATGATACTCAGCATTGCTGTGAACTCAGCGTTTTGACAGCGCTTACAGTCCATTGCTTACAGTCCACTGCCACAGTCATTAAAGTTCCGTGCATAAGATTGAAGAAAAGGACTTGAAGCTTAAAAACACTTTAGGACAATAAAAAACTAAGCTGAAATGCATTCAGTGCCAACAGGGTGCCTATTTTCCATTGTGTGCTTGGCAGTGGGCAGGTAGCACACAGTTAGCTTGCCTGAGCGTGTTTACTGGAAACAACAAAAACCGAAACAACTTTTCGTCAAGCAACAGGTTAGCTTTCATTGATAAACAAACACATGATTTGCATCACTTGCTTGCAGCACAGTAGGTCTCACTGCACTACTCTGTTGAGAGGCTTGATGGTTACAAGACATACATATAAAAGCAGTTTGCACAACACATGAACACATTTTCAGAAAGAAATCACAGAAATCTGAACACATGAGAAACATAAAAATGCAGATGCATACATACAGGGCCTGAGGGGGTCGCTGAATGGCTAGAGTATGAAAATGATTAAGATTCATATGCTATGGCTGCAGCAGGCATCAGATCTCATCCCAACTGAACACCTATGGGAAATTTTGGACCAACGTCCAGCACACTATGATCAAAACACCAGATGAGGGAATATATTTTGGAAGAATGGTTGTTAATTCCTCCACTAGATTGAGAGGTTTAGAATATATGTCAGGTGTTTTTAACCTGTTGTGGAAGTTTATGGTGCCCCAAAACCTTATTTAAATGTAATGATGTTTTTTCCTTTAATTTGTCACCCATCTGTGACTTAACTTGCATTGGGGAGCTTTGTACAGTTAAGATTCATTGCATAAAAAGGGGCAGAAATCTATGCCATGGTAATTGCCAATGGTAAACATTAGGTTTTTGTGCTTGGTGATCTTTATTGTGTCAAATTAAGTCATACAGGCTGAAATCCAAAAGGCATTGTGGAAGAAAGGCCTGCTTCTGTATTAGACAACTAATTGCACCAGGGTATGTGAGAGATGCGTAGTAGCATGACTTTTCCTGAGGCTTGGAGCAAGTGGCGTTTTTGAAGTGTTGAGGTGAACTCCAACACGGAGTCACATCTAATGAGCAAACTCTATTCGGAAACAGTGCAAAGAATTTTTTTTCTTGCTTTATTTGTGGTAATTTGACTTGACTTGCTTAGGTGTTATTTCATTTTTGAATGCAAACAGGCAATGGACATTTTAGCTTTTGCCATCCACAGACATTCAGACAAACTGATATCCAAACTTACCAGGAACCTCAGTAGTTACTCTCATTATCCGACCAACAGTCTATCCCCCAAAATATTCAGTTTACTACCATGTATGATGAAGCAAATTTTTGGCTTTTTTTTTTTTGTTTGCAAGAATGACTAAAATGATTAATCAGTCTATTGGCCTTGTTTAAAATGCATATTGCAGTGGGAAACCAAACTAACAGTACAACCAAACTAATTTCTCAGCTAAAAAACAAACAGTTGATGTTGTGTAGAAGCGTTAGTATGTCATTTTGGATAACTAGCAGGATGTGCACCGTTTATATTAAAAAAAAAAAAAAAAAAAAAAAAAGGCACCAGCACAGTACATCAGAGCTGACATCACACTAGCTTGTAGCATGACAGAAGTTAGTGCTACCAGTTAGCAGGCAAGCTAACTGCTAAACAGTGGCGTTTACCTACAGCCCAGTTGTCAGTTTGACATGATGTGCAGCAGGTGAGCTTCCTAGCAGGACATTAAAACTGCGGTAGATTTCACCAGCAGATTGGAGATGTAGTACGAGGTGTAGATGTTGTTACCCGTTAGCCTCCTGCTATCAGACTGCGCTAAGTCACGGTGCTGAACTGATACAACGTGCACTGTAGCACGATACAAACGATCTCTCTGTAAAGGCAGATTGTGGGGACATTTTAATTGTTCACGACCTAATATTGTCATATCACACGCCCCTATACCTAAATCAGATTATTTTAATGTACAAACAACAACGTCTTAATTAAGATGAGATGCAATTATCTGAACTTTAGGTGAAAAGCCATTACTAAACTACAAAACACCTGAGTTGGCCATACCACAAAACCACCAGGTGCTTACGTCAATCATAAGTTTATGCGGTGGCAGTCCAAACAGTTTTTGTTTCAATGCCAATGTCACGGTGGCAGTGCTACCTCTGTGAAAAAATGCTATAACTCACACACGGCCCAGCTAACGGCTAACTCGGGGAACCCCCAGTCCCCAGATGGTGGCCAGATTTAAAGTGTGGGCTAAACACCTAATGTGCAGTCCCAGCCCAGACTCTCCCACTGCTACTTCCATGTTTCTAGCATTGTCTGTAACGATTGATTTGGTCATGCAAGCTCCCAATTACTCCACTTTCAACACTGCAGCAGTATTTTGGCCAGTGTGTGATTGTGCGCATTTGGAGAAACAAAACTCACCATTTCCCACTAGTGGTTGATGATGTGGGCTGTGATAGTTATGTAGCTTTGGGTAGCCCGAGAGGTCCAGCTCTCTGTGGTTATCGTGACTCTCTCAGCCTGCTGCAGGGTCTCTTTAAGTTTAACTTCACATCTTCATACATGGCAGGAACCACCGATCTGATGCCATACAATTAGCTTAAAGTTTGACGGTGCATCCACCTCATTAATTTTCTTGCAAAAACTTGACCTCTGCGTTAGTGAACGTCAGTCAACAACCGGTCAGTCAAGCAAACTGAAATTAGCTAGATTACGCCCTCTTGCGTTAACATCAATAAATGACATTTACACCCTCTGGAGATTATGATTTCATCAACTTGATAAGCTTCACAATGCATAATGTCATATTTTTGAATCGCGAAATATGCCACGGTGCATTCTTACACTAGTAAAGAATGACAATTGCTGCAACTCCACTCCGCTCACATACTTTGGATTGGGCAGAAAAGAAAAGGCTGAGTTGATGAGCCTTTCTCTGCTCAGATTTGAACATTTTTCAACTCTAGGTGCTTCTGTAAACTGCATCTAAAATGCTTCAGACTTATTGAATATGATGAGAACTAGGTGTCTTTCATTACCAGTGTCTTGTTAAGTGACACATGATCACAAGGAAAAAATGCATTTCAAATAGATTTGCACATAAGCTATTGAACCAACCATATCCTTACATGCAATATTATGCATGTATGTGAAATGGGAAAACCTCAACTCTTTGTGTAGGCATTTCAGTTTCAAGTCTCAGAAAGGGTAAACAAAAATGCTTTGGATATATCAGTGAAGAAAGATGCATGACATGTTCTTCCAACACTAAGGGTTTGAATGTTCCCATGATGTATCATCTCCTTCCTCCCACCCACTCTGAAAGCCTGTTAACAATCTAAAATCAAAGGAGGTAAAAATGAGTACCTGTTTTTCTTCTTAGTATCTGAAAGTAACTAATTTTCCAAGCTTGGGTTACTTGTAACACCTATCACGATCGTCTCTTTCTCCATTTTTTTTTTTTTTTCCAGAATGTCATCAGAGGATAAGACTGTGGAACCCTCTGACCAGGGACCCTCACCGTCCTCCAGCAGTGTAGGGGCCACGTCCACAGGGAGTCCTGCCCACGCTGACAAGCGACCACGTGGCAGGCCACGCAAGGATGCTGCTGCCACCCTACCCCAGGCGCCACCCTCATCCACATCTAAGAACAGAAAGAAGTATGTTTTTAAAGAATGCATTTAAAGAAATCATTTTGTAGATTTATACTAAAGTGAAATTTTCTTACTCCAAAGAAATGCACAAATCTTGATGATTCCAACTTACTTGATTTGTGATGGTGCTAAAATACTATAAGGTTAAACCAAGGTTATTACTTAAAGGGGACATATTATGCACATTTACAGGTCTATATTTTGAATCTGTGGCTCTACTGGAATATCTTTGCATGATTTACAGTACAAACATTTTAGCTCCTGTCTCTTTAAGACTCCCCTTCCGATTTCACTACTTTTTGCTCGTTCTTTACTCAAAATGTCAACTTCTCAAATACATCTGTAAATGTTTGAGCCAAAACTCAATCCAAAATTTGATAGTGGAAAACACAAACAACGCATGGAAAACCCTTAGCAATAAAGGCTAAAGATGGCCGTTTATGGGCATGCATGATGAGCTGATGTTGGCAAGGTAAGAAAAAAAACGAAGTGTTCAGAGCAGGTTGAAGCCTGGGCTTTTGACTTGTGGGGAGCATTTCTACATAAGTTAATCTCAAGGTTTAGAACTGTGACCATGTTAAGCATAGATATCCAACTTCATAGCAGTATATGAATAACAGAAAATAACAAAAAGCCTAATATGTCCCCTTTGGGTCTTTTTTTAAAATTTCATTTATGGTCTTGCGGCCCGGTGTCCGGACCATTTAACTGTTCCCCATAACCCATTGGACCCATTCATGAGACAGCTGTCACTCTACTTGTCACTGTTAGCAGATACTCCTCGCTCCTTCTCTCTTGATCACACATACCTGTACACTTTCTATTCCTCTCTTTCCTTCCTTTTCTCTCCTTTTTACTATCTTATTTTCTGTCTCCTTCTCCTTTTGGCTAGTTGGTTAAATTACCTTTAAACATCGGTACAGCTAAATTAATTTCCATTCCTGATGGAAATGCCAATTCATCAGTATCTGACCCACATTCAACTCTGGTCGAGAGGAGGGTCGTGAAATGGGGTCGGCTGAACAGATGAACCCCCTAATGTGGGTTTAACCTGTGTTGTTCTGAATGGAGAATGAGGTGGTCCATTTGATATAGGACTAGGCAATGGGCAATAGGCACCATTGGAGATGGCACGTTCATGCATTGAGTCATTGAAACACTCCCCTTGGAATGAAATGTTTTTTTAATCTGAATACTTTTGCATTTCTAAAAACCCACTGTTTTTTTTTGCCCACTTGGGGCCAGTGGAAACAAGTTGTGAATACAACACTGGCATATCATCACTTTTTATGTTGATATGGCGAACTTGTTAGCAAACAGTTGCTTATTTAAACATCCAGCAGCAGTTATGGAGAAACATTCATTTGGACTCGTGTTGGTGAGTCACGTAACAACAAATTGTAACTCTGTTTTTGGTCTCTACCAAATGTCAGGGGAAGTATTTGGCCTTGTTAGATGCTAAATGCAAGACTATGTTCATCAGCTAGTTGCTAACTGTGTCAGTTTGCAATTTGGTGTTGAGCAGGTAGTTTACAGTTGGTTTTTAGAGCTTTCTCACTGAAACAGCTGCAGCCGAAAATGGCACTATGAGAGCGGTGAGTGTGAACCAAAATGGTTAAGTTAAGGGATGGACAGCTAAACAATGTGCAAGGATGCCTCTGTCCCTGATGAAGAGACAATTTGGGCTTGAAACATTTTTCTAAATGCAACAAAGAAGAATATTTTTAAAAGGGTGCATTCTACAGGGTTGCAAGTCCTTGGATAGCAGAAATAGAATAGACTTAAAATAAACTTGAAAAAAATGGATGATCTTGTTTTGCATTATGGCATTTCTTGCCTTCACCTCGTCAGTGTTGTAAATCAGAACACCATATTCTGTATTATTACTTATATATAAAACATTTTAATTTTTCAATAATTAAAATAAGTACAGTAAGTAAACTGTATTGCAGTAAGTAAGGCTGTATTGCAGAGGTGGTTGTGAGGCAGGCAGTATCAAAAATCCAAAATCATATTAAATCTGGCTAACATGGGGCCATTTAATTTGAAACAAAGAAATGTCAATCCAATCCCTATTTTGTGTATGAAGTTCAAATCAAGAAGTATCTTTCAAAAATATCCAGGCGTTGTAATTGAAGATACAGCTGATGTCTAGTGGTCAAGTGGTGTAACCAAATAATTATACATTACATATCTAATGTGATATTGGTAGAACACAGAATATTTGTTGGTGTTTTTATTAGACATTGCAGAAAACACTGGTCATGTTTTGGCCATTTAGCTGATAGAATGTTTTTTTGATTAAATGTCCTGGTTTTTGTCCTCATGATTTTAATAGTTCCACAGCAGCATGATTTCAGGTTATGCCAGCACAGGAATTTGTTATGAGGCATTGTGCAAGGTGCCTAGCTTCTTTGTGACTTCCATAGCAACATATAATGCAGCTTAGAGCTGCTCTGTAATATAATGCCTGCAAGGTTCTTAACTCTCTCCTTAGTCTGTCCTCTCAATCAATCTTAATACCCTGCTCCCAATGGATCATTTAATCTGCAAGCATCCAGACGATAGGTTAATGCCACAGTGGAAGGATGACCTGGGACAGACTTGAATTGCTTCATGTTGATGAAACAGTCAAGAACAAACCGTCAGCAGAGATGTGCCCTTTGAATTGTTCATGTTGTAATGGTCAGGGTTGTCATGGTCAGAAGGAAGACTGCAATTGCTTGTATAAAAACAGATTTGTGAGGATGCAGATTATGGCTAAAATGATTATCACAGTTATTTTGCTCGATATTGATATCACAATTATTTATCCCATCTCGGATTTCATTAAGTTAAATGCCTCTCCAGAAGGCTCAACAGTGAGTTCATATGCTTTAGAGCATCTTATATACTTTAGAGCATCCTCGATACCAACTCTCAGTGATCAGAGCTTTGCAGATGGACTTCACATTGTACCACTTGTAGTCTTTCAGCCAATTCATTACACCCTAATTTCTGATCACACAATTGGTTTAAACAACAGTAGGTTAATAGCTTAAAACTACCTGTTTGGCTGCACAGAGTCAGAGTAATTTAGTTGTAATTCGCACAGCTGTGAATTATCTTCCAAAACAATAGTGTTCAGATCGAATGGCTTCCTCTTCTGGTGCATATAAGTAGTGTGTATAAATATTAAAATTACCCATGTCATGTGTTAAAACTAATTAGCCTGAGACAAAAGGGGGATGTGTTAGAAATTGCTCTTGTAAACCTGGTTGTTGGAATTTACTAGATTTGCCCACACTCCATCTGCTAGTCAGTCCACTCCAGACAGCATGATCCTTGTCAGGTTTTCCAGGCAGCGCCCTCAGAGCTGGGACTACTTACCACAGCATTATTTTCACCTTTTCCTTTTTTTTCTCTCTCTCTCTCTCTCTCCCTCTCCCTCTCCCTCTCCCTCTCCCTCTCCCTCTCCCTCTCCCTCTCTCTCTCTCTCTCTCTCTCTCCCTCTCCCTCTCCCTCTCCCTCTCTCTCCCTCTCTCTCTCTCTCTCCCTCTCTCTCCCTCTCTCTCTCTCTCTCTCTCTCTCTCTCTCCCCCTGTGGTGGGACTGGGGGGTGGGGGGGGAGTTGTGCAGGCTATGGGGTTGAATAAGTCTTGAGCATTTGTCAGTGGAATAACTGGCTTTCTCAACACTGGAATTTTTGAAATCTGATGCCTTTAGAGTAGTTATATACTGTATGATGACAGTGTATGTTTATATAGCAATCTACTAGAAGACGTCATCACCAACTACTTTGTGCACCTACATAAAATTGTGGGCATAAATGATAATGTCACACAAGTAATTTCTGCATTGGTGTTTGCTTTCTGGATTCAAAAAACACTTAAATGTCTTTAGCTTTAGAAAGTAAAATGATTTTCAGTCAAGATGTCAGGTGAAGCCTTAGAGACAGAAGGTGTGGTACTCTGCATCTTTCAGCCATAAATCACTTTTAGGATAAAATGGTTACTTTGTTGCTATCGTACACGCTATCGTTTAGCTTGCTTCTGGTGTATAGCTGTTTGTAGCTTTACATGTCCCTGATATTTTACTTATGTCATTCTGATCAGGTGAAGTATTTCTTCAGATATAACATCATTATAGTCTTTTCTGATTATTTTTTCCTTGTCTGAACATAGACCTTCAAAAGTTATTTAATGAGATTAATAATACATTTTGATGTACGCCTAGCAAATGTGAGTTAAGCTAAGTATACACTTTATTATACTATAATTATATTGAACAGTGGTCCTTCTTGATTCCTTGCAAATGGGACACAAAACTAAGGTGTTGCAGTTCATTTTCCTAAGTTTATTTCTTTAATATCACATTCAGTCATAAGCTATTGGGACAAGAAATAATTTTTCCTGATGACAGTTCACAAGTTCACACTCTGTCATAGTCTCTCTGTCAAATCTCAATGTTGGTGTGATCCAAAACTACAGTAAGGCAACCCATCTTTGGCTTAGCAATTACTGTGTGCAAGTTCTCTGTAAAAAAAAAAAAAAAGGTTGTTTATTTCAACTCTATTAAGATATTTATGTTTGATTCAAGCTTAAAGGTAATTATGTGTTAAGCTAAGGTTTGCTAGAGCTCTCTTCTCTTCTTGGGTTTTAGGGTTGTTCCTTATCTTGACATGGAAGTCGTTTAGAGGGAGGGGTTGATTTGGCATCCAGCCAATTGTGATTTCTCTCTCCAGTGGCACCGAAAATTACCCCCCCCCCCCCCATCTCCTCCCTCACTTCCAACCCCCTGTATCCTCCTGAGTACCCCTGAGACACGATGCTCTCATTTTGGCTGTGTTTGCTCTCCTCACTTAGCATGCTAACAATTGATGTTGCTATTTAATTTGTATCCATGACAATTATCCCCTCCACATGGCGCTTCCAAGATTAGGTTAACAGAGCTCCCATTGGAGGATGCTGACACTGACAGATCTCTCCGTACAGTATGTAAAAGAGGGGGTATGTGCTGTGTGTGCGCATCTGTATGAGTTGGCACTCAGGCGTATGGTTGGAAATATAGACGTGGTTGTCTGATATGCTGACAGGGCACATTTAGTAAGATATGGAAAGGGTTGTACTTTCTTTATAATGGCTAAAAAATGTTTTTTCTTGCCTTGGTGCTTGATGATAGTGACGTCTTCAAAGAGATGAGGACGGGGAAGAAAAATTACATTTAAATGGGCAATATTATACCCCTTTTCCACAAGTTAACACAGCTCCTTGGGGTCTTAATAGAACGTATCTGACATGCTTCGGTCAAAATATCACAAGGATGAAGGACCACAGCAGCCTTCTCATCCTGTCTAAATAGCCCTGTTCAGAACGGCCGGTTTGAGTGCCTGTCCCGCCCACCTCACCCTTCCTCTTCCGTGGGATGTGCCGGCTACCATGGCAACTGTTGAGTGTGAACCCCGGAGAAACATAGCTGCCAGAGAAAACATAGCAGTGCCCATGAGCGGTGCAGCAAATGCGGCAAATGCCTTGCGTTACTCGTGTGAGTTTGACCGTAGGATCATTTGTGTTTATTTCCCAGCAAGCGACGGCAGGCACCAACTAGTCTCCAACCAGCGCGGTGATGTTAATGAAGCTCAGCCTGAATGCACCCAAATTAAACTATTGCAATAAACGGAAGAAATAGATGCCGAAATAACTACGTCATGATGCCGATTTGTAAAAAGTCTGAATTCATGCTTTGTCAGGTCTGTCCGCAAGACGACAAGCAAACACCTTTTAAATGGTGTTGAATGGAGTTCAGATCGATCACGTTTATGCTAACAGTGTAGCAGCTCCATCCACACTCAAAATAACGTAATCTAAAGTCATAAATACAGCAGAGATGTTATTGTTTATACACATGGATATCTACATACTGTGTAACTTTAAAATTATATAAACTCGCCAGCTGAGGTGGTGTGTGGCTCCGGTGTTAACATAGCTCCGGCTAGGTTTGATAAGCGAGTTTGAAGATAAATCCACTTAATCCCAAAAGTTTAAAAAATAAACTCTTCCCGCTGGTAAATTGCTCCGGTTCAGAGCAGAATCAGGTGTTTATTCTACCAGAAGATGAGACAGCAGCAGCAACGCAGGACTCTCCGGCTCTGCTCCCCGGCTGTCTGCTGCAGTGTTGGCTGGCACTCAGCGGCCATCTGTCGGCAAGCAGCAGCTCTGTCCCCCCGGTCCAGCCCCGAAATACGTGCAAATTTTTCGCTCAGCTTAGTTTAGCTGGACCCCAGCCGGTGCTTGCGAGAAATACATGGCAGACCTCAGGAAATTTAGTGGGTGGAGACTAAGAGATAGAGAGAGAGAGAGAGGCATGGATGAGAGGCATTACAATTTCAATGAAGCCCCAAGTGACGTAAGAAGGGGCATCAAATCTGAATGGCTTGTTGAATCACGAGTACAGAGCAAGCCAGCCCACACTAAATTGACTGGGTTGTCTTATTTCACAGTTTGTGTTAGTACACACAACAGAGACCAAATAAACTTTGTGTTTGGTAGATTATTTCTTTGTTGTAATAATGCTTCTTGTCAATAAATCTTATACCGTTGGAAAGCCTGTTTATTTCCCTTTTAAATGGTGCTACATTTGTAAGGAACATGCATTTGTGGGATGAGCAGCAGAGCTGAGTATGTGGGTTGTGCCCATGAAAAATTTGCCAAATCTTCTCTGCCAATGCCAAACAGCTTATTCTGCCATTGACTCGTTTGGTGTTTGGTGGATTGGATGATTGAAATTTGAAGAAACAAGATATATTGGCAATTTAACAATTTATTCATTTAACAAACAAGAGCCTCAGTAGCGTGTGGAAGAACCATACACAGCCACAACAGCCTGGCACCTCCTCCTCATGCTGCTCACCAGCCTGGTCACACACTGCTGTGGGATAGCATCCCATTCTTCAACCAGCATTTGTTGCAAGTCAGCCAACGTGGTTGTGCTGGTCACTCTGGCACGAACAGCACGCCCAAGCTGATCCCACAAGCGTTCAATGGGGTTGAGGTCAGGATGCTGGCAGGCCATTCCATCCTCTCCACTCCAAAATTCTGGAGGTAGTCTCTGATAAACCCCGCTCTGTGGAGGCGAGCATTGTCATCTTGGAGGATAGAGTTCAGTCCTAGAGACAGTGGAAATATGGGATTGCCACTGCTTGCAGAATCTCATCTCGATCTCTCTGCATTGAGATTGCCTCCAATGATGACAAGCCTCGTTTTTCCAGTGAGGGAGATGTCGCCCCACACCATCACACTGCCTCCACCAAAAGATGTTACTCTATCAGTGCAGCAATCAGCATAGCGTTCTCTGCGTCTTCTCCACACTTTGTCCCTACGATCCAACTGCCGTAGGCAGAATCTAGACTCATTGCTCAACATAATGCTCCTCCACATGTTCAGGTTCCAGTGCATGTGTTGCCGACACCAGCACAAACGGGCCTGATGGTGAAGGGCAGTCATGGCAGGCCTCTTGGCAGCCCTATGAGACTGGAGATTGGCTGCGTACAGTCTGTTCCAGATTGTCTGGGCAGAGAGCTGTCGGCCATATCGTCCTGCAAACCTTAACTGCAAATCTGTAGAAGACAGCCTACGGTACCTAAGTGCTGGGGTGTCATCTTCTAGGGACGCCTACTTCACAGCCTGTCTCTGACATCCCCCGTTATATGGAACTTGGCCTTAACTTTGGAGATGGTACTAGGGCTCACTCCAAATAATGATGCTTGGCTTGGTTTTGCGGAACACCAGCTTGAAGTTGCCCTATCGCACGGGCCCTATCCAGATCAGTCAAATGTGGCATGCCGATTCTTGGAGCAGACACCTACTGACCACTGTAGCAGGGCCCATGCTCACAGGTGCGGTACCAGGTGGGGTACACGGGGGTGCCAGAAGCTCAAAACAAGTGTCAATAGCAACAGCAAAATAAGCTGTTTTGCAATGGCAGAGATTTGGCAAATTTTTCATGGGCACAACCTACATACTCAGCTCTGCTGCTCATCCCACAAATGCATGTTCCTTACAAATGTGGCACCATTTAAAAGGGAAATAAACAGGCATTCCAATGATTTTGTAATTTGTCTTTATCGCCAAGAAGCATGGTTACAACCATGCACTACAAGCACTAAAAAAGTGAATTTTTCATAATATGGCCCCTTAACTAAAGACTACAGGCTGTACAAAAATGGACCAGTAATGAGATATTTTTGGGTCCCACAACAAGAGACAGACATATGCGAAGGGATATCCCAGTCAGTGTCCCAGTCTTTTTCAGTATAGATATCATGAATTGAACACTGTGCATTTGGAATAGATTTTAGTGTTTTAACGGAGCGCAGATGGACAAGGCAGTCAAACATTTTAAATATGAATGAAAAAGGTAATTATTGCTCTAACTGTATTACATAACTGTACAGTTACTGTGAAAAGGGCTGGATATTGTTTTAAATTTCCTCGATACTAGTGCCGATACATTACCTGAGTTTTGGTACAGATACTAAAATTTATTTATACCTGTTTTAGAAATATAAACGTTTTTCTATTAAAAAAAACCCTTTTTAATTTAACAAAATAAGAAAAAGTTCTCAAATGAAAGAGCATGACTTTATATAAAGTGACTATTTATGTTTTCTGTATGTCTCAACACAAGCAGCTGTACAAGAAGTTTACCTTAATAAAAGTCTAAAATTATCAAAATTTTCATTTACATTAGGAACTATCTGGTCAAAGAATAAGATTACAAATCTGACCAGATATGCCAGCTTTTAATACTTGACAGTTTTCAACATTTGGTGCTACGCATGTCAGTCAGTAACAATAAGGTTTTACAATGTTTTTTCGGTTTATTGTTTCACACATCACACTAAAATTAGACCTGTTAGTAAAAACACATCATTATTTGGTTCAGCTGGTATACCGCACCAGTTTGAACTCCTAAAGTGACTAAAATTGTATGTAGCTTCAAATAACCAATTCCAATTAAATTTTAAAAATCAGTTATGGAGCCCAGTGGAAAATTAACTGAAACATTGACCTTTTCACAAACCTGCTGTTCTGAAAATGCAACTATCACCTTACTACTAACATACGTACATACCCATCAATGACGTATTTGCCTTACACCTCAAATGAAAACAATACAAGACTTTTTTAATTTTGGAGGTTCAAAGTACCTTGTTCTACTGACAAATTGGCGACAGTAGCTTGCTGTCAACAGTTAGAATAGTTTTTGATTACATTAGGTTAATAAGAGGTTTTAGCTGTGTTTCTAAAAAAAAAAAATTAAAAAAAAATTTATTGGCTGACATGTCAATATATTCAGATATTTACCTAAAGTATGTCTAAACCTTTCTAATTCTACTCTAAATCATTACAAAAAGAAGGATAGTGATTGTTCTTTTCCACGGACTTCTCTTACAGCTTCATAGTAAAAAAAAATGGTGCATTGTGAAAGTAGCTTTTTTTTTTTTCTATTACTTTAGGTTGCATAAAATCTTGTCAACATTGTTTAGTGGACATCCTGTATAATAGGAGCTAATACTGTATATAGCTGAAATAATTGAGAATCACAAATGTCCCTTCACTTAATCCGCTCTCAGCTTGACTCTGCAGTGGGTGTGACGTGATTGTGTTACCGCGGTAACCACGGCAGCTCTAACCTCACATATTATTAATTTATTTTTCACAATTGAGCACATGCTTCTTAACCTTTTTCGGTCTAAACTAAATATAACTGAAATATATAATGAAATGATCTGAAACATTCTATTACTGATGGCCATTATCAAAGTCAAACTCTATGAAAAAGATGGGGCTGGCAGTAACAGCGCCGCAGCAGCAACACTGTCTGTGTGGGCACTGCATGCATGCAAGCTGCAGCAGTTCAGCGATGCACACGCGCTACTCAGGTAGAGGAAGACAGTGTGTCCCAGGCATTAATGATAAAGGTATTTGTCCCATGTTGCACTGAAGATGAACATGCACATCTCAGTTCTGGTGTATGAGCATCAATTAATTTGGATTGGTTTTAATCACTGTCATCCTACAAAGTCATTTATTTGTAGCTGATGTTACTTGAATGATTGGATATTGCACTTTAATTTATTTCCCTATCCATTCCAGATTTGCCTGGGTCAATCTTTAAACAACACATACTACCAGGCTGTATTGTACACCCCAACCCACCCCCATCCCCCACCCCCCACCCCCCCACTACCACCTCTCTGCCTTGCCCAGCAGCTTGAGTGCCTCCATTATAAATCTGTGACAGCTGTGACTATATTTAACTAATTCATGACCACACTGCCACCCCCCCTTCTGAGGAAAACCCAGGCACTTGTCTCATTCTTTTTCACTGCCTCTGATTATTTGTTTGTGTCTCCTCCTCACTCTAGGGGTCGCACCAGAGGGAGGGTTGTTGTGGATGAGGAGGACAGCATGGATGGGACTGAGATAACAGAGTCCATCGGCCCTCAGGACACAGGTGAGACTGCACAATCCCCTTTTTTGATCCATTATGTACAAGTTGGTTTTGTTGCGAGTGATATAAGACTTGAACTTGCACATCCAGGCAGCCTCATGCAGAGAGTGCTTCAGAGGATATTTCAGTAGAGGAGACTCCCTCTCCTGGAGAAGGATGGATGAGAGCTTTTTCTTGGCACTCCATGCTTCTACTTCAGGGCTATAATTGAAAGGGTTTAGCTTGAGCTATGAAGCTGCAGTGGGTGTGTATTTTTTTTTTTCTCCCCTTATTGCTTCCATCTCTCCTCCTTGCTCTGAGATTGGCATTGAGGTGCAGTGGGAAAAAGCCCAAGGCTAATGCCCTCTAAAAGCTTTTTAAAATCCCATCAGTCTCTCCAGACCCATTTATGTGCTTTTTTATGTGTGTACATCACATCACGTGACCATGCCTCCCATTCTCATACAGTGCTGCGCTGTTGCTACGCTGGAGATATTGGGGAATGGGATTTTGCCAGTGGCTAGCTTTTTTTATTAATTGTAGTTTAACTTACATCACCAATAGGCAATATTTGTAGTTTTAAAAGATTCCAATAATATGATTTTTCTGTTTCAAAAGAACCAAGCACACAATTTGGTTTTGCCTTTCAGTTTACTCCCTTGTCCACTAAAACTCTGGTGGTTCCCTCAGTGGCTCTCTCTGCCTCCAGGCCTTTCCAAAATGAAATCTACGATTCTATACAGTTTTGTCCCTAAAGTGATATGTGTGCAGTTGAGGTCAAGCAGAGTAGATCTGTCTTTTGAAAAGGTCAGCACAATGCTCATGTTAATCTCATGCATAATATTGCTTTGTGATACTTGTGTAGCATAACCAAAATTTATGTGTGCCATACTACCTCTAATATTTGAACACATTTTACCTTTTAAAAGGCTAGCATGGTGACATATTAAATACTCATTGTAATAAATGCTGTCTCAGTGGGATGTAACCCAGCAATCACACTAGAAGTTATTTTTAAATATTTTATTTAAAAAAAAAAAAAAACAAAGGTGATAAACAATTTCTCATGTCTCACTCATATCCTGTGACTGTAAGTAAGCCTAATTACATCTCAAGGAAAAGTGGAAAAAAAATTTGGAAATGTTGGAAATGAACAATCTTTGACTTTATTAGAAACTGGATAACTGTTGAACTGTACATCTAAGTCATCTAATTAAATAAACAAATAAAACAATAACAATAATAATAATAATGATAATAAGAAAATAATAAATAAATCTTGATCACTGACCATCAAACTCAAAGTAATAAATACCGAAAACCTGTTCATCCTCCCAAAGTCAGGACAAAGCCACTAACTCTCTGTAGGGATGGGTATGTAAAGAATTGTGTTGTTTTTTTTTTTTTTTTGTTGTTGTTGTTGTTTTTTTTTTACTTTGTTTTTTTTTTTACATTACATTTTTTAAAAAGAATAAATTCAGAACAGAATTACAATTGCTTTATATTTTAAATACAACTAAATACTGTTTGTAGAGCAGCAACAGTAATGTTAACCAGAAACAGCAAAGTCACTATATAAACTCAATGATATCTCACTGGAAACAAATCTAAAATGTCAGTAAAATAAATAATATTTCTGAAATCAGAATACTGAGTGAAGTTTATAAAGAAAGAAGAACACAGACATCAGCCAATATCAGTCATTCATCCTGTCCTCCTCCCTTTGCTGCTGATGTGATTCACTGCTTGCAGGTGCAAGAGAGAGGAGGGGATGGTTTGTCTCAGCCAGCAGCAAAGTTTACAAGAATTTGCCAGATTTTAAGATTTGTGGCGAACTAAAATAAACAGCTATACTACATACAGAAAGCTTTCAGTTTAGCTTGTTCGTAACAATTCGCTATTAGCTTAGCTTAACAAGCACGCTGTGGTTGTGTAAAACATGCAGGAAACCGTGGACAAAGCAAGTGGAAATAACGCTTTTCTAGATGTTAATGCTTGTTGAACAGGTGGTTTAAGAAATTACTTATTGGCTTTTTACTCGCAAAGGTTTTATTGCGCTTACAGTAATGAGCGTAGTTGTCATCAACTCGAGTAATCTTTGAGTTATCTTCAAGTTCCGCCGATTCCACCGCAGATTAATTGGCCAATCCAATTAATCAGTTGGCATAGTGAATTGAGGGTTTTTTGGGTTTTCTGGTAAATTAGATCAAACACACTCATGATAGTGACAGAATTGAGAGTTCAGTTGTATTTTTGGCAAAATTAATATTAAACGGCACTTCTTCAGATGTTATTCTGGTAGCTGTGATTCCTGTTTTTTCTCAGCTTCCATTGTTATTGCTATTCTGTACAAGAGCTAATTTTTCCCAGTGGGTTTACTGTAATCGGTGCTTGAGCATATGGTCCCCATATTTTACAATCCATCTCACTATTAAAGGTGGTGTTTTTGACCTGGAGGAAACTGACTAGAATGCAATCAACCTGTCCTATGAAAGCTGTATCTGTCAGAAGCTGCATGCTGATTTTACAGTCATATTTAGCAATGAAATGAAGAGCAGTTAATAGCATTGAGGCAATTGTTAAATGGCCTGCAATGCCCACAAATGCACTGAAGGGATTTATTGACTGACGGATTTCTATTTTTTTGTTACCATCAGAAACACAAATCCAGCCAGTGGAGACTGTGGAAGTGGAGACGACTGAAGTGCCAGAGGAGGACAAGCCCTCTTCCCCTCTGGCCCAGAGCCCTCCAGCCGAGAATTCAGCAGGACCATCTGTCCCAGCAAGTAGAGAAGTCAAAAGCAGGTTAGAAACACCAAACTTTGCCTGAATGAAGATCCCTGTTTTAAATGCTGTTTGTGTGAATATGTACATGTGCAAGCATGAGTATGTAATTGTGCATTTGTGTCCAGCAATATGACATGCTATTTTCCTTTTTGTGTATACTAGTGCAGTGCCCGTTCAAAACGTGCCTGTTCTGAATAGGCCGATTTCTCAATACCTAGAGAGAATAGTGCCCATCCCCTAAACGCCTCTCGTGCAGACTATCGGTAGACACTACAATTTATGTGTTCCCTAAACGCCTATCATGCAGACTATAGGTTGACGCTACAATTTACCGATGCTCCCTTAACACCTCTCATGCAGGCTATCAGGAGACTACAATTTTGAGCTGAGCTGAAATTGATCGGATGAACTGCAGTGCCTGTTCAAAATGTGCCTGAGACATCCTGCAATATGTTCACGTGAGGAAAGGGAATAGTAGAGCTTCATTCTTTTTCAATTCATTGTTAGTTCTTATCACTGCGGTTGTAATTCCCCCTCCAACCACAATGTGATTTGCATTGGCAGAGTGGCTGTGTCCGTATTTCCACTCGTTGTCACCATGGGCAGAAGAAGAAGCAGCGTTTTTGAGATATTTTTATATATTTCTCGAGAACCGCTCATCCAAACAACTTCACACTTGACACTGCACTTCCTTGGGTCCTCGGCAATACACCTGCCAAGTGTGAAGTTGATCAGATGAACAGTTGTCAAGATATGTGAAGGACACACATACGTACAGTGGGGTCCAAAAGTCTGAGGGGTGTCCAAAATCTTTTGGACCCCACTGTACATACATACAGACACGCGGACAGAGATTCTTTCCTTTAGTAGAGAGATGTGCATGGATGGATTGAAATGGAGTCATAAACTGGCAGAAGCAGCACTTCCTTACCAGGTGCCACTCTGTTAAAGGTTGTAATCAATCTTCTGGCCTGTCTGTGCTATCGATGTTAATGATGGAAGGCAGACCAGCAGCATCTCCTGGGATCTTATTAACAAGGCCATCTCGCGCCTTAAAAATGTGATAAATATTTACCACCCCTTTATTTCTAAACTTTTCTGTTCTTGTTACTCTTTTTATCTCCAACCTCTTAACATTTCCACATCCAAATATATTCAATTGACGTACTTTTATGTGTCTGCAGTACTTGATCTCATTTATTTTTTGGCAAAGTCATGTTACTATGTTGTTTATAATGAAAATGTAAGGTAAGATTGATTTGAAAAGTAGTGGATTCATGTATAATTATTTTCTTACTTACAGATGGTACCCGGGATAAATCATATTCATATTCATAGCCTTTTTCATGTAATAAACCAATTTTGAATTTCCCCCAGAACATTGGTTGGAAAAGATGTTAAGTTAATGATTGGGGTTTATCGAGTGTTTAAAAAAAAAAAAAAAAGTCCAAAAAGAGCCAACAGCCAACTCTCAAGTCTTTAATATAGGATCTTCCCGAAACCATTTTAGAGTTCTGGTCCATTGTGATTTATTCACTCACTGTTTTAAACTGTCATATCTAACAGCGGCATAACCTTCTTTAGTGTAACCTTTATCTTAAAATATTGCCAGTTAGTTCCCAATATAGCTTCTTTAGAAGATTTCAGGAAAATCAGTTTAACAGCCCCCATACAGCATCCAAATGTTTTTGGTGCATTTCAGCTTTTATCAATAGAAGATATTTGGATAGACAATATAAAGGAGGGAAGATGGTTCATTAAAGGTCTATGGCCAGAATCAAACTGGGGGATACATTTTAACCCCTAGGCAACCAGGAAGCCCCAATATTGTAGCAAAAATGTCTCCCGTTACACCCCAACCTTGAAGGTTACAGGTTAAAGTGCAGATGACGATGGGGTTAGCCTGCTACTTGCATACTATTGTTCATCCTTTATAGCTTAAAGTGTGTGTGGAGACTGTGTGCCTGCCTCACAAATCTCAGCATTATGTGTTAATATGTATGTTGCGGTGCAGACTGTTCCAGAAGAAGGAGGCCTTAATTCATGCTGACATGCGTGGCACTGTATTAAGTCACAGTAGGTATATATAATTAAACACCCCCTACCACCCATTTTCTTTGTTTCAGTGAGCGTCTCTGTGCCTTCTGTTACTGCGGTGGCCGTAGCCTACTGGGTCAGGGGGAGCTGCAAGTATTCAGCATCACACCTCAGCTTGACGCACTCTTCAGCCACAAAGGTGGAGGAGACTCGACAAGCGATAGCAGTGATGGTGATAAAACCACTCAGCCAAAAATGGCCGGAGAGACCACCTCAGGACAGAGGGAAAAGACGAAGTAAGTAGGCCTGGCTGACACTGTTGTCACAAATGGTTTGGCTGTCATTGTTGGTCAGGACAGTGAAGTCCAAGAAGTGACTCCCTGTAGTAAATTAATGAGCTGCATAAAATAAAATTTGCTCATGGCTTCTAGGGGTGTAACAGTACATAAAATTCATGGTTCAGTATGTACCTTGGTTTTGTGGTCTCGGTTCGGTACGATTTCGGTACAGCAGAAAAAAAAGAAAGGTAGAAAATAACATTTTTGGTCTTTCATTTTGAGATATGTAAACATCCAACATTGGCTCATTGGCCATAACTATTACTGAAACAGTTTAGTTGTGCTGCAGTGGAAAAGGAAAACAAATTTTTCTTTTTTTTGCAAGCAGACAGGACAACTGCTGACAGCTGTTTTATGCTGATTTATGATCTAACTGTATATAAAGTAGTTCAAAGTAGCTCCATATCCAGCAACTACAACAGTAACATGCTGCTTACACACTGATGCTTCAGTATTAATAATCTAATGATGTCATATATAATAATATATCGGTCAGAGGGACAAAACCATTGCTTTTACTTTCATACTTTTTAACTACATTTTCCTCTCTCAGAACTGGTTCTTACGATGTGCTGTACGACCACATTAGAAATCTAATGTTTTTATCGTTGTTCTGAATGGCTTCACTCAAAGGCGACCGTCACAGAGAGTGGAGGGGGACGGGGGGGCACAGTATTGTTTCACTACAGACATAACGGAGTATATTTTAATAATAGTGTTGCACTCAGTCAGTGTCTCTTGGTTGTCATTCTGATGACGTTGACACTACAGGGTAACCAGGGTAAGCAGGCTTCCTTGGCTAAGCCAGCTAGCATACATCCGTGAGCATGCTACAGCTAAGTGGTGCGCTGCGAAAATGTTCCAGGTGGAACTCGCGCTCTAGAATTATTGTTCTGCACGTTGGACTAAGTGGATTATTAAACTATCCACTAGACTGCATGCACTGAACCATATTGTCTGTACCATGACAGTTCAGGGCGAATACACATACTGTTACACCCTTAATGGCCTCATTTTGTTAATCCTTTGTTGTCATGAGTCCCTGTACAAGTTGAAAACTAGGAAACCACCAAACTTGTGTTGAAGTCTGTATTGTGGCCAAAATTTTTGCTCTGGTCTTTTAAAAAACTTTTGGATTTGGAAATTGATTATTTTATGTTGAGCACAATTACCCTTGAAAAATTTGCAAGGAACTTGTGTCCACATGTTTACATACACATTTACCTATACAAACCAGCACGTACAAAGAAGCAGGCATGCAAACACAAACGGAGACCTCACAGGCTAAAGGGTTTCCAGTTAGCAGGTTGTGTTGTTCTACATTTGAAGGCTAAATTATCTCTTTGCCTTAGCAGGCATAATATCTGTGATGGCCCTGAGGCTCAGGGATGCCACATCAGATAAAGGTTACATGTGAACCTTAAGTGTGTTAATGTGTACAAGCACACACGCATGCATACTGTGCCAACAAAGGACCCTCCTCGGACTCTTTTGGACAGCTGCCTAATTTGTTTTGGTCCTTTGGAACCAATTGGGCGTCTCTCTGGGTTCCCAGTGATGTAATTGCAGTGGGAGCAATATGGGTCTGGCAGCATGCCAAGTCAACCAGTAGCTGTTGTGTCATGCTGTGTGATTGGTGATTGGGGCCAACCCTCGGTTGTGCCACACAGAGACAGGGGAGGGAGCACAGGACAGGAGGAGCAATTGTATATTGATTTGTCAGAGAAACAGAGATGGTGGGGAGAGCTGTGGAAATGTGAGGAGGTGGAAAACGATCATTTCATAATGGGTGATGAAACTTTGGCTCTAACAATAAGCTGTTAAGGCTGTTTGTCATGAGTGTGCCATCATGCTTACAGAAACCGGTCTCTTGATTTTGGCCTGTGGTTTGTTTACTGGAACTTGGGTCCTTTTTAAATGCTAATGCTCCCTCTCCACATTTTCCGCATGCAATGCAGCTCACTAGTTCAAGCCAGGGACTCTGAGAAACACATCCTTTTCAACAGATTTTATGAGACAGAACAGCCAGCCTCTTGTGCACACGCCAAACAAGATGGCCCTCTTCCTCCTCCTCCTCTCCCTCCTCCCCCACAGCTTTTTATTTGCTCTCTAACATTTCCCCCCGGCTCATTCTCTCTGTCTTCATCTCTCTGCTTTTGTAAAAACTGCACATCGTCCTCTACCTTTTATGTCTACTCTTGATTCATTCCTAAATTGATTCAGACTGTCCTTCTCTTGCGTAGCATATCTTCTAGCTGTCCTCCTTTTTTAAAAACCTGTGCTGACCTGCTTTCTCTGCAAACGTCTTTTTGTTCCAGTGGGTCTGAAAGCTGTGAGGGAGAACCAGACCCAGCCAGTCGATTTTGGGATGAGCTTTCTCATGTCGGCCTTCCACAAGATCTTAACGTCCAGTCTCTCTTCGAGTCGGGTAAGACCAGTAGACTGAACCTTTTACTCCTTTTTACCAAGCATTGCTAGCACTTCTAATGGAGAGTTGGCATTTAGACTAGAGTGCACCATCTGTAAATGCTTTATACTTATATATATCTAATACACAATGCCAGTAGTGAACCGTGACTCTTAAACCTTTGCCTTCTGACCCCCCTTCTCTCATCGGGGGGAAAAAAAGCAAACTGTCAACCTAGCTTACTGTGTCCTCTCCTATGGTACTGCAAAAGTTACCTATGACAATTTCAGCTCTGAAACAAAAATTAAGACACTAGTCCAGCCTTGGCAATGCAACGAACAAACAGCACAGAGAGAGTGAACAAAACAAAAACAGCTAATTTCTTAAGCAGAATGCAAATTCTCCTTACAAATAATTGCATCATCACACAAGCTGTGTGTGCACTTAAGCGGAATATGGTGACAATGGGCCAGGGTGCAAAACTAGAGATGTACTGATACTGACTCAAATAGTCGGATAGTGTATCAGTGACAATGGACTGATCTGGTATTGAATACCATTATTTTAATAACAGATCAGTAAATTTATATCTGTGTATTTATGTTACCTTTTGTTTTACAAAGTTAGGAAAGCGATGTTTAAGTCAAGCCTGATTTTGTCTTAAACATGAAGGAATGATGCAAGTCTCGTCCACACAATGAGACACACAGCTTATTAGTTAAACACTGGTATTGGATTGGTGCTCGGTATCGGCCGATACCCAAATCCTAGGTATTGGTATCAGGACTGAGTCAGATCGGTGTATACCTATGCAAAACGCATGACAGGCACCCCCTCCTAACACACAAAACCAACAAAATTTCATGTAAGCCAACACATCATGACAGCGCGCACACAGCCAAGCAATCATTAGCGACAGGCACTTCAGAACCATGGACAGTGAACAGTGATCATGGCATTTTGGAACCCACCACCACAAAGAAGCAATATTGTTAATAAATAATATTATTAGATTGGCACAGGGGCCTATCAGATATGTATGTCACAGTTTAGTTGGGAAAGCGGTCATTATCCAGAATTACCAGTCAATCTGTAAATTTACCAACTGAGTGGTCATTATGCACATTTACGGTAAACCTTAACTGAGGCCCCTATACAAAACGGCGGCGGCGGCCAGAATAAAATCAGTTGGCACAGCGGCCAGTTATATTTTATATGACTTACCCTTTGATGATCACATTATTTTCATTTTAGGTTTCATTCAAAGGTAATCTTGAAAAGTGGAGTGGATAATACATTTGCAACAATGTCCTTCCTCGCTAACACTAGCTAGCTAGTTTCTCGCCTTTTTTTTTTTTTTTTTTCCACTAGCTTGTGATTTGTGTCTCCCACAGCGGGTGGAACTTTTACTGTCATTTGGAAATTAGTCTCATTGAATTACTATTGCTCGGCCCTCTGTAAATTTATAGCTGAACCACCAATCACAGAGCTGAAAGCAGCATTTTCTTCCCAGCAACTGCAGAGGCAGCAAAATTCTGATAGTGAGACAAAGGGGCTTCTTTTATTTAACCCTTCACATTTCAACACAAACTGAATAAGCAGGTTTGAAGGGTTTATTTCCTCAAACATTTTGTTTAGATGTTGACTATCAAATTATGAATTGATAAAATAAAATTAGAACATTTTTTTAAATTATTTTTTAGAATATCTTAGGTCCTCTCTGCACAATGCAGAATCTATCTTTAATATTTATTTGATTTGATTACAAGTCTTTGTTATCACATAATCACATCCTCTATGTCTTGTTATAACAGGGCAATGCTGGGCACATCAGAGTTGTGCCTTGTGGTCCGAAGGTGTTTGTGAGGGCGAGGGACAATCTCTGCTTAATGTGGACAGAGCCATTGACTCAGGGAGCACAAAGGTGAGTCAGGGGAGAACATCCATGGACTAATAGGTGTTAACGCCATCTTAATGTGTTGGGGCAGCAGTGAGCGACTGCTTCAGTGAGGCACAGCAAAGCTGATGGATCAGACTGGCTGGTAAAGGTCGGCCCGGCAGCGTGGATCTCTCAGCTGTGAAATGGAAAAGGTCACGCCACTCAACAGGGCTGAGCTCTCATGGCAGCTTAGCTCCTAGCATTAGCAATGGCGCAACTCACAGTTCTCCGATTGCGTTTGCAGCCCATTGGTCATGTAGCCCATCAGTAAGTTTTCCACTTGATCTCCAGAGTGGCTATTAGAGCACACTCATAGAACTGAGAGAAATAGGGACTGGGTGAGGTTCTGTCAGGAGTGTGATTATCAGGGGGCTAAAACAGGGTTTAAACAAGGGTCTTGATCCTGAGATCAGAAACTTGATGATTTTGTTTCCCAAAGAGACATTAAAGGATAAAGGACTTTACATAAGTTAAGTCAGTTGTAAAAAATGCTGTGAACATGTTTTAGAGATTGTTGTTTCCTTGGCTGTTGCAAACAAAGACATTTTATACGTATTTTGTGTTCTCTCTCTCTCCCTGCAGCACTGTGCATACTGTAAGCGCCTTGGAGCATCCATTAAGTGCTGTGCTGAAGGATGTGCTCAACTCTACCATTACCCCTGTGCGGGGGCAGCTGGGACCTTTCAGGATATCAGGAGTCTCTCGCTCCTCTGCCCAGAACACAATGAATTGGCCATTAACAAATGTAAGTTGAGTAGAATTGGATACATTGTATGTAAAAACTAGAGATTTGGCTTAATGACATTGTATCAACTGTACTGTGTGATTTAATCCTGTCTCTTAAGTTTTCTGACTGAATTTTCTTATCCATAGTTGTAGATGATGTAAATTGCGTGCTATGCGATAGCCCAGGGGACCTACTGGACCAGCTCTTCTGCACCAGTTGTGGTCTGCATTACCATGGGATGTGCCTGGACATGGCTGTGACCCCTCTAAGGAGGGCAGGTTGGCAGTGCCCCGAGTGCAAAATCTGCCAGACGTGCAAGTGAGTCACCTCCCCACCACAACCAAATAATGTACCTCATAGTGAAATGTTTTTGTCCTCTCCAGCTTTTCTTTTACTTTGCTTCTTACCAATCTTCTCTATAGCCACTAGCAATGGTGCTTACTGCTGGTTTGTTTACCTCTGTGCTTTGTGAGGAGCTAACTGGATGTTGTACCCTAAAGCTCAGTCTTGTAACCTCTGACCTTATTTAAACAGTGCAGGAGCTGTTTGCATACAGGCCTGTTTGCCCTAGGTGAACACTGTCCATTGAGCTTTTAGTTCTATATTTACATAAAAACCCCAGTATTATGATTTTGCCGCATAGCAAGGAGATGAGTGGGGGTTTATAACAAATGGTCTCAAAATGTAATCGATGGGATGAGAATTGAGACTGGTTCTAAATTGTTACAGTCTAACAAGTCCCCGTTATGAGTGTCTGTCCATAGTTGGTTTTTTTTTGTTTTTTTTTGTGGATGTCATACCCATCTTAAATCTTGCATGTATTTTACCTGTAGTCATTGCCAACCCTGCAATTAGATAATCAGCCCCTATAAATTTAATGTATAGCAAGAGAACTTACTCCTCTCCAATGGGGATTGAACTGACATTGGATAGAACATATCGGGACAACTGTTTTATAGATATTCATAAAAACATAAATTAGTTCAAACAAATGATGAAAAAGTCTCAAAGCATTTGATGTGCTTCAGCCAGGCTTAGAAACTGAATGGAAGAAAGCGCTCCACTGAGAAGTTAAAAGGAAAAAAAAATTGGGAAACTTAAAGACAATCTCAGAAAGAAAGAGAAACAGAAGTGTTATCCACATGACTACAGTCCTTTGTACTGCACATTAAATATTACATAGCTTTGGGCAGTTTATAGTGTACAGTTGAGGGTAATTCATGGTTTCTGTTTGCATGTCCACTAGGGTCAAAATTTGTGACTGTGGGAACTGCTGCGCTACAAAAGCAAACTGGACACTTGTTTTGTGTATTGTATGTATGTATGTATGTATGTACTGTATTCCCCATTCTTGGTCCTGTTCTCATTTAGCCCTTGCACATACAATTTTCTTTTTTTGACTTGTTGTTCTGCCAAATACAACAAAGGAACTGTTTCTCTTGCTGTCGTGCGGCAACCAAGAATAAGACTTTACACTGCAACAAAACCTTATGCTGTCCCATTTCATACAACCTTCTCTGTCTCTCTGTAGGAACCCAGGAGAGGACACTAAAATGCTGGTATGTGACATGTGTGACAAAGGCTATCATACCTTCTGTCTACAACCTGCCATGGAGGCTCTTCCCACCAATGGATGGAGATGTAAGGTATGGGAGACCTCATATAGTGCTGGTGGGCTTACTGTATATAAGACAACATAAAATATGGGTTATTCTGGCTGGTATTTATTGTATGGTGTTAATAGTTGCCAGCAGGTATGATTTTGCAGGAAACTGCAACACAAACTACAGCATCCCCACAGTGTGTAATATTCAATGGAAAAATATTCATTATATAAACATAATCTTTGCTCTGGCACAGAGTAAAAATGTCAACCACCCATGAGAAAATGACTTTTTGGTGGTTTGTATTTGCACTTCCTGTGGTTAAGATATAAGTCACACCATCTGATCTTTCAAAGGTTTCAATTGAACTCATTTGCTGTAAGATAACACAGAATGTACATCTGTGTAAATGCGTATGCATGTTAATCACACGTTCGCCTCAGCGCAGCCCTGCTCTTCATCCTCCAGCCGTGTAAATGGTGTGCTTGTTACTTGGGCGGCTAGTTAACATGACACACAATTTTCTGCAGTGGTCGGAGGAGGCCACCGCAATAGAGACAGCAGGTGATGAAAGGTCTTCACATTTGGCTTCTCTATCTGACTCAGCACAGGAGGAACACTACCCACACACGTCCTTGGCACTTGCTTCTCCTGAGTGCCCGCCCCCAAACTCTATCCGCAGTCGCATGTTAGTTTTGTTCTGAGTGTAGTCATCTCGCTGATGTAAAGATCAATGAAAAATGAGTCAATGTTTCAGTTTTATTACTCTTGTCATGTTCCTTCTGATCATGTCTACTAGGGGTCTAACATTACACCAAGTTCACGGTTCGGTATGATTTCGGTACAGCAGGTAGAAAATAACATTTTGGTCTTTCATTTTGAAAAATGTAAACATCCAACATTGGCTCATTGGCTGTAACTATTACTGAAACAGTTTAGTTGTGGAGTCAGGACACCTGCTGACAGCTGTTTTATGCTGATTTATGGTCTAACTGTGTATAACGTTGTTCAAACTAGCTCCACCTCCAGCAGCTCCAAGAGTAACATGCTGCTTACACGCTGATGCCTCAGAATTAATAATCTAATGATGTCATATATAATAATAGATCAGTCAGAGGGACAAAACCACTTTTATTTAAATACATTTTAACTAAATTTTTCTCTCTCAGAACTGGTTTTTATGACGTGCTCTCTGACCACATCAGAAATCAAATGTTTTTATCGTTGTTCTGAATGGCTTCACTCAAAGGCGGTGTGAAAAGCGGACCGTCACAGAGAAGGGAGGGGGACACAATATGGTTTCACCACGGAGATAATGACGCATATTTTAATAATGGTGTTGCACTCAGTCAGTGTTATTAGTCCCTCGTTTGTCATTCTGATGGAAGGGTAACCCAGGCTACTTTGGCTAACCCGGCTAACATACCTATGAGCATGCTAGTGGAGCGCTGCCAAAACATTCTGGGTGGGAATGCGCTCACACTCTAGAATTATTGTTCTGCATGTCGCACTAAACTATTCTGACAATAATTGTTTGGGTCACGGAGCGTATTCTTCATACGACTGCATGCACCGTAATGTCCGTACTGTGACGGTTCGGGACAAATACATGTACCGTTACACCCCTATTGTCTACCATATATGTGCACCAAAATGGCAGACTCTGTCTGTGTCTCTGCGTCTCTGTGTCTGTGCATGAAAAAAAAAATCTTCATCAAGTTAACTGGCTTGCTAATCAATTAAACTGCCAAGTCACCATATTGCTGAGAGAAAGTCAGTGCACTTTTTATGAACAAGCTTTATACCCATTTCAACAAAGAGAACATTTGGAAATGACCAATTACAATGCATGCATTATGCAATTTTAACACATGTTGAAATTTACAGGAGACAAATATTAGTTCAAGTATCATAATAATATGTGATGTTTTGAGTGTTGAAAGGAGTGTCTGTACAATGAGTGTTCTGGCAGGGAGGATTTATCATAAAGTCCAAATATTGTTTTCCATGAACAGAAGCACTTAAAGGTAGAGTCAGTCATTGTGGAGAAAGATTGTTCAATACACTTTTTATCAAATTCAGCGAATATCTCCTCACAGTCCGCTAGCTGTCTGTTCTGTGTGTGCGCTGGGAAAAAAAAATTCAGTGTTCATACACAGCCCTGGCTCTGTAAGAGGTGGGGAGGCTGCAGAGAGGTGGAGAGTGTCGATGGACTGTTGTGCTCACATGAGATGAAATTTTTTTTTCCATTCATGATAATGTGTGAGAGGAACAGAAGCGACTCTACAGCTGACGCATTGCTCTGGATTCCGCCATATTTCTCTTTTGGTTGTTGCATTGGCAGTGCGCATCCATGAATTTGGGGGGCGGAGCTTCTGAAGGAGCATGAAGGCAGGGGTGTATTTGTTTGGGTGTTTAGTTGAAATATCAACAATCTCTAGAATGACTGACTCTACCTTTAAGAGGTATGCTCCTGGAATAGAAGCCAAAGCAGCTCTGCTTGCTGTTGCACACTGTCAGTGTGGATATTTCATTGAAATGACTAGCTGCTATTTATTGGCTTGTGCCACAGTATGCAATGGCTTACTCTAAGGAGAGGATAGAAAATGGAATTGGCTTTATGTAGCTAAGATCTGTTTAAAAACATCCTCAAATGTTTAAAAGAAAGCAGAAAAACAACATGAAGTTCATAGATGTTCTTCATGTTTTGATTACTGACAGCCTTCTTTGATTTCAAGTCTTGGCCATTTGTAACACAACTTTGATAGTCTTATTGAAGTACAGTAAGCACAGTTATGTGTAAACCCTAATTAAATTTACTAAAAACTGGTTAGTCAGCATGATTCCTTTGATTAGAATTTTTTTTTAAAAATCCAATGTAAAACCATTTAATCAAGGCCTAAAAATTGTCAGATATTATGTTTTAGTCATATTCCCCAGCTGTACCCCATTCATTTAGCTGTATTCAGCTGGAAAGCAGTGATGGTGTTTCATGTTAGTATCCCATTCAATGACTGAAGTGCCAAATCTGTAAAGCAGAAACATTATTGCTAACCTAATACACCTCATACTGCACTGGTTCTGAATGGCTTTAAACTTAATTTACTAAGAAAGCCTCCTTTGCTCCTCAGAACTGCAGAGTATGCATCCAGTGTGGAACACGAACCAGCGGGCAGTGGCACCACACCAGCCTGCTGTGTGAGAACTGCGTCCAAAACCAGGACCCTGCTCTGTGCTGTCCTATGTGTGCCTGCATCCTGGACCCTGAGCATCACAAAGACCTACTACTCTGCCACAGTTGTAAGAGGTAAAGATACATTTTATTTTACACTACACTTACTTCTACACTTTTTAAATCCAACACTCTTGTTTTTTGTCCTCATTTTGTTCATTTGGCAAATTGATGCTCTCTAAGAAAACCACAAGAATAAATATGTACAATTTTAGGATTGCACAGTGATCCCTGTTAAACAATCTCTGAAATTCCTTTGCACTCATTTCAGATGGCTGCACCTAGAGTGCGAGCGTCAGAACTCAGGCCAAGCAGAAATCCACCCCAGAGAGGACTATGTTTGTTCCAACTGCAGGTCTCCTGCTGCAGAGCAGGCGCTACAGGCAGAGGATATGGACACCGGCCCAGAGCTCAGCCCTCAGCCAGCCTCCATGCACACAGACTCTGAGACTGGCCTACAGCTGGCTCAAAAGCACACAG
Source organism: Scomberomorus guttatus (assembly GCA_038419695.1). NCBI lineage: Eukaryota > Metazoa > Chordata > Actinopteri > Scombriformes > Scombridae > Scomberomorus > Scomberomorus guttatus. The sequence continues at coordinate 17,430,878 of CM076457.1, read as the reverse complement.
ACCTAGAACCTGGCACTCAGCTGCCTCCTGAAATGCACAATGACCCCAAACCGGAATTACTTGCTGTTCCATTGCACTCAGATCCAGAGCCTGTTGAGGCTACCGTCCAGGAGGAGAAGCTGGCCACGTCAGCCCAGAAGCCTGGTGGGTCCTTGTTGCAAAAAATTATATACAGCTCTGATCCTTTTCCATTGCCTTTTTTTAATCTTCAAATCTTTATTTTCCTTTATGCCCACCTCCTGAGAATCGAATCTGTTTTATCAGCATATTAATCATATCTTGTTATTGCAAGGACAAGCCAAGGAATTTTTGATCGTACAAAATCACACACACATCATACACAAACACCAGGTTATATGACTACAAATGAAAAATCATTTTTGTAGTTGAGGATCCATTCTCTCAGTCTCTAGCCATGCAGAAGCAGTTGAAAGTTTTGGCCATGCAACACGAAATTGGGCTGTAGTGTCAGCTCTGATGAAGTTTTGAAAGTCGCAGTTCTGGCGGATGAAAGGATTGGGGAGAGAGTTGTTTGGACTAAGACCAGAGAAAAGTGTTCACTCTTTTATTTGGAGGATTTTCTGAGGACTCCCCAATAACCAGATGGTGTCCTACTAGCGGCAGATTAAAGCAACTCCATTGTCTTTGTAATTACGTGTTTTGAAAATTAAGTGTTTTTCCCTTCTGTCTCCTGGGGGATCTAGTATGTGCTGCCTGTCAGTGTGAATGACGAACTGATATTTGAAAGTTGGATGACTTATTAATGATACTTAAAGGTCCAGTGTGTAGGATTTGGTGGAATCTAGCGGAGCCAGTGTTTGGTTTGTCCGTTCTGGGCTACTCTAGAAACATGGCGGTGCAACATGGCAGGCGCAGTGGAAGAGGACCCGCTCCGTATGTAGGGCTCATTCTAAAGTAACAAAAACACACTTCGTATTTTCAGGTGATTATACACACATTTAAACATAATTATGAATATTATATTCCATTTCTGCCAAGTCCGTTCCGCTAGATGCCACTAACTTCTACTAACTGCACCTTTAATGTAGGGAGAGGTTGCTAAGGCAACAATCCTCTTTCGTATTGCTGTGTGTGTGTCTGCCAGCAACAGGTGTGTGACACTAAATCAAAACACAACAGGCTTCAACAGGATTCAGACTATAGGTTGTGGCTTTTGGCTTTTGGAATCAGGAACTTCAAAGAACTTTGGCTGAACAGAAGAACTCTGTTTAAAGGAACCATAATTGTGGCTTCTTTATACATTAAGAGAACAATTAAAATAACTCATCTACAGTCAAACTTCCTTGAAATGGTCATATTGTTTTCAAGTTGGAACCATTATGGAGACTTGAGACTCAACTCAATCTCTTAACTCAGAGACTTGAGTCTTGACTTGAACTTCCATTTTTTTGGCTCATGGGCATCTCTAGCTGGTGGCCAATTAGAAGCACAAGTGATCATTCCCCTAGTTAACCCCATCCTTCATTACATAGGTCTGTTGTTTCTGTTGGTCGCATTGCTTCTGTGGTTCTATGTGATAGTGGCTGTATCACCACTGCAAATTATATGGTCCTGGTTTTTGCTTGTTTGAAGCACATTGCTTCATCTCCACTCCGATCTATGTGAGGTCTGCCAGCAGTAGAGTGCAGTATCAAGGAAATAAATGCTGTGGATGCCAGTTGTAGCTACGCTGCCCACTCTGTCTAGACAGCAGCCTCCAATGGCAGGAAAGAATGGATTGGAGTAGCATGATGGTGATGATATTGGATCCACTGTCTGCAAACTAGGGATGGCTCGATACCACTTTTTCATTACCGATACCGCAACCATGAGTATCTTCCGATACCATCTTTTTGCGTCTCTTAAACAACTAAGCTATTAATAATACATTTGTATGGATACACTTTGAGTATTTAAAATAACATAGGATTTATATTAATTATAATATAATACAATTCCAGTATGAAAAGATAATTGCAATGTAAACTAAAATATTTGGTTCAAGTTTTCCCCTAAGATGATAAGACATAGCAGTAGCTGCCTGACCTTTAAGAACTGTCACAAAAACCACTGGCTCATCTTTTTCACAGTCCTTATATGACTCAGGTTTGTTCACTTTAACATGAGGGGCAGATTCTTCTTTAGAAAGATTAGCATTTCAGCCTTCTCAGCTGTCAGCCTGCTCCTCCTTTCATCAATAATAATGGAGGCTGTGCTGAAGAGCCTCTTGCTCTCCACACTTATGGTGCACAGAGAAATTTAGTTGCCATGACCAGCCATGAGGGCGTAGGTTGATTGACTGTCCAGTACAGTAGTGGATTGTCTGAACGCCGAATAGCTGGCTCACTGAGGTAGGTCTGCGCTTCAATGTGTGCACTTGTGATGGTTGACCCTGGACCAGGTTCTACTGTGCTTTCCTCCAGGATTTAATCAAAAACGCTTCCAAGTCTGCTCTTGCTTGCAGCCTCCACCCGTGGAGTCTTCTTTGCTGGCTCTAAGGCTTCTGAGGTGATCCTCCTCAACACTTTTTCCTTACCTCTGCCATTAATGCATCCTTTGCATGTCTTGAGGTTTCTGCACAAAGTACCTTGAACGATAAAAATACAGATATGTAACATTTAAAATTAGCCTACCCTTAATATCAACTGATTAATTCCGTTCTGAAGGCTGATGCTTGATATGAAATACTGTCATTAGATGTGCAAAAGTAAAAATTCTACACACACTGGCAGGTGTGGGACTTGTGTGTGTAAATCTCTCTATCTCTCTCACTCTCTCTCTCTCTCACTCTTTCTCACACACACATGAGAATCATATTAAAGTTAACCCGCACATTACCTGTCTTTATATCTTGGATCCAGTAGCGTTGCAACTGAGTATGATGGCTCAGATTTCACATCTCTGAAACGGTTGTTCACAGCCTCAAGGAGGGTGCCTTTCATGGTCTTAATTCCCTCGTCGGCCTCGTTTTCTCGAGTGAGAATGCATTTAAGGACAGCGACAATGGGAATGACATCAGATGCAGATGCAGATGAAGAGCTTACCTCCCTTGTCAATTCCTCAAAAGGGGTTAGAGTCTTTTCCAGTACCCCCCACTGATTTGCATTCAATGTGGCTGGCAGGTCGTACTCCACTGTATATGCACACAGGGCCCAGTTTCTGTGCAATGAGGCCCTCAATCATGTAATATGACTGTTCCATGTCATTCGTACATGTTGTTGTATGAATGACGTGGACAGCATATTCAGCTTCACTTGAATGTCCTCCAAGCGTAAATACACAAGTGACAAGTGCTTGATGTGACGCACATTTTTTGCCGCTCACTTAAACTACGCTGTGATAGCCTTCCCTTGTTCACAATAAGTTGCAGGGTATGCGCAAAGCATCCCAAACTGGCAACTCCAAAGCGATCCATTGCTTTTATTACGTTACTGGCATTGTCTCTTAAAATGACATGGACTTTCCTCTTCTCAATTTTCCATTGCATTTAACATCTCCCCTGTTGCCGTAGTGATGAACTCTCCTGTGTGTGAGCCACAAAACTGCTTAGCCTGCAGCACTGCTTTTTGCAAAATAAAATGAGTCTGTCCACTGTGATGTCAGACTTACTAATGACATTGGATACACGTCTGAGTTCCAGATGTCAGTTGTGAAACTAACCATAGCAACGTTTTCCAACCATTTTGAAATGTAAAAGGTACACTTGCTTGTACTTATTTGGGATAGCCGTTTCGGAGATGAAATGCTTGTTTGGCAACGTGTAGCGAGGCTCCAAATGTTCAATTAAGCATCAAAAACCCACATTTTTTTAACAACAGAAAGGAGTTGTTCATCCTGCACAATGAATTCAGTGACTTTCTCCGTTATCAGCTTTGCTTTGTTGGAGGAAGTTTCTCACACTTCTGAATTGTTTCCAGCAATGTTTGTTGTTTGTGGCGCACTTTTCTTCTTGGCACTCATTGCCTCTATAAATTCGGTATACTCCTTTCCATGATGCTTCTGCAAGTGTTTAATCAAGTTGGTGGTGTTGAAGGCTGCTGCAACCCCTCGAAACACTTGTATTACATAAATTGCACTCGGCTGTTTTTCTTTTTTCTTCTTTGAGCTTAAAATAACTCCACACAGCTGACATAATGACAGCACTGCTTACAGGTCTCACTCACGTTCTAGCTGCTGTTCACATGACACATGCTGCTCATCTGTGTTACTCGTGACACATCTCTCTTCATGGCACGTCGCTCAAAGTTTAATTAAGCATTTACGTGATAGTTTAGTTGAGTGATTTTTTTTTTTTTGGTTTTTAACCAGTATCAGACCGATACTGAGCATCGGGACAGAGCATCCCTACTGCAAGGCTGCCTTGGAAGCTATGCTGGCTCATTCATGACTGCTCACACAGCTTGCTTGCTCTGCTCACCAAACATATGTGCTCTTATTTTACTAGCTTTTTCTTGTGGTCATGAACTGCTTCATCATTTGATTTAGCTGGCAAGGCAGTGGCTCCCCCACTGCGGTTTTACAGACATGCTGAGTGTACATGTGAACTGTGTTTTGATTTAAGAGGAGCTTATGTTAAGCACCTCAAAGTAGGCTTCAGTATAGCTTTACCTGTTTTGTCAATACGTGCATCATAATGCTATCTGTTATTGTTTGGGATTTGGATTGAAGCCTTTTAAATCAATGGTTAAAAAGTTATTTTATTTGTATAATTTTCTGTGTCCTTTTTACCCCTAACCAAAATAAGAAGAAGGAATTTATATTTATAATGTGCAGAAATTTAGATATTTGCTGATTTATTGTTATTTTTACTACAATTTTTTGGCTTCATTATGTTAGATCACGATTGTGCTGCCAAATGCCTGCACTTGTAATGTAATTAAAGTCATTAACCAGAGCTGTTTATCACCTGCCAGGATTCTCCACCACTCAGGGTTTAATAACAGGCTTACCGTGACTCAACTGACAGACGCTGTTAGATCCATTCCAGGAGTTTAAGTTAGACCTGACTTGAGGCCTTTGCTGCATTAATCAAAGCTGTGCATTTATCTTAACCATCACCTCATTCACTGTAGGAAATATAGGAAGGAGGGTGTTAATATGAATGAGAATGTGTGTTCGGCTTGGTCAATAGTTGAAGGCTGGAGATGGTTGGAGGCCCATCTCCTAATTGACTTTCTGGCATCGGCACCGGATGAGCACCTGCAAGCTGCACAGTCATGAGCCCAGAGCACACAGACCCTGGGATGTTGGTTGTCATGGTTACTCCCTTCCCTGGCAGAGATGCTTAGCAGGTGCATGTGTGTGTCAGGATCAGTGTGACATGGGAACTTGTGGATTGAAATGGTGGGTGCTTCGTTAAGACTAGGCTATCTGTACTGTCAGAGGCTGTCTGGCAGAATATTGGCTCGATGTGTGGATGTCTGATAGCCAGGAATGACTAGTTCTATTCATACCAGACTAGTCAAGTGCATTGATGTCTTTGATACAAAATCAAATGGAGAGAGAGGATAGGAGACACTACAAAACCAAACAGAAAAAGAAGATAGGAAACACTAGATTAATACCAAAATGTAGCCTATGATATAGCCTTGCCTTATCTTTTTAGGCATTGTGATCGATTTGTTATTCAAAAGTGTTTCCAGTAACAATTCTCACGTCTTTGGTCATAATAAAATAATAATAAATAATGGGTATAAATAATAAAATTTATTTTTCTACTCCTTGGTTTAAGAGATAATTGTTTATCTGCAACACAAGCATTTATGTGTTAAATCAGGTTATAAAGTACTGTTGCCTGTGTTTGTATAGAAAAATTCTCTGTGGTTTAACTAAAGCGAAAAAACATTGACATTCTTCTAACGACTTAAGGATTCACATCATAGTATAGTCTTGTTTGTTTTACCATTAGTTTGAGATGATGGGCGGTTTAGAATTGATGCAAGAAGAAATGTCCCTTCTCTTTTTGTTAACTTTTCCCTGTGGTCCACTTACTTGATTCCCTTACCACTTTATCTTAATGTGTTCACAGTCTTTCCAGACTCCTTACTAATACACAAACATCCTTATTTTTTATATATAATCTTTTTTTTTTTAATTATTCTTCTCTCTTTTAGAAGTCTCAGTGGGAGCAGACGTTGTTGAGAGGCAGGTTACTGAACCACCTGTCAACAAAATCCTGACAGAATTCAAACCAGGTTTGTGTACACAGCCTATTTATTTAGTACTTCATTTGTATTGGTGAAACTTATATTGATTTGCATTAATCTAACAGTAATTGCTGTTGTAAAGTTTGTGTTAAATGTTATCTTCACAGTCTATTCACACTATTGAAATGCCAAGTAGACATTTTTTACAGGTAGTATTAGACAAGGCCACTGACTTGGGGTCTGTCTTCCAAATGCACATCATTTTACATGTGATACATTGGTTAAAAGGTGCACAATAGACTCCTGCTGTTCCTTGTGTCATGTACTGTGAATTCTCTCAAATAGTGGCTGTGGCTTTTATTTACCTCAGTGACAGAGAACCCTTTATTTGGGACAGGCTTACCTTTATTTCCAATTTCCCCAGTTCCCCAGTTAATGCAAACTCAAAACTTCCTCCATGTTTACCTTTTGTCTTGATACATTCAGTAAAAGGTCCCCAGCACTAATTCCATCAGTACAGCAAGAGTCATGTCAGGCATTCCACTTTGCCCTTTTCCCTAAATGATGTTAAACTACCATGAATGAAACTTAAGATTTTCACATTAGAAGTCTTGCAACCCCCTTCCATTGCATTCCCTTGTTTAACATTATTTCTGTTAAAAGAGAGCAGAGTAAACTCAGAGCAGCAGAGTGGTTAGTATAACATGCCTGTATTGTCCTGATGGAATTAGTCCTTTGGAAATGCACATTAGACTATATTTTCCATGTGAGCTGTTGTGTACTACAGGCAATTCCACCCCCCTCAATGATCTTTTTATCCGTCCTTAAGTAGCGACCAGCCTTTTGTTTGTGCTGGCCACACCCCCATCTATTTGAGACTCAGCCTTTATTTTAATTCTTGCTTTTATATGAGAATTTACAGTTTTTGAAAGGAGTTTGCTGGTTTGCTTGTGCTGTATATTGTTCAAGTGATCACTAGTCACTTTGACTATACCGATGCAGCATGAAAGAGAAAAAATGTCAATGAAGAACTACAGTTATCTTGGAAAAGTATATATGTTATGATCACTGCTGTAGATGACAAGAAGCTTCAGTGCTCATTGTCAAGTAATCTGTTACATGCTCATTGAAGATGGTTCATTTATAACAAAAGTCTTGTCAATACTGAAGGTAGAGGGTGCAGTGATATTCTGTGGCATAATATTCCGCAATATAAAATGATGACGGTATGCTTTGCTAGCTGAAAGAATGGATTGCAATATCAGCTAAATCTGATCAGTTTGCTGCCAGTCAAGCTATGTGAGCAGAGTGGAAGTGCTGTGGATCGTCTTTTTAGATGCAAACCACCTCGTGAAACTGGCTTTTAACTCACAAGGGGGCAAGTTCCACAGTTCCACACATGCCAGTTTGCGCCGCCTTTACAAAAGGAAATGTAATAGCAGAAGCAGGTTAGATCCGCGGTTCCATAGACCTTTCAATTTTGCCTTCTACAGGCCAAGAAATTAACACCAATGCCACCTGTAGGCCACCTGATGTTGATCACTTGAAGCCCATTAGCATCACATCACCAGTGGTTTTCTCTACTAGTTTTTTATCTGTTATGTAAAGATATACATATCAGCTGTTTCAACCACTGTCTGTTTGCTCCTACAGAAACAAAACCAGCAGCAACAATCCAGCTCACATCTACAGAGAGTCCTGCATCTTCAGTGACTCCCAGCCAGGAGTCGGAGTCTTTTCCGGCCCAGCTCTCTATGGAGGCACTACAGACACAGGATACTACATCACAAATCAAGCCAGCAAAGACAGAGGCCTGCCCTGAGGAGGGCATGGTCAACCCCAGCACAGTTTTTAAGGCCATCATCTCAACCACCAAAGAACCAAGTACTGCATCAGTACCTTTCACGGACCAACCAATGGAAGTCTCACTATCCCAGCCTTCGAGTACGGATGTAGTTAGAGCTTCATTCCTAGAAACTGCTCCAAAAGAACATAACAAGGAGAGAGGGGAGGGCAATTTTCACAGGAATCTGGCAGAGACTGTTAAGCCCACAGCCTCTAGTACATCAGAGGAGATGGACACCACGCCGGAGAGCAAGCCTAATCTGTCATTTCCCAGCCTGTCTTTAGAAGAGAAACCACTCAAGACAACTGTGGAAAGGTTGGCCGAGATGGTTACCTCTCCTTCCCACTCCTCATCTCTGGCCCGAGGGACATCTCCCAGAGAACCACCCCAGACCCAGATTCTCCCGACACTGGGTGACCACAGCAGTGTAATGCCCACCACTACCCTTATACCACTCACCCCTAAGATTGGAATGGGAAAGCCAGCCATCACTAAGAGGAAGTTTTCTCCTGGGAGGCCACGAGTAAAACAGGTAGGAATCTGGACATCACGTCAATGAAGACCAGTGATCTGTTTTGTGTCACTGTCCGGCTGATTCTGCCTCATTCACTGTCCCAGCCCAATATGCCCTTGGCGTGTAGAAAAATTGGTGTTCATAACTTTTGTACTGTTATATGAAGTGTGGGTACAGTACGTGTCCTCTAGGCTCTGCTCTATGAAGGTGGATTATTTTGTGTGGTGTCACTGGGTTGGTTCACACAGCCTGTACAGTAAGGATATGGGTATGTTTTTTAAAATATTTTTCTCAGTTAAGTTGTAGCTTGCGGTAAACTATACGAGAATAGCAGGACAGCATGGCGAATGATGCTCTTCCTCCACTCTCTGTGCCCCTTTCACATGTCTGCGCAACACATGACTAGTTAGTCACAGTGTTAATGCAGAGTTCAGTTGAAGTATGAATTATTTCCCGTAAGAATTTGGCTAAATCATTTACTGAGACTCTTCCTCATGGCATCATTGTCATCAGTCACTCTATTCATCTCATGTCCACGTTACAAACATTCAAGCATCTTATTGGCCCATAGAGTTTGAGCATTCATCAAGTCACAAACAACAGTGACCATACCCATTACCATGTCCTAGTTATCTCCATATTACAATATCAACTATACTGGCTCACTTGTGACTGTGAAATAACTTTTAATCTTTTAATATCAGTGTCTCAGTGTCGTTAACACAAATGAATTATAATAGAGGCTATTGCAGAGACTGAATGTAGACTTTCTCAGACAAATAATAATGGGAATTGAATCCCACCCATGGCTATAATATATTATGAATGATGCTGGTGAGGGTAGACTAATTTAGTTTGCAAAATATGTTTATTTTCCCCCAGATATATCCCATCTCTTAAATAAACATTATATGGCTCAAACTAATTTCTTACACAAGGCCTGGGGAAATCTATTCCAGAAATTTGAATGTTGCAACTCCCTTTTAGTCCAGCCTGCTTTTGTCTGATGCGCTCATGTGCTGCCATGCTGATGCAATTCCCCTTGTTTTGTCAACATGCCAAACATACACATTTGTCATAGCAAGAGGTTGCAGGGCCTCTTTCCTGCTTTATAGTGTCATGATGCTCAGCCCAGTTCTGCTGCGTGAACTGCAACTAACACAGTTTTGCTCTGCATTTACAAAGAGTGTATTAGAAACATACCTCTTCAACTCATATGCATGGAACTACAAGAGTTGGCTTTAAAACAAAACACAACCTAATAGCTTATCCTGTTCATATTTTGGCACAACAGGTATATGCTCTCTCAAAGCTCCGCATAGATGGGTGTGTATTGAGTGGTTCCCCAATGGCTACATTAGAGGCTCACTACATCTCGCTAACATCTTTCTTTGTATGTTTTGTTTCTTCGCTGGCTTTGTTTTTAAGTTGCTGCATTTTGTCGCCCTCCTCCCTCTCTCTCTCTCACTTTCTCACCCACCCCCCCCTTACCTTAGGGTGCATGGAGTCCCCATAGCAGTGTGAGCTCCCCCTTGTCCTGGTCTCCAGACCAGCCAGAGGGGTGGGACGTCCCAAAGACCAGGCAGTCCTCTGGCAGCCCCGGCTGGAGCATCAGAGTGGTAAATACTGTAGCTCACCAGAGACAGCAGGGCAGCAGCTGCCCTGTTGTTAGCCCTCTGTTTACCCTAGTGACGTGCACTCCATGAGTGTTCCTGAACGTCACTGTGATGTATATTGTAGCCTACACCAGTTACTACCACCTTACTGAAAGTATGACACTCAGAGCCCAATGGATAAGCGAATAACTTCACAAAACGGAAGTGGAAGATACTGACATTTGGTTTTGCTGCCTTTGCACTTGAATTGAGAAATCAGGGTATGTTGTAATAAGATATTATAGTCTACAGAAATATTTAGGAAATAATTTTTACTAATGAATGAGTGTGTCCCATTTGCTCTTTGTCAGCCATGCACTGCTGTGCTTTCTTCTTTTCTGTTTTAGTCAAACCTGTTCCTGTGTTTAATTAGATTACTTTCTTTTATTTTGATTTTGTGAAATATCTGTTGCAGCCAGTTGTCATGGTGACAGTCATCACTTTTAGCAAAGCTGGGTAGGGGTTAATTTGTGCATTGTAGCAGGGGTCCAGCCCAGGTTGAACACCATCATGCAGTATGTCTGTCAGGAGGCACAGTGGATGGAAGGTGCCTTGGTTTGGGATCAGAGCCAAATGTGGAGTAAATGGGAAGAGATTTTGGGGCAGGCGCTGCAAGTTTCAGTTAGCCTGAAGTTTGACAGTCATGATTAGGCCTCCTGTTGGAAATGTGCCAAAGGCACAGTGAACTCGCATTGCTAGAACAACAGCTCAGAGGCCTTTTCTCAACCCTCTCACTTGCTGGCTGTCTGGCAGACATTGTAGTGTACCTCTCAAATACCAATATAAAACAGCTGAATGTACCAATTAAATCACTTAGGAAAGCATAACTTTTTAGAAACCTGTAACATTTGAACAGTTTGCAAGTATGCTCAACTACGATTGTTGACATTTTGATAATTCATTTCCTGAACAGTAGCAGCTTGCATCTATACACACAACACTGCAAAATGACATTACCTCTCTAGAACTGGATGAACATGACTCCTCCTGTCATGCAGTCTCTACTGTCTAGAAAGATATACTATAGACCTAAAAGCTTAAAGTTGGGAGTGGTGAAACCTTCCCCATGGCAAACCATTAAATCTTGGTCTTGGTCGCTGAGCAAACGATGATGTTTCAGCATGTGTGAAAGAGAATTGCAAACAAAAAGAGCTCATGCCTGCCCATTTCAGCTTGTAACATGGGGAGTGATCATTGTCCCTACATTCCCCTACAGTGTGTCTATCCACCCCTTAGGTGCAGTTCAATTTTCTGATTATTGTCTTGCCTCCACAGGGTCGGGGATCAGGCTTCCCAGGGAGGAGGAGGCCCAGAGGGGCTGGTCTGTCAGGTAGAGCTGGACGTGGCAGGGCCAGAGGCAAGAATGGAGCAAGTCCCAGCATCAACCCTGGGGTATGAACTATCAGCTGGATCACATCTCAACATCTTTGGCTATATATATACTATACACTATATGGAAAGCAGTGTTTGTTTTCCTTCTAGCTGAAGACATGAATGGCGTGTTGTAAGCAGTAGTTATGTTAATGACAGTTAACCTTTTGCAGAGTTAACCCTTAGCCAGTTCTCATGAATGATGTAGTCATAGCTAGTAACTAAGCCACTATAGTGTGTATGTGTGTCTTGCTTAGTTATATTAACTTGTCTCACCAGAGGGTGGATCTTAAAAGATCTGAAAGAAGATGATAGTGAATCTGCTCATGTCATCACACAATGTTGCATTTGTTTATTTTGTGTTTTTTTTTTTCTTTATGATCCACAGATCACCACAATAGAAACACCATACCCAGTGAAGGAGGAGGAGGAGAATGCCATGCATAACACAGTGGTCATATTCTCCAGCAATGACAGTTTCACACTAAAACAGGTTTTTGTTTTTTAGTACTTAAGAGTGATTCTGTGGTATTTCCCTTTTAAATCCACGTCATCCACAAATTTCTCAATTCACTTGGATGGCCTGAAATTAAATCTGTGTTTAAAGACTGCTCCCTCTGGAGATCATTAATTCTTGTGGAGGTAATGCCAACTGCCTGCAGGAAATGCAGTCCATTATATAACACAGGAACATATTGAAATTTAATTGTCTTACTTTCTGCCTTCAAGGTAATGTTTATGTACTGATTTAATTCTCTAAACAATAAGTGACTACTGACAGGCTCTGTCAAATATTCATCAACATCTTAGACAGCAACTATCAAGTTAGCAGTGTGGGATAGTTATTTGGAGGTTAAAATTCTGTATTGTTAGAAAATAACTGGTTATTTAAAGAAACTAAGCAATTAAACAATACCACTGAGGTGCTGTTTATCAAGGCACCTACCCCTGAATGGCTCAAGTGAAAAAACTATAACTTCTGTTCCCTAAAGGAGAGGAACAAGGTACAACACACATAGTATGGGATATCAAGCCCCTGCGTGGCCTGACTGAAGACGCCTCTATTCAGGCCTTTAAGGCAGATGTTCTGTGGTGACGTATGTGAGGCCCCACTTCCACATATATACATCTGTCACCACAGTCATCCCTCAGTGTGATAGACTTTTTTTACCGAGCCCAGCTGTGGAGTGGGGCAGCCATGTGATGTACCTCGTTCCTCACCTTCAGGGAACAGAAATTATAGTCATAACATTTCGTTCCCTTTCAGCCGATTCACTTGGTACAACACATATAGTATGGGACGTGTATTCACGCCCTGCAGAGCAGCCACCAAACCAGAGTCAAACCTCCAGCACTCTAGTGTATCATAGACCCAGCAGAAAGGACAGAATGAGCCACCGAAGGTAAAACCAAACAAAAGTGTGCAGTGATGCCCTGGTCGAATGTGCCTTCACACCGTGAGGCAATGGAAGACCTCTGCTTTTGTAAGCCAGGGAGGTAGCCTCCACAATCCAGTGAAAAATCTGCTGTTTAAACAGGGATTTGCCCCTGGCCAGATTAGCAAAACAGACAAACAACTGATCACATAAAAGCACACTCTAAGTGCAGTCTATGTAGGTGCGTAGCACAGGCACAGATGAATCACCTCTCCTCCCACTTGAGAGAGGAGGTCCCTGTGGAGAGGAAGCTGCCAGGGCCTCGCTGCCAGCAGACTGATTATCTCGGCATACCACGACTTCGCGGGCCACCAAGGGACCACCAGGATCAGGGACAGATCCTGCTGGCGAACCCTCTCCAGAATAGGCTGTATCATTTCCACTGAGGGATTTTTTGGGCCATGGGTGCGCAAGTACATCCATTCCCAGAGGTGTGTTGTGGTCCGTTATGGAATAGAACGGGGGTTAGTGGGTATTTGCTCCGGAGGCAAAGAGGCCCACTTCTGCACTGCCTAAACGATTCCATATTTGAGCTACCACCAATGGGTGCAAGCTCCACTCTCTCACAAGGGTCCCCCCCTAGAGAAAAAGTCTGCCCTAGGTTCAGGCAGCGTGGGACATGGGTGGCTCTGAGAGACAGAAAATGAACACTGCACCACAGCAACAGAGAGTGAGACAGCTTTAACAGGGGAAGCGAACAGGTCCCTTCCTGCTTGTTTATATAGGAAACCACCATTGTATTGTCTATTATGATCAGAACATACTGGAGTTAAGAAAGTGGCTAGTAGCTCCAGATTTTTGATGTGAAGCTTGCATTGTACTGACGTCCAGACCCCTCTCACTGCCACACCTTTGTACAGAACCCCCCCACCCCCTCAGGGAGGCATCTGTGGACACCACCTTGCAAAAAGACCACCCTCCCTACAGGGGAGCCCTGGCATAGTAAATCGGGTGCATACAGCCAGTGAGATCAATTCCAGCGTTGAAACACTCGCATCTTTAACAGCCTGAGCAGTGCTACAGCAATCATAGATTACATCATGCCTACTAGCTGTAAAATCATCCGGAAACATAGTTTGCGTCCCAACTGAAATTGAGCGAGGCAGCGGTGAAACGCAGCTACTCTGTGCTCTGACAGACGTGCTCGGCTTTTCAATCCGAGAAAAGAGAACTGCTGACTCAGGGTTAGCAAACTTTTCTGCGAATTCATGAAAAAAAGATGCAATAGAACTAGCAACAACTGCACTGCTGCTTGCTCTCTGGAGCCCGCTATCAGAGCCCAGTCGTCCAGATAGGCTAATATGTGAACGCCTCTCTTCCAGAGGGGAGCTAAAGCCGCCTCAACACATTTGATGAAAGTGCAGGGGGCAAGTGACAGGCCAAACGGCAGCACCAGATATTTGTAGGCTGTGCCTTAGAATGCAGACCTTAGAAACTGCCTGTGGTCCAGGTGTATCGCTACATTAAAGTAAGCATCTGTGAGATTGATTGTTGCAAACCAATTCCCACGGGCCGATCACGTTCAGAAGCTGTCTGAGTGTTAGCATTTTGAACTTCATAGGTGTTGAAGTTCATAGGTGTTGTTTAATACTCGCAGGTCTTGATTAGGACAAAGTCCTTTCTTCAGAGCAACGAAATAACGCCTCTGAAGCGGGAACCACTCATACTGCTGTCTTGTTCAACAGTGTTTATTTCCTGCCTCAGTACTGCTGCTGCCTCATCCCCTACAACTGTGTTTATTACGGAGAGGAAGTGGAATGGTCTGACCCGGAACTGTAATCAGTAACCCATGGCAACAGTTCTCTCTCTACCCACTGAAAGGCTGTGCATGTGCACCATTGAGGGAGGTGAACTGCTAGCTAACTGTAGGGGAAGGGCTGTTGCCCTCTGGTGTGCCAGAGAGGAACAGCATCACCTGTCTGCCCTGATTTATTTGACTTGCAGTGAATACGGTGTTGAATACGAAATGCACCATTTATTGAATTGAACAGATGAACAATTATAGTATTTACACAGTGAACTGGAGGCACCTTTATTGGGGCACTTGAAAGGTGACAAACATTGGGAACACTTGCTGTGGTCACTTGAGAAACATTTAACATACCCAAACTGGGGGCTACAACTTGTCGTAGTGGCTGCAACTTTTTCAGCTCCATCCAGATCCAAATACTGTCCATAGCCAGGCACTGTGACGTGGGTAGACAGCGGTTTGTTCAATGTGGAAATTAACTCGGAGACAAAGTCTGGGAACATGGGCTGTGAACTGCAACGGTTTCTGAGCCAGTGGAGGAGAGGACCACTCCACCTCCAGTCTCTCAGCTGCACAGCAGTACAGTGAGAAGGATGTAACGGCCTGGCCAACCAACACAGTAGCAGCAGTATACTGGCCCGACGATAAAGCCTCCTGTTTATCCTCCGATAAACCATGCATGTCCAAGCCCATGTCAACCATGTCATCATCATCATGGCAATTGGCTAGCCAAAGCTGCGGCTGACTAGCGCTCTCAGAGGGCTCCGGCTCAAACATGGCTAACCCCTTAACATACTCTATGTGGTCAACCCAGTTACCAGCAAGTCTTGGACCAAAAGCTCCTCACCGTTGGGCTCAGACAAAACTGGGTCCCTCAACTCAAGGGGGTCATGCCATGCAACGGTAGTCTTTCCCAGCACTTTCTCCACAAACATGACCCGCCTCTCCAGGGTTGAGCACCGGAGCTGGCAACAGAACACACAGAATTCCAGCTCAGTCAACACTCGCCTGGCATGGACAATCCCCAGACTGACGGGACATGCCTCATGCTGGTCCTTGTCATGCAAAGAGAAGCTGCACTCCTTAGGACAGTGGTGGACAGAAGATGACTTCTTCGCCTGTTTAGGCTTGGTGCTCATTCCGAGACACAAAGCTTGTGGACAAAACAAACTCAAAATTAGCGCTCTAGCCACATTCACCAACTGAGGCAGCTGTAGCTAACACCAACAGGGGCCGTTAAGCTAACTTAAAGCTGGCAGTAGCCTACTGAAGAAACAGAGCTAACTAGCTGTAGCTAGCTAGTCCAAGGGATGACGGATGTATATATGTGTAGGCGGGTCCTCACATAAACGTCATCAGAGATCATCTGCCTTAAAGGCATGAATTGAGGTGTCTTCAGTCAGGCCATGTGGGAGCGTGATATCCCATACTGTATGTGTTGTACTGAGTGAATTGACTGAAAGAGAACAGACTGTTCTGTCTAGCTCTAAGCTGTGACTGTGAAGTAGGGGCTGAAAAGTCACTCAGTCAATCATCCTGGTTAAAAAAAGGTTTTAAAAGGCCAGTGTTTCCAATGGTCCTGTATTACTTTTACCTTGCATTTCAAGATGCTTTATGCACATCTATGTTTGAGGATAGAGGACAACTGCACTGTTCTTGTTTTGCTAACAGGTTTAGTTAATTTCTTTCCCACAGCATTCAGGGTAGCATGCAACAACATAGATGATGACTGCTACTTATAGTGCGGGTGGCATTGAATGAATATGCAGAACATATTGATCTCCTGTGATTGGGTGTTGACAGGCAAACTCAGCTAAAGGTTCAGCAGTGATCAGATTTTTTTCTTCTTGACAAACTGACACCAGCTGACTAGATTATTTGTTTTTAAATACATAATGTAAAATTGTATTAATTTAGCATATAGGAAAAAATTAAATTAGACTCTGTGGGGACTGTTGTAGCAATAGATAGAGATGGGCATCTCATTATGTCTTTCTTTTCTTTAGGACATGTGTGTGGTGTGTGGGAGTTTTGGCCTAGGTGCAGAGGGCCGTCTTTTGGCCTGTGCTCAGTGTGGCCAGTGTTACCATCCATTCTGTGTAGGCATAAAGGTATGTTGATTATTGAGTACAATGCACATATACTTGAGTAAATATTGCAAGAGAAATACCATCCTATCATGCACATCATTGCAGTACACCATCAAATGTCTCATAATTACTTTTCCCAGATCACCAAGGTGGTGCTGAGTAAAGGCTGGCGTTGTCTGGAGTGTACAGTGTGCGAGGCCTGTGGCCAGGCCACAGACCCTGGTCGCTTGCTGTTGTGTGATGATTGTGACATCAGCTATCACACCTACTGCCTGGACCCTCCACTGCAGAATGTACCCAAGGACAGCTGGAAGTGCAAATGGTGAGTGCCTTTATGATGTCTTTTAAATAGCACATGGAGTGTCAGATTCAGGTGATATGCGTTTAGTTTGCGTAAAGCATATAACAATTTTATATTATTCTACACTGTAGCTGTTGTCTGTTCTGTATAAGCAACTCTGGCCATTTTACCACATTCTGTCTCTAATCAATAAGTGTCTCACTTTGTAATGCTTTCTTTGCCACCTCAATTTTAAAATTGGTCCCAATTCAATTATAGTAAAGCATGTGAAATGAATGTTAAATAATATTTTGACTAAACGATAAACTGAAATAGGAAATAATGTCATACTTTCAGCATGTTGAAGGTGTAGTGAGTAGGCTGGATTTTTGCAGCACAGTTAATCTGAGTTATCCTCTTTGAAGTAACCTGGGTAGAATGACCTCTGTCCTCCCTGTCTCCTGCAGGTGTGTGTCCTGTACCCAGTGTGGCGCCACCACTCCAGGCCTAAGGTGTGAGTGGCAGAATAATTACACCCAATGTGCCCCCTGTGCCAGTCTTGCAATATGCCCCATCTGCCTGGTGGACTACAATGAAGGCACCATCATCGTGCAGTGCCGCCAATGTGACAGGTGTGTGGTGTTCCTACAAAACCTGTCAGCACAGGAGAACTGGCCTCTGCTAATTTTTAAAACATAATTGGACCCTATCTAAACTTTCTCTTTTATCTACAGATGGTTTCATGCCTCTTGTCAGGGTCTCCATTCAGAGGAAGATGTAGAGAAAGCTGCAGAAAGCAGCTTTGACTGCACAATGTGCCGAACTTTCAAGACCACTAAAGGTGGGAGCACAGTGATTACTCTGAATGTGTTTTTTCCCAGTGTTTTTTTTGTGTCTGCTGTAGAGTGAATAGACTTAACTATGAACATTTGATCCTCTTGTTTCTTCTGTTTGTTTTTATTGGCTTTTGTGTGTTCTGCGCTGCAGTTGTAACCAAGGCCAGAGACGCCATTGAGCCTGTAGTCATGACGCAGATTGTCACAAAGGCTAAAGAAATGGGTAAGCTTTTCACAAATTGATGGAATATAAATAACAACAAATGGAATACTTCAGCCATGCTAGTGGCGTGGCTCTATGTTTTATTGTTGAAATGTCTCTCCAACTATTGGCTGGATTACTGTGAAATGTGGTACATACATTCATGATCCCCAGGGGATGAATTCTAATGACTTTGATATTTAGTGCCATCATTGTGTCAAGAAATTTTTTTGACCTGTACCTTGGTTTACAATCAATTTTTTGCAATTATGTTCACATCAACTTCAGTTATGCTTTATGTTTAGTGCTAATTGGCAAATGTTAGCATGCTAACACAATACACTAAGATAGTGAAAATCGTAAACATACCTGCTGACCATCAACATGCTAGCATTATCATTGTAATTATGTTAGCATGCTGACGTTACCATTTAGCTCAGTGCACCGCTGTGCCTAATTACAGCCTCACAGAGCCACTAGAATGGCTGTAGACTCTTATTCTTGTTCTTTCTATAAGATGGTTTAATTTATACAGTACAATCTAGCCATCATTTTGATTTGGTCTTTTCAGATCTGTCGAGGACCTATACCCAGGATGGTGTTTGTCTGACAGAGTCGGGGCTTTGCCAGCTCCAGAGCTTGTCTGCTACTGCGTCACGGCGCAGGAAACCCAAGCCAAAGCTGAAGCTGAAAATCATTAACCAGAACAGTGTGGCAGTGCTTCAGGCCCCTGTAGACCCCCTCTCAGAACACTCTCGTGATGAAGACATGGAGGACAACAGAGGTATTTGTCTTTCTACACAAGCTTCCTCTTTCATCTTAGACTGTTTTATTGGCCTTCAGTATAATCAGGAATTGGACTATCAATATTGGCTTTTTTGTGCGTTTTGTGTGTTTTTTCCCACCACCAGTTTTTACTCCAGGCTGTTTTTTTCTGCCAGTTTGACTTGTTTAATTCTGTAGCACTCTGCTTTGATGTTTTCAACTTTATACAGCTGCACAGTTCACACTTAAAATTATTAAAAGCTGATGCAATTTAGATACATTTAACAATTATCTCTGCATTTACAGAATGTGGCCGGTATCACAGATTTCTTTTTAATTTTTTTATGTATTGTCCTATCATGTTTTGTGTAATATCCACAGAGAAGTGTTGTGACAGGAAGGTTTGGAAAAGATTTGGACAGCCTCTTTATTTGCAGCATGAACAAAATACAAAACAGTAAAATATGGATCACTACGCTCACTGATGCTTGCTATCAGTGTGAATATCATTATTTAAGCCAGGTTCTATATAATTTGCACCTCCACTGCATGGTTTTCCCTGGATTTTTTTGAGACAAAGGTGGCAAAGGTTGGAGAACATGTGTGGTGCAGTGTACACAGTTTGTGCGTGCACCTTTAGAGTGTTGTGCGCTTAAGTGAAAAAAAAATCATGATTTGACATATGTCAAATAGGGATTTAAATTTTATACCATAATGGAACCAAAAGATAAAAAATAAAGGTTGTGACAAATGACAGTGTTTATTGCTATATATGCTTATCTCCCAATTTGATACTATCATGATACTTGGGTGCCAATTCGATTCAGAATCGATTCTCAATTCAAAACTGATTCTCGACTGAATGAATAGAAAAGGGGGCATTATTTTCAGTCTCCAGTATACTGTGTGCCAAACCATTCGCTGGTGTCTTTAGTCCACTGAAATACAATATGAAACAGAACTGGCATATAAGAGAAATGGTCTGCAGCCTTTTTATTTTAAAAAATGAACTGCATTCATTAATGAATTAATTAATTTGAAAGCATTGTACAGTCTCCTGCCTGTATGTGGAAAAACAAACTGAGGAGGAGGAGTGCTCCACTGTGTTATTAATGTCATGTCTGCAGCAGTGGAGAGCAGCCTCTCTGCCGCACTGTTAGCTCCAGGGTAAGCCATCGCTGTCCAAGACGCTGAGCAGGCGCAGGGTTTTTGAGGTGAAACAGACTGAGCACCGAGTTATTTTTCTTCACCTCAGAGTTGGTTTAAGTTGTTTAATGCTGCAGTGTGTGTTGGTCAGCAGGTCTTGTTTGTTACTGCTGGAGTTCGCTGCTCCGTTCCGCTAACGTTAGTCTCTGAGTGACGGTGTAGAAAGTTCACAATATACTTCACGTTCATCTCGCAAAGGTAATTATTTAGTCATTAAATCAAAACATGCTTGCAACCGCTGCATTTTTTGAAGATGAACTACAAGGTAACTCTAGTGTGTGCACGCTGTAGAATGTCAACATCACATGCCGGAATTTTCAACGAAGGTGGTCCGCCTTTGAGTTAGATAGGCAGGGAAAACCTTGCCACTGTGTGATTTGCTGACACGCTATGCTGTGCTTTTATGACTACAATTCGGTGTTCTAATTATTAAAAGCAATCAATCTGCCTTTTATATAAATGATACAGATCAATTAAAAAGAATGCCATGATCTGCTCCCATATGATCCAGCCCATTGGCTCTGAATACCACTAATTAGTTGTACTGGTATTTGCTTACCCATATCAAAAGTCCAGCTCCACTTTCTTCATGTGAGAGGTGGGGGGGGGGAAAGCTGTATCTGTTCATAAAAGAAAAAAGAGCTAAAAAAGAAAAAGTCACACCGGAAATAACAGCCCAATGAAATTGAACATAATTTCAATCAGGCTTAATGTCCTTCCACTGAGCGGAGTTCAGATAGAATTGACCTTAGTGCTGTGTTGAGGGAGAGGGGCCTGGCTGGGGTGTTCTCTGCCGCAGGGCTGTCACTCATCATCAATGCTCTCTCCCTCTTGCAGAGGCGGAGCTCCTAGATTGTGAGGCGAAGTCTGACTCAAGCCTAGAGAGAGAGCCAGCAGAAGACGATTCCAAGGGGGCCGACGGCGGCAAGAAGAGGAAGAGGAAACCGTACCGGCCGGGTAGGGCACCTGATTGAAGGAGACAGCTCCTCTGAAGCGTAAAATGGTGCAGTACATGCCCGACGTTGTAGCTGTAGCAAAGCACTGCCATCTCAGGGCCTCTGATGTACAGAGGGCTCTATCTAGTGTTTCGGAGCCTTCATGTTAAATGCAATAGACAACTGATAGAACCATACACGCAGAACTCAGCATTCCTCAAATCATGTCACGTCCATGATTATAACTAAAGTGGGACTCGTTACAGGTACATGTATTGATTTTGTTGATAATAAATGAATAACTTTGCCTTTCAAGGAATTGGTGGGTTCATGGTGCGCCAGAGAAGCCGTCCAGGTCAAGGTCCAGGCAAGGCCAAACGATCGCTCTGCAGAAAGGATTCCTCTGGCTCTGTATCAGAGAATCACATTGGAAAAGATGAGGGTCTGTGTACCACTAAAATATTCACATATCTACGTTATAGTAGATTTTCCCTGATATGTTTTTACTTTATATTAACAGTTTTTGAAGACACAGCGGAACTAGAAGAGATTATGAAACAAGATTTACTGTGTTGCAGGATGGACGGAGGCGCTGCCTGATACTCCTGTGGATGAGACACCTCCTGGACCAGAGGTTCCGGAAAAAATAAAGAAACGCTACCGAAAGAAGAAAACCAAACTGGAGGAGGCCTTTCCTGCCTACCTGCAGGTCTGTCACCTTTGATAGCATACGTGTGTGTGATGTGTGCCCAGTGAATTAATAACTGTGTATAAGAATGTAAATGAATGGGGATATAGCATTACACTTTGTCAGTGTATATCAGTCTTCAGTGTATAACCACTCTAACAATTCTCAGGTATTATAACTCAGTGATCATTATGTTCAAAAACATAACTGATTTAAGTAGAAAGTCTTTCCCTGTTTTGTAAACGTTGATCCAAAAATAATTAGCTCCAATAAACAGTTTATTCTTTTTCATATAAGGGTTCATTTTGCCAACATAGATACCACATTTTTCTATTGATGAATATCCATTTTAAACATTGCATATTCTAAAAGAGACATTCATTCACTAGTTAAAATAGCTTATTTCATCAGTTGATTTCATCAAGTCTATTTTTGTTTTATTGTTATGCAAGGTTCACATTCATATGCACAGATTGTCTGGTCATGTCATGCCATATCTTCATAAAATGTGTTTTATCTCACCCTTGGGAAGGTTGGGAATTCAAAGTACATTGCCTGGGAACCACTTACAGAACTTTGGTGCATGGTGCCCCTTCTGTGAGCTTTTTTGAAAGAGGGAGAGCCTAAAGGAACTCAGTCTCTGATCATCTCTCTAAATGGCTCCTGTCTGGGTTGTGAATTGACGTACAAAAGCTTAACTGGAGATGACTTCAAGGCTCCTTATCTCAAGCCAGTATCTCAGTGTCACCTTGTGTTGGCCAAAACATAGATATGTGATGTGCATTAAGCCACAGGCAGCTGTCAGTGCTGCTCTTTATCCCACCACAGTAGGGGGAAGAGGGAGGTGTTCAGCCTAACCTAAAGGTCCAACACAGTGAAGCACATTTCATTAATTATTGAAACAGCAACACGTTGGGCTTTTAATGTCTCAGTGCAGCAGGGAGCTGCAGTTACATGTCGTTGAGGATAGTAGATGACTTGTGGGTATAAGTGGTGGGGTAGCTAGGTGCTGACAAAAGTGAAGTCAGCAGCAACATGACTGTTAGTTTCAGAGCTTCGGTTTCACTACGGTCAGTTCCCATGAGCCTTCAATGTACGTCTGAATAATTTCGATGTGACATGGTGCATTTCCCAAGAATGATGTCAGGAAAGGTAAGCTGACAGTTCTTGAAGGAAAGTGTCAACACAGAGAATTGACCAGTGCTTTGTGTTGTCATGTTCAGGAGGCATTCTTTGGAAAGGACCTACTGGACAAAAGCAAGCAGAGGCAGCAGGGAGTGGAATCGGGCTTACTGGAAGAAGGTCAAAGCCAAGTGGAGAGGAGGCACCCCACCACCAGCTTTCTGGACCCTTCATCAGACCCTCTGCTCAGCGCCTCAACAGCATCCCTTCCAGCCAGACCAGCAGCAGCACGTACGTATACCATTACCTTGGTAGTCCAGTACAAGGGATATAATGATTGATTGATTCAAAGCGATGCGTTTGACAAAATATTAGATTTGACCAAATTATTTTTAACAACTTAAATTAGGCCAGCAATGGAAGGGAATTGTTGCAGGTACTGCAAAATCCTGATACAAGGCTATCTTGTGTTTATTTTCATTTTGGAAGATAACAAATTATTTTATTTTTCAGTGCATCTCTAGTAGTGTCTTCACTCAGTATTGCCCCTTCCATTCAGGTGAAAAGAGTATTACCCTGATCCACTGATCACATTCAAACAGCATTTCACCAATTCATACAAGACAAAGTGTCGGAGGTTAATCTCTGGTCATTCATACTTGATTCCGAGACTGCTGTCCCATTCACATTACTGTTACACCAAAGAATTACACATAATTCCAATATACATATTCTGAATAAAGTTTGTTTCCATTCTCTCTGCAAGCTTGCTCTGTCTTGCCTGCCCACTTGTGCACTTTTTGTCTTTTGCTGTCTTGATCTTTCTCACATTTTTACATGAGATGGCAATGCCCCTTGTGCCAACCTGAATGACTTATTGTGCAGCCAGAAAACAAAATGCCACACACCTGAAACAGAATGGTAACAATATAGACTGGTGGACCCATTTTTAACATGGTTTGCTATAGCTGAATCCAAATAGAAAAGGTATTATACTGTCTATGCCATCACTTTCTAGCTGTCCAAAGATAACATTTGCACTCTAACAGTGGTTAAACATGTTTATATTTTGCCAAACAACTGTTTATAGTAGACCTTAGTGCAATCCCTTCTCAACAAGAAACAGTGCTTCAGCCACACTACTTCTCGCTGTTTGATCATCAGCTCACATACCATATATCACATATCGTGATCATACCTGCCACCTGCACTCTATTCAAGCAGATTTCTCAATATGTAGAGCTATATTTGTTCTTTGATATTAAGTTAGTTTAATAGTTTAGTTAGTAGTAAATAAACAAAAGAAAAAGTTAAGTTTCGTCACTTAAGATTGTTGTAAACTAAAGTACAGAGATCCAGTTTTGAGATTTAAAAAAAAAAAAAAAAAGCATAATATAGTATCATGAGTGGTGCTTGATAGTGATGGAAAGGACAGATATTTGACTTGGAAAGATATTTATCTTTGCTAGAGATCATTGCTTCCATTCCTAGCAGAATATTTGTCTTAGTAACATGCATAAGAAAAATAATAAAATGTGTGATTGCTTAGATTGTAACAGCAACGGGCAGGTGGGCAGGCAGTATTTTCAGATATCAGACTCTTTAGAAAAGAGCAGATTCTGCAGTTCAGAAAATGGTGTGTTGCCAATCCAAAAAAGTGAGAAATAGCAAATAAAGCATAGCATTTTGAAGAATTAAAACCTGAAACCTTGGCAACTGTGACCAAATGTCTTTATAAAGAAAATTGAGCAATGTTTTCCTTGCACTGGATAATAATTGTAATGTTATAGCCCTAGACAATTTTAAGTAAAAATTCTGTGCAGCATAGTATTTGGTAAATTTTTGCTCACATGGCAGCTGTTTGTGCCATGCTTCAGTGCAGAGCATTTAGCAAGAGACTGAATATTTAAAATGTATTTGTAGTAAATTATTTCTTTTGACTGACCCACAATTATCTAAATCAAAGGCTAGAAAACTGTGTTGAATGAATCTATAATGTTTAAGGTCTTCAGCATGTTTTTAGTATTTTGATAGCCCAGTATTAGAGTTCATATCTTCAGCAGTAATTTAGTCACAGTCACTTTATGCCCCAATCAGACAGAGCCCTTTTTGCAGGTTGCAAAACGCAAGGTGTACTGCACTGCCTTTTTTTGTTGAAGCCTACAATTTAAAAAAAGAGCAGCTTTTTTTTTTATTATTGTTGCTAGGCAACCACCAAATTACCTGTCCTTAGCCTAACCGTTATTTGTGTGAAGTAAACTCACAGATCTGTACCTTTTTTATTTTTTTAGATAGTTATTGATCATGTAAGTACGGTTGGTAAAGTTATATAGCTCCATGTATCCAGCAAACAACCACCACTAGTTTGTCCTCCATGATTGTTGTCTCCACTTGTCACCACCACAGAAGGCCCGCCCCACAGTTCATCTGATTGGACAGTGGGAAAAACGCAAATGACGTCAGGCACTTTTCTGCTCTGATTTGAAGTTTTTTCAACTCAAGGGGTTCAGGGCGCTCCTGCAAAAACACGAGGCGCATAAAGTGGAAAACGCGAGGCACTCAGCAACGTAAAAGCAATAAAAAGCTTCACTCTCATTGAAAACAATTACAAAAAGCTGCTCCAGTCTGCTAAAAAGCGTTCTGTCTGATCAGGGCCTTAATCAGTTAAATAATACTCAAAGATATATTTGGTGCCATACTTTTCAGTACTCTCAGGGGCCACTCAATTCAGCTATTTTACATTCAGTTTCTTTTGTTTACTCGAGGCCAAATTCTACATGTGGCATCCAAATAAATGGTTCCAAGTCCCACCTCATGTCCGTTCAACATCACCATCAATTATGGTTTGTGACTCTTTGGTTTTCTTTCTTTTTTGTTTCTTCCTTTTTTTCCATTTACAGAGACGTCTGAGGAACCATTAGTTGATCTATCTGATGTTCTGAACACTGATGCAGACATCTTGGGAATGCTCGGAAAGCCAAGCAGTGACTCTGGTGCGTCATATATTTCACAGGCGGTCACAGCTACAAGAATTTATTCACCTAGCTTTGGGTTTACTAAATCTTTTCTTCCCAGTTCAGAAATTTCCTCAGACAGCAAATTTATTTTACTTTCACCACTTAATGATTTTTTTAATGTCACATTCTTTAACAATACTTTTTTGTTCATCTTTGGTTTTTATCTTTTGTTTGTTTGCATTGTCCAAAGCGTGTTGTGCTTGTTCTGTCTTCACTATTTTTTCACTCATTTTATCTGGTTTTGGGTTCTTGTAGGTCTTGATTTTTGCCCCTTCCAGGTTGACAGCTCACCTCCTCCTTTTGGTAAGGGTGCTATGGCCTACTAATCCCCTTGCTTTAGTGCATTCTTCCTCTCTTACAGTGTGTGTCTATTTGAGTGTGCATGTATACAAGCTGCTTCATACTTAGCTTTCCTCAACCATTTCAGATTGTTTTAACACTCACAAACTGTGTAGTGCTTACCTAACCCAGTGCACAGTATTCACTCAAATGTCTATGGTGTGTCAGTCTTTGTTTGTGAGCCTCCTAAACCCTTTTACACCGGTGATATCTTTTGAAGAAGTAATTGAACAGATCCATAACTGCTTAATCGGGAGAGGTCTTCAAGATAGGACTGAAACAAATCAACAAGGACATTCTGGCATTCAAAAAATGAGCAGTTTAGAACCAAGCAATTTTCAGAACAACAGGTCTTGGTGAATGTCCTTCCAGTTCTTGAAGACAGTGAAGGTCTTCTTTTCTCAGTCCTGTGGCTGGATGACAAAAAGCCTCTGCAGTACACGTCCTTCGTTTTTTGTAACTGCTACTTTCTTCAGCTTAAATGCTGTATGGGCTAATATGATTTTGTACTAATACAGATCTTTCCAACTAATGGTTGCTAACAACCTTATGTTAGTAAAAAAAAATTTTCAAAGTTATGAAGAAATGCAAAGTATATACTAGAATAGTACAACAGTTGTTAGTTGCAATTATAGTCATGTGTAATTAAGCAAACTACATTACACAACAACAAAAAAGAAATTCCGACATAATGTAGGTTTGATCAGCAATGTAATAACCAAGATAATTGGGGCTTATCCCATAGTAAGACATCTCACTCATACTACTGCTACTTAATGCTTGACAGACTTGCCTCGCTTGTAAGTGACTTTGGATAAAAGTGTCTGCCAATGACTAAATGTAAGATGTACTAAGGGAACTGGGGTTACACAAGTGACCTAAAGATTTCTTATGGATTGGATAAATGATTTAGAATGTGATGATGGTTGTATATATTTCTTTTTAACATGATTAATAGTTGTTTAGTAAGGAAGACCAATATAATCAGTAGGTCAGAGCAATATTTTGCCACACAAACATTCAAGTGTTTGTGCTTCTTTACAGAAAAATTAGTATGACCTGTCTGTCTTTTCACAGTTCCCAAAACATTCTTTTACACAACACAGGAACCCCAAGGAGCTGTACTGTCATATACTGTTCAGTTTTGATTGCATTCCACAGGCTCTTAAGACAATATACATGTTCTCACTTCAAGTCTATACTTATGATCACATTCTTGGTTGAGTATTTTGTTGGTTGCTCTGTGAGTGTGTGTGTGTGTGTGTGTGCATGCATGTTAAGATTTGTTTTTGTATGTCCATGTGTGTTTCCACAGCTGGTCTGGACATCGGGCCCCTGGCAGACAGTTCCCCAGTGGCGCCCCATTCTCAGGCTGGCCGGAGGACACCTCGAACCCTCCCAGAGGAACCCCTGGACGGTATTCTCAGCCCAGAGCTAGACAAGATGGTCACTGATGGTCAGTGTGGGAGACCAGACATCCATCGTTATCATGAAGACACTTACAGCTGTTTTATACCATTATTTTAAAACTTGATACAAGACAAATAATCTGTTTTCTCCGATTCTTTCCTTGTTTCAGAATCAATTCTCAGCAAACTTTACAAAATTCCAGGTTTGTAATTTCATCCTGTCTTTTCGTAAAATTGTAAGCTTTGATCCAATTTTTGTCCTATACTAATTAATATGAGTGAATTCCCAATGCAGTGTTACAGCAATAGTAACAACAAAAGTTTTGAAATGGTCATTCCTATATATATATATATATATATATATACATACATACATACATACATACATACATACATACACACACACACACATATACGTGTGTGTGTGTGTTATATATATAATGCTGTTACGCTCTGTTACAGAGCTGGAGGGCAAGGATGTAGAGGATCTCTTCACAGCAGTCCTTAGCCCCAGCCCAAGCCAACCACCTCCACCACCACAGGTGCCTCATCCCCAGGGTCCAGGGTCCCTCCCTGCCACACCTGGCACTAGTATGCCTCACCCCAACACAGGTACATCATTAGTCACTTTGTCATGGCTGGGCATAGTATTTGATTCTGTTGTTTTTGAAAATCCATGCATCTAATGCAGTGCATAAATGTTGTGTGTAGGGAATCCCATGTTTCCAAGGATGCCAGTGATCAATGGTATGATGGGACCAAACCAACGCTTCCCTACAAATCCAGGAGCAGGGCCCTGCATCCCAGAAAATTTCTCCCCCCTTAACCATATGCCTTTCACTGACAATCCAAGGTAATGTATTGCTGCCTCCTTGTAAACTTTTATATATTCCAAGATTTTTTTTAAATCTATAAAACCAGACCATAGTGATTAAAGAATATTTCATGAGCTGTTGTCCTTTGTTGTTACAGGGATAGGAAATTTAATCAGATGCCTAGAGAGGCAGTTGGTCCATGGCCCTCCCCTGCCCATGGTCCTGGCCCTACACCCCCTGGATCTCTGCCTGAGGGGGAAACTGAAGCCATGTCAAATGCCCAAAGGAGTACACTCAAGTGGGAGAAAGAGGAGACACTTGGAGAGCTAGCCACTGTAGCGCCCGTCCTATATACCAATGTCAATTTCCCTAACCTCAAAGAAGAATACCCAGGTTGGCATACAGCTCTAAAGCTTTAAAACATGATTTCCCTGTGTCCACATCTGTATTGTTCATGATTTTGTTGTCATTGCTGTTCTTTCTGCTTATATTGATTGGTTTTACCCACTTCACTGTCTCAGTCACAAAGTACAAAGAATACCTTGTATGCTCTGTAAGAATGTTTGCATGACAACTCATTTTATTCTTTCAACAGATTGGTCTACCAGAGTAAAGCAAATTGCAAAACTTTGGAGGAAAGCTAGTTCACAAGACAGGGCCCCATATGTGGTAAGATCACTCATACTGTTGAATTTGCCAGTTTCTTCAAATATCTCAAAGCCTAAACACTTTAAACCATGCCAGACATCAAACTGTCACTACTAGTTGCACCGATATATTAGTATGCAGAACGCAGACTCCTGTATCGCATCTGGCCTCGTGCCTCTTGCCAATGCAATTTGAAATCCGGCCATTCACAGATGAACTAATTAACATAGGAAGCCCTGCTCAGTGTTAGAACTCACTATGGTCTCAGTAATTAAGTTCACTAGAAGTAATTTTATCTGGCAGAGGCCAGTTTCAAAGACCTAGTCTTGATTAAAAAAATGTATTGTATTTGCCACTGGTTACATGTTTACAATTCTCTTTTTATAGTGATTTCTTTCAATGTCTCACTTAAACATCCTACTTATGGTCAGGCAAATATTGACATCTTTGCTTCATGAGATAACTGCATGTGATACAGTAAATGACCTCCATCCTGTGCTGCATATACAGTACAAAGAGGGACCCATAATGTAAAGGGAACAAAAAAAGAACTGTTTGGTTATAAATAGAAATCTAGCAGCATAGAATGCCTACCGTATGAGAATTTTCATTGTTATAGGGCCTACCCAATCAAAATAGAATAGGAAACTTAAAATCAAACTGAGAGCCCTGATCTGTATTTAAGATTAAACACCCTGTCTCAGTTATAGGTTAGCAAACTAAACCAGCCTCTAGGACAGAGACACCTTTTTCACTGCCACTAGCAACCTGTTGCTGTATTACAAACAAGAGGATGCGTATGATCCAATAGAGAAGGGTTTCCTTCTTCTCTGTGCATATTGGGGCTTCCCAACCCCCACTATTTTGCTTACTAGAGTAGCGATGTTCATTCTCTACCAGCACTTTGGTGATTTTCTAGACCATTTTTTGGGTTGTCTATTCAGGGTTTTGATGCTGGTTGGTCCTCACCCTGTACATATGTTGGAGGTAGTAAAATTTGAATGTTGTAATTCTTATTAATCATGCAGTTTTGAGCATGAACTTTGCAGACAGGTGGCTGGACTCTAGTGACATGTACAGTAAGGAAAGCTGGAAATCAGTTTTAGATATTAACTTGTCTGGCAATGTTTAAGTCTCCATATACCATAGTGAGATATTGAAACAAATGCTATGAAAGAGAATTTAATATTACATACACACAGTTTTGAATTAGTATAAGTGAGATTCTTCAAGTAAGAAATCTCCCTGTTTACTCTGAGAATCGGGGTTGCAAAGGTTTTTGTTTGCCATCTTGTGTTTATGAAGTATGTATGTCTGATCTGTTTTGTCTTGACATTGTGATTGATTTGCTCTTTAGCAAAAGGCAAGAGATAACCGAGCAGCCCTGCGCATCAACAAAGTCCAGATGTCAAATGAGACGGTGAAGAGGCACCACCCACAGCAACAGCCCCCTGAGGTGTTTGATCCCAACATACCACTAGACACAGAACTGCTGTTTAAAGACCCTTTGAAACCAAAAGAGTCAGAGCATGAACAAGAGTGGAAGTTTAGACAGGTAAGAGTGTATGCAATGAAGTCAGCGAATGCAGCGGCAGGTCCACTTTATATTAAGACAGCTAAGAGGTGGTTTAGTAAAAGCTCCCTAAACAACTGCACTATCCTCCACATTAACCCTGATGACATTGGTGGTTAGTAGGTCCAGTTCATTTTTGGCATGAGACTGATATTTGCTGCATCCCTTTTGACATCTAATCCCACTTTTCACTCTACCCTTCCAACAGCAAATGAGGCAGAAAAGCAAACAGCAAGCCAAAATTGAAGCCACTCAGAAATTGGAGCAAGTCAAGAATGAGCAACTCCAGCAACAACAACAACAGCAGCAGCAGACCAACAGCCAGTCAGACGGAGATGGCAACAACAGTGGTAACCAGAGCCCAGCCTCCCAGCCTAGCAATGGCAGCATGTCCCCGATGCAGCAGCTCAACTCTAAAGAAGGATTTGCCAGGCCGCAGCTACCAGGGACGCCCACTTCAGGTCCCCCAGAGGATGTGTTCTTACGGCCACCTCCTCCCCCTCCATCCGGGCCTTCCTCCCAACCTCAGTCCCCACAGGTATTCTCACCAGGTTCCTCTGGTTCCAGACCTTCTTCTCCATGGGACCCGTATGCCAAGATGGTTGGGACCCCAAGACCACCATCTCTCGGGCCAAATACATGTCGCAGAATGCCTGTGGAATCTGGTAAATCCCCCACCTCCTTGATGGAACAGCAGGACAAAGGGAGGCCTTCTCCTGCTCATGAAACGTTTGGCTCTCCAACATCCATGAGCAGTGACCCTTATGCCAAACCTCCTGATACCCCAAGGCCAGCTGGGGAAATGGACCCTTTCCTGAAGCCCATGGGTCCCCCCAGAGCCAGTCAGGCTGCTCAAGGAAGGCTCCCAATGGGTTCTCCAGGCAGAGATCCATACTCAAGGCCCATGGTAAGAAATGAGGCCTATCAGCGCATGGCCCAGAACAGGATGATCTTGTCTGACCCTTACTCAAGGCCTTTACTAACACCAATCCCTGGAAGTAATGAGTCTGGCTCAGTCCCTCTGTTCAAAACACCTATGCCACCTCCTCAGGCTCAGGATCCCTTCAACCGACCAGGTCCACATCCTACTGACAGGTTCTCCCAGAATCAGCAGAGTGACCCCTATGCTCAGCCCCCGCATACTCCAAGACCATCTGGAAATGACAACTTCACCAGTCCTCCTAGAATGGTCCAGCATCAACCTCAAGCACACTCATTTGCTCAGCCAGGACCAATGACTCAAATATCCAGAAATCCTTATGCTCATGCACCTTCCACTCCAAGGCCTGACCACTTCACATATGACCCATTTGCTCAGCCATCTGGTCCCAACAAGCCAGTTACTGACCCTTTCTCTCAGTCTCCAGGTAACCCTCGATCCATCAATGAACCCGGTGCTCAACCTCGCCCATTTTTTGAGCCCTATGCCCGACCTCCTGGTACCCCACGTCCACATGACAACTATGGTCAACCATCAAACACCCCTAGCCCGTCCTCAGACCCTTACTCACAGGCCCCATCTACTCCTCGCCCCAGTGGGATGAACCCGTTCTCTCATCAGTCGCACCCTGCACAGCGGATGTCACCTTCCCACTCAGTGGACCCTTATGCTCAACCACCAGGTACTCCACGGCCCTCTGTGGCAGATAGATTTTCCAAGTCACCAGGTAGCCAGAGGGGGCCAATTGAGCCATTTACTAGTACACCTGGTACATCAAGGCCAGGGAGTAGTGACATGTTTTCCCAGCCTGGGACCCCCAGACCAATGCTTAATGACCCCTACGCCCAGCCTCCAGGGACCCCACGGCCTGGTCCTGATGGGCTCAGCAGACAGGGGCCAAGGCCAGGACCAATGGGAAACCAGGACCCTTTCTCCCCACCTCAAGGCAGACTTCAAGAGCCATTCCCTCATCCAGGCTCACAAACACCAAAACACCCTAGTGTGTCAGAAGATGGATTTACTCAGTCGCCCTCCAGAAGACCCAATCAGACACCCAGCCATGACCCATTTGAACAAGCCCCCATGACCCCTCGTCCACAGTCAACAGAGAAAATGGAAATTAAAGATCAGTCAAGTGTGGGTAACAATGGAATTCCCCCTCAAGACCTGGGCCAATTGTCTAACAACCCACAAATGCCTGGTGTGTCCTCTGAGGCTCAGGGAGTTGCTATTGCTGAGAGCGAGGAAAGACTCAGACAGGTACATGAGTACTGTTGTTTATGTTCTATTCTAAATCTCATAATTACTAAATTACTGTAGAAATTTTATTTGTGCACTGGTGCAGTTTTTTATTTCTTAACAATATTTTGAAAGATTTTTTTTTTTTTTTTTTTTTTTTTTAACAACCGGGTTCATGTTTTAGTAGTTTGGCCATCATTGCTATCAGGTATTATTTACTCAACTTACTGTTTCTGAGATATTTAAACATGTTGGGAAAAGTCCAACAAGCAAGAAATACAATTGGTCAGATGCTCACACAGGTTGTAAACAAACCACCATTTTAGCCATATTATGTACAACAGATATCCATTTATTTGGATTTCTGTTGTAATCCCTCATTCTGTAGAACAGGTGAAAGGTAAACCAGGAACTCTAATGGAAACTTAGAACAGACAGATTTGGTAATAATTTTATGTTTGCCTTCATTTTATTTTCCAAAAACTTATACTAAAACTGGGGGTTCGTTTACAACCCAAGTGTCTGATAACTCCTGTTACATGCCCTGTTTTATTCCATTCTGGAAATGGTAACACATTCCTAGATCACAGAAATGTTAATGAGTTTAAGGCTTTCATTACTGATAGGAATGATTGCTAAAAATAACATAAATTATAAAGAAACTGAGCTTTACTTTATTAAATTTGGGTAAATATTAGGAATTAGAGTAAAGACTTAAATATGGTTTACCTTTTTGTAAGTGTATCTATGTATATTTGATATTGATAAATATATAGGCTAATTATATGAAAACAGATTGACATCATATTCCATATCTTTAACATCTTAAATTTGATTGTATGTGTTAACTATGCGGTAGTACATCAGTACATGTGAGATAAAGGAAATGAAAACTTTGTGTACATTTTCAGAATTTAAAGTATGATCATTGGCAGTTAATGAAAGAAATGGACCTTACACATGTTGAATAAGTAGCCTAAAATTAACTGAACAGGTCAAAATACAGCATTATTGTAAGCTATAGGTGGACCATTGACCATGGGTTTCTCTATTCTTGTGTTTTGTAGCGGCAACGAATCCGAGAACTAATCCTGAAGCAGCAGCAACAGAGGAGTGCCATTCGACAGGAGAGGGGCCCTCAGGAGCCTGTTGGCAACATGACTCCTGGAACACCACGACCCTGGCCCCAGGAGGGCCCTGGGCAACAGGGGGAAATGTTCAGCCGACCTCCTCCACCTTATCCAGGACAAGGACCCATGAGAGGGCCAATGAGGTTTCCTGGACCTTTTCCAGGGGATCAGCGTGTCCCTTTTCCTAATGAGGGACAAATCCCCCGGGGCCCACATCCTGGAGATCCTAATTTGAGACATCAGGGACCAAGGTTTGTGTTATCATTAATATTATGCTTTTTTTTACACCTTTGTTTTTTGAAATAGTCTGGAATTGAAACAGCACTACGCAATACTAGGAATGCTT
This sequence comes from Scomberomorus guttatus, assembly GCA_038419695.1. Lineage (NCBI taxonomy): Eukaryota > Metazoa > Chordata > Actinopteri > Scombriformes > Scombridae > Scomberomorus > Scomberomorus guttatus. Next base: position 17,396,580 of record CM076457.1, on the reverse strand, counting down.
TTCCTCTCTATTTACATATGTATGTATTTACATGTTTTTATTCTATTATAGGTTTGCATTTCCACCTGGTGTTCTAGGACCTCATGGGGCCCAAGAGTTCTTTCCCCGGGGACAACACCCAATGCAGGATGTCCCTCCTCAAATGAGACGGCCCATGTCTGCCGAAATGTCAAAGTCTATGGGAGGTAACCCTATGGGGTTGCCCCAGCACTTTCCACCACGTGGTATGCCAGTGCAGCAGCACAACATAATGGGCCAGCCTTTCATTGAGCTACGACACAGAGCAGCAGAAAACAGGCCACGTATGCCATTCCCCCCTGGTGCCATGCATGGAAGCAACATAGATCCCAACTTGCAGGCTCAAAGGCTACCAGGATTTCCAGGGCCACCTGATTCCAGATTCCCTTTTAATCAGGGGCCTAGGATGGTAGACCCCATGGCCAGCCAGACTGGCCATGTACAGCTATCTGCCAGCATGGACAATCTTCATCAGCAATCCCAAATGTCAGGAAACAACACGCTCAAACAATCTCCTTTGATGAGATCCATGAGCCAGCCTGCTTCTAATGAGACCCAGAACATGGCAGCATCAATGATCCTGACTGCACCCCCTGCTGGGCAGACTGAGACTGTCTCAGTGGCCAGTAGTGAAGCTGTGGAAGAGAAACTGGATGCAGAAGAATCAGCAGTCAAAGATCTTGAAGACGTTGAGGTGAAAGATTTAGTGGATGCTGACTTGGAAAACCTGAATTTGGATCCTGAAGATGGTAAAGACCTTGACCTGGAGACAAATGACCTACACCTTGATGACTTCCTAACATCTGGGAAATTTGACATCATTGCTTATACAGACCCTGACCTAGATGACATCAAAAAAGACATGTTCAATGAGGAACTGGATCTCAGTGATCCTATGGATGATAATACTGACACCACAGACATCAACAAAAACTCAAGCACTGGTGGAACTGAAGCCTCATCTAGTTCAGCATCTATACTGGCAAAGTCAGATAAGTCAGATGCTACAGGTGAGCACGCTTCAGCTGAAATCAAGCTGGAAGCTCCTGGGAGTCATGATTCTGCTTCTTTGGCATCTGGGCAGGAAATTAAAACAGAGGTCAAAGAGTGCCAGAAACCCCCTGAGGTGGTAGACCAGCAAGCCGCTGTAAACACCTTAACCTCAAACCAGCAGGGAGTTCTCTCTGACTCCACCCCAGTCCTGTCTAGTTTACTCATTAAGCAGCAGCCCGAAGAGCAGTCATTAAATTCAATGGTTGAATCTGTCAATCAAGGCGGTAACCTCATGCCCCAGCAGAACCAAGTCACTGACACTCAGCATACCTCCGGACTTGCAATGAGTCAAACAATACCCGACGCCACCTCTGCTGGAGAGGCTTCTATGACTGGCTATGGGGCAGACCAGCAAGTGGGGCTAGCCCCTGGAATGGACCAGAGTAATCTAACCCAGGCCCATCAGGCAATGTTGAACCAGGCAATGGGGCAGCACGGCCAGCAACACCGTCCTCTTCTGCTGGAAGAGCAGCCGCTCCTATTGCAGGACCTCCTTGACCAGGAGAGGCAGGAGCAACAGCAACAGAGACAGATGCAAGCCATGATACGACAGCGCTCCAGCGACTCCTTCTTCCCCAACATTGGTAAATTATATAACCTACAACTCCTTTGTGTCAATATAGGTTAATGTTTGAGACTATTAGTCTTTTTGTGCAATTTCTGACAGTACAATGTTTATCATTTTCAGATTTTGATGCCATCACTGACCCAATCATGAAAGCCAAGATGGTTGCCCTGAAAGGCATCAACAAAGTCATGGTTCAGAACAACATGGGAATGACCCCAATGGTTATGAACAGGTAAAAAGTTGTTTTTGGTACTGCATGAATAATACTCACATACAGGTTAATTAAACTCTATTTAAAGGGATAGTTGGAATTTTTGAAGTGGGGTTGTATGTTATCCATAGTGTATTACCTGCTGTAGATTTTGGTTGGCACACTCCCAGTTTGGAGAAGCAGGCAGGAGTACCAGCACAGAAGCTAAGCACTGTACTGCTGTGGACGGGGTCAGCAGCAAAATGTATTTTAGCCACCTAAAAAATCTATCAGTTTAAGTGTATGCTATATTTAGAATATATTCACCACTTTACCTTGCCGTCAGACAGCCCTTTCCTTTGGCAATACATTTTCTCAACTGTAGAACTTCCATATTCCTACACATGCTGCGCAATGTATTATGCCGCAGCAGCACTTTCTGACCCAAACAGTTGATCTGCAGTGTAATACAGTGCATGCCATGCGTAGGCAAATATTGCCTACATGGCAATATTTGCTCCCAGTTTGCTTCTCCAAACTGGGAGCATGCCGACCAAAATCTAATGCAGGTAATACACTGACTATGGATAACTACCTTATACAACCCCACTTCAAAAAATCCGAACTATCCCTTTAATAATTCTAAAGTTACACAATGGTTTCTTTACTACAAAATGTAATGGTGGCAGTGGACATGTATGTATTGTTTTGGGTTTTAAGCAATGGCGATGCCAACCTAATAACCCAACCACTTGGATACTATGCCACTATAAAGGAGACTGTAATTATTGTGTTGCTGTGTTTCACAGATTTCCTCCTGGTCCTGCACCACCTTGTCCTGAAAGCACACAACTTCCTCCACAAGTTGTTGGACAGGTAATTGAACGATTAATCTGCTTAGATGTTGTTTAAAAACTGCAAAATGTAAAATATATAATATGTAAATATCTAATAAAATACTTGTCTACTTTGCTATCAGGATGGCAAATTGACCCAAGTAACGAGACCTAATCCTCCAAACTTTGGACCAGGATTTGTCAGTAAGTTTTCTAAAAATTTATATGCATCTTAAACTTTTTGGTTTGAAGGTCTGTCAGACCTGGAAATGTTAAGATGTTTGTTTTTTATGCTGTCAAGATTGTTAACAAAAGATCCTTTTTCTTCTTTCAGACAATGCTCAGAGGGCTCAGTATGAGGAGTGGCTCCAGGAGACTCAGCAACTACTTCAAATGCAGCAGAAGTTTCTGGAGGAGAAGATCGGAGCTCACAGGAAGTCTAAGAAAGCTCTGTCTGCCAAGCAGAGAACGGCTAAGAAGGCAGGGAGAGAGTTCCCTGAGGAGGACGCTGAGCAGCTCAAACATGTCACAGAGCAGCAGGGTGTAGTGCAGAAACAACTGGAGCAGGTAAATGTTCAGCCTGTCAAGCTCCACCACAGAATTCTATCTCAGCTCTACTCTCCACAATGGCCGCGCTAGGCATTATGAGCAAAGTTTCAGGTTTAAAGTATGGATTGAAAAATAATAGCCCATGGGCCAAATCTGGCCCTCCACCAAAAGTATTTGCCCACATGTGGGAGTAAACACCAGGCTACTTAAGACCATGTTATGGACAATGTGTGGTGTTGAAACAAGCTTCAACTGAATAACAGATTAAAAAAACAACAACTTGTTTCAATTACACAATATTATTATTTTTATATAACCACAGATTTTTTTAATCAATATTATTTAACCAAAAGACATTCAAATCTCAAATGACATAAGATTATATTGTTTTCCAACAACAAGTTTGACTGCAAAGACACTGTTCTTCATTTTCATTACATTCAATTCTTTTTTACACTTTTGTGGGACATCATTTCTTTAATTCAGAGGGGGCCATATTTCACTGTATCTTAGCTTTATAGCAGACCTAATTAGTATAGACTAGTATTGTATTAGTATAGACTAATTAGTCACTTGATTAAACAAATAAGGTAGCATGTTACACATGGTACAGGTCTAAAGGTATAGGGTATGCACAGGAATGTATACAACTATTATATTTCCAAGCAGACTTGAAAAATAATATCTAAACGAACAGAGGAATTCAAAACACACAAGCCTGTGTCTACACTCCACCTGACAACCTGCTGTGACTCACCCAAAGAACAGTGCTGAAAAATAAGGCTCTTGGCTTATTATATTTTCCAACTCCTGCTTTAAAGTGATATTCATCAGTCACTATTAGAAAGTAAAATTATTCACTTGGGTAAACCTGTATCCTCCTAAGTTTGCCTTGTAAATGTGATAAAACACCTTGCAAACAATACATCGTTTCTCCGTCATTTTTTGCATCTCAGAGAACTTCAGTCACATTTTTTATGGTTTTGTCTTGTGTCTTGTTTCAGATCCGCAAGCAGCAGAAGGAGCATGCTGAACTAATAGAGGAGTACAGAGTGAAACAGCAGCAAAACAATATGACACCCATAATGCCTGGGATTCCTCCAATGCCGGGTCCTGCTGGCATGGTTCCCGGGGGACCACCAATGGTCCAGCCTCCTATGAACCCCATGATGCAGATGCCACTTCATCCTGGTCAGCCAAATGCACCACCACGTATTCCCAACCCACCACCTGGCTGGCATCCTGGTGCTCCCATGCCCATGGGCGGACCGGGAATGCCACCTATAATGCCCCCCCAGGTACCTGTGGGTAATCCAGGCCCACCTCATCAGATGCCAATGGGTAACATACCTCAACACTCACAAATGCCTGTGGAGACCCAAGCACCACCAGCTCCTCCAGGTGGTGTAAAATCCATGCAGGGAGGTGGTGTGAAGTTCGATGACAACAACCCATTCAGTGAGGGCTTCCAGGAGCGGGAGAGGAGGGAGAGGCTGAGGGAGCAGCAGGAGAGACAGCGGGTGCAGCTCATGCAGGAAGTTGAACGACAGCGAGCCCTGAAACATCGCATGGAAATGGAGCAGCAAGGTATGATGGGGCCAGATGGGAACATGGCACCACTTGCTCAGATGCCATTTTTTAACTCTGAGCTGCCACAGGACTTCATGCAGCCTCAGAGGCCTCCTCTACAGCAACAGCAACAACTTGGACCAATGTTTCCCCAGCAGCAGGGCATGCAGCCTGGTATGGGCTCACCGCCTGGGACATTTATGCAAGGTGAAAGGAGGGCCATGATGAGGAATGGGGTGATGCCCCCAGACATGGGGCCTGGTTTGGGGCCTGATAATCTTGCCCTGCAACCACCTAACTTTCCCCAGGGTCAGCCCAGACCTCGTCAGTTTAGTGGACCAGGAATGATGCTTCAGATGCCAGGCGAGGGTCCACCATTTGGGGCTGACTCGGCTACACCTCTTCCATCTAACTTTCCAGGCTCAGGTCAGTCTCTAATTCAACTCTACTCCAACATCATCCCAGACGAGAAAGGGAAAAAGAAGAGGAACCGCAAAAAGAAGAAAGATGATGATGCAGATTCAATCAAGACACCTTCAACTCCACACTCAGATCTTACGGCCCCTCTCACACCGTGTGTCTCAGACACCTCCTCAACTCCAACCAGAAACACCCATCTCTTTGGAGAACAGGACTTATCGAGGTCCCCCTTACTGGGATGTTCCACCCCAAGTCACTCAGAACTGGAGAGGCAACTTTCTGGAGGACAGTCTGGACAACATGGTCTCTCATTAGACACAGCAAGGGCCCAGGCTCAGGAGCATGACAGGATCCTCAACAACATAAAGCTGGAGCAGACTGATGCCAGTGAGTGTCATGGGCTAAGAGAAGGTCCCATCGGCTCAGGAATGAGCTCTGTGAAGGAGGAGGGTAGTAAAGGGAGTGTGTCCCCCTCCCCTGCGGGGCAAAGTCCAAACAAGGGTGAGGCTGGCAATGAACTACTGAAACACCTTCTCAAGAACAAGAGTACACCTCCACCAGGGTTCTCTCAACAGAGGTCAGAGGAGAGCCTGCGCTCAGAGGAGGAGGAGTCTGCAGACTGCAAAACCCTGCTCAGGCAAAGCTCCATGGACAGCAATGGGGTCAGTCTTTGTATTAGTCGTACAGTTATAGAGCACTGAGGGGGTGATCAACGTAGTGAGTCATAGACAGTCTAAGAGATTCAGATGGGAGGCATGTCATAGTTAAATTGGTATGAGTCATAGCTGTCAGTTTTTGAATGAGTCATTGTTTTGTGTTTGAAAACATCTAACTTGAAGTCACAATACTGATCAAATTATTAGATGTGTACCCATGCCTTTTTACGCTACAACATATTTTCTTCACCTTCAGGCATTTTCAGATGGCCCCCCTGACTTTCCTGGACCTCTTCTTCCTGAACAGGAGAAGAAGAAAGGACGAAACAAGAGGGCTCCAAAAGGAGGAGATAAACCTCCCTCTCGCTACAAGAAGAGGAAGAAGGAAGGGGATGAGAGGCAACTGATGCATTCGGGCCCTGACACTGTAATGACCCAAATCAAACAGGTAAGACTGATTTTACCATTTTATACTGGGTCTCACAAAACTGGTTGGAGATGCACCACTGCACTTCTATGGGAACAAAGGATGGTAGCCAGATGATAACTTGAAATCTGAAGGCTTTATTCAGAATTTTACAGTATTAATTACTGCCAGCATAGAAATGGTCTCCACTGAGTGCACAGACACTCATTTCACGTATCATGAGCATATTACTGTAATTACGCACTTGTTGAATGACAGTTGCACACCCAGGTATTAAAAGCTGTTATTATTGGGGAGGGGGGATGGGGATTCATAATTATATTGTAAGTCCCTCATTGATTGAGGCTTATTGATTTAACCTCTATGAAGCAGAATCACTCATCTGAAATGTTGTAAAAAATGTTGAAAAAATATCATCTTCATCACCACATTTAGCAGGAACTAAATGAGCATGTACTGTATATATACAGGTTTTTCGCTAAATAATTTGGGTTTGGCTAAAAGGAGAATTACAGCCATGACCTTGTATGTGGCTTTGGGCTAGAAAAGCCTATATATTGGACATTTAACTGATGTTGCCCACATTTACTGACATAACTAGACCAGAGATTAGACTCTGAGGACCCTTATTATTCCTCCAATACTCAATTCAAACGCAGGACCACATTCTGAGAGAAAACAATCCAAGCAGGAGTAGCTTTATCTGAGGTTACTTTTTCTTGGAATTTTACAGAAGGTAGAAGAACTATGTAAGGAGGACATAACACTGCACGCCAAATGCACAACTAATGCTATTTGAATTGGTTTAAGAATTGCCTTTTTGAAATGGTAAAAAGTTTTTGATAAAATCTTTTTATTTTGAAAAAACAAAGTGTGACTGTATTACCATAAAAAGATAAACCTCCCTGCATTAGGAAGTCTCAATTGTTCTGGTGGGGGACCCCCCAATGAATGCCACTCACTGACCAATTTGATGTTTTTGTTGTTGTTTTCAGCTTCTTTTTTATCCAAGATTTTTTAAAATTAAACCATTAACAAGTTAACTGAGAGGGGGTAACATAACAACTGTTGTCATTCAAACATTGCAATAAGGATATGTCTGCAGAGTAATATAAACACAAATTACAAGTTATCCTTCTATTCAAGATTAATGGTGCTGGGTTTGCTAAGTTGACCACAACTATAGTGTCTATGTTGTACCTTCTCTATTGTTTTTATTTTTCATATACACAGTTTGGTGTCTCTCTGCAGGTGGTTTGTATTGAACATTCTTTAGCACTTACCAACTTATTCTGATTTCACTCCTATCCCTTACCCTGGTTCTGTTTTTCACAGCAGCTCTCCCTGCTGCCCCTCATGGAGCCACTGATTGGGGTCAACTTTGCCCATTTTGCTCCCTATGGCAGTGGCCAGCTCAATGGCGAGAACCTCCTGTCTGGTACCTTTGGCAGTGCCTCACTCGATGGAGTCTCTGACTATTACTCCCAGCTGGCCTACAAGGTGAGATCTACTTACTTTACTCAGGGGAAACTGGGTAAACAGTGATGTGTGTTAAGTGTGCCTGCAGCGTTATGCACTGACATTGCATTGGTCCTGATTCCTAAAGCAGAGTAACCTGAGCAATCCACCAACACCTCCGGCATCTCTTCCTCCCACCCCACCACCTGTGAACCGACAGAAAATGATCAATGGATTTGCCACCACAGAAGAGCTGGCCAACAAAGCTGCTGCCATGGGTAAGCATTTAGGAGAATGTATCTGTAATGTCACCTTCCAGAAGACACACTTCCTCCAGACAGGTTGCCCCGTAATGTTTTAGTGGCAGATTGAGATGTTCGTATCCTGGAAAATAGCAGCAATCAGATATGCAGTACTTCCATCACTATGGCATAGAGTGTTCTTCCATAATGACAATGTGCTCCTCTTCCATACAGTGTCCAAAGGCCTTGTCCCAAAGCCACTACATGTCCCATTTAGGACTGAGGAGGATCTGCTAGCCCGGGCCATCGCTCAAGGACCCAAAACTGTGGATGTTCCAGCCTCCCTTCCCACCCCTCCCCACAACAATCAGGAGGAGCTCAGGTAACAGATAGCTGAAGTACATTTGTCTGTGTTGATACTTCATGTTTTAACTGCATGGTTTTAACAGTGATGTGTTCTCCCTGCAATATGATAACAGTAACAGAGGACAGGAGCCTTGCAAGGAAAGGGACACACCCGACAGTTTTGTTCCATCCTCATCTCCTGAGAGCGTGGTTGGCATGGAAATCAGTCGCTACCCAGACCTGTCCCTGGTGAAGGAAGAGCCGACCTCCCCCTGCCTGTCTCCTGTTCTCCCCATGCTTCCTGCACCTGATGGGAAAGGTATACACTAAAGTCTAAAATAATTAAAATATTTATTCCCATCACTCTAATCATAATAAATTGAATGTTTTTGTGTATACAGTCTAAACACATAACTACAACATATCTGAACAGCGTGGAAATTATTTATGGTTGTCCTCCTTTTTTTATTTTCTAGGGTCACAGATCAAACTGCAAGATATTAAGACTGAGCCCTCTGCAATGTTCTTTGGATCCCCCTTTGGCCCCATGTCTAATGATTCCAAACAAGGGCTGGTTTCTGTAGCTATCACACTGAGACCAGCTGCAGCAGAGGTAAGAATACTCGTCAAGTCATGTCATGTTTAATTGTGAAAATTTAACTTGTATCATGTTCATTCATGCATCAAATGTCAAAGTGAAACACTTCCAAATCAGTTCAGTAAAGATATTCACTGTAAATGCCAGAACCGTAATACAGGCTTCTAAACCTACAATTTCACAGATGTTTGACATAACATTCAAGAACACTGTGAGAGTGGAGACTTCAGGGGTATCATGCTTCCATTTTCTACTCCTTAAAAAAAACATACCAGTTTACAGGTTTTTGTTTGTGTCAGATTTTCCTCTCCAAAATAAATGGTTCATCCAGTGACTCTGCATGCTCTGAGGTCATTTTGGTTACATCAAAGTCAAGCCAACATGTCAACAAAATCAAAGGGCTTCCACCAAGTAATACATTTTATATATGTAACCAAAAATTGTTGCCTTCTTCTTGGGAAATAACCTATGATAGATGAATGGCATTTGTTTCTAAATATTTGCCTTAAAAATTAGCTGGTAAAAATGTGCAGGCTAAACATCCTGTCTTGCTGGTGCTTTTCCTCAATCTCAACAATAAAATGTTCCCACATTAAAAGACTATCACCACTAATTTGCTACGGGACTACATTTATTGACTATACTGTTTTGCTCCCACTACAACAGAATGTCATATTCCCACACCACGGTTCATAAGATTGTTTATGTAAGACCTGATCAACTGGAGTATTCATGTTTGTTTTTGTCTCAGAACATCACGGGTGTAGTGGCAGCCATTTCAGACCTGCTGTGTGTGAAGATCCCCAGCAGCTATGAGGTCAGCAGCACCCCAGACAGGGGGCCTCTGTCTATGCTTGGTGGTCCAAGGGTGGGCCCCCATGCCATGGAGCCTCGCCCTCCCATGCTTTTCCATGGACACGGAGACAATGGAGGCCTTCATGGGCGGCCGGGACAGATGATTAGGCCCGGTGGAGCACAAGGGATGATGCACCAGCAGCACGCGCATCATTTCCGTTTCCATCCCAACAGCCCAGGTGAGGAAATAAAACTAAATTAAACACGAGCATCTCTGATTCCCCCAAGTACTGTAATACAGCTTTTAATTGAAATGTCATGTCTGATTTAAGCGAATTATAATGACTCCCTATGAAAAAGCACAAAGCAGCAATGCAATCTTAATATGTAATTGTTTTCCCTTAAACATCCACAGGAGCAATTATCTTTCTTAACAGTATTTACAAACGACCATTTTGTCTTACATATCATTATTTGTCTGGGGCAGCATCTAGCCCAGGTGCTGACAAGAATCCTTATTGATTTTAGTGATTATCTTGGCTAATTAAATAAAGTAAACATGTTTTGTTTTGGCATCCAAACATATTGTTGTAAGGCCCAATCCTAATGAAAGGTGTCAGCACAGACATTTGGATAAGAAAACCGACAACTCACCAAGAGTACATGGCCAAGGGCCTCAATTGTCTCAATTCGTTTTTACCTCTGTAATGGGGCATTTATACGTGGAATCAACCATTATACCTCTGTAGGTTCACAATCAGAGAGTGTGTTCTGATATGGATATCATTTTTAAAAGCATACGTTTTTTTGCTTCAGGTTCAGCTGTAGCTCGAGGACCTGACCACAAGACCCCTGGCAGCCCTGGATGTAAACCTCAGTGGTGCTGCCACTGTAAGGTGGTGGTTCTGGGAAATGGAGTGCAGAAATCCATCAAAGATCTCCCTGCACACATGAAGGTACCAAATCAATCAGGTTTTAGTACTTTGCATGGTTGTAGGATAGGATAGCAAGGAGCCAGACCACACTTCAACTAGAGCACTTAAATGAGTGAATTGAAGAAAATGCTTCCCAATTTCTTACTTGCTGATCAGACAACAAAGACAAAAAGCTATCAACTATATAACCAAAGAGTCTAACAAAATACACTGTGGTTAAATATATAATTGTACTGGTTAATGAAAAGTAGGGATGTCCAGATCAAGTTTTTTTTGGCCCTGATCCAAATCCTGTAATATTGGGTATCTGCACTTATTGAGTCTAGTCTGATACTTATATTTATCTAAATGTTGAGTAAATATGTTTCTGACACATTGAAATAACTGGTGTAGTTTACTGAATTTGTTACACATTTGTTACCACCTTGATCCAAATACTGAAGTTCCTGTTTCAAAACCATAAGTGACTCATTATTTTACTAGAGAAGATCACAATTCTACAGTCGAGCTTCTTCCCTCACAAACAGGCCAAAATCGAACTTGTCTGTTGTCTCTCGGCAAGCCAGTATCTGTGCTCAGCTAAAGGTTGTCATCAAGTTACTCACAGAATTAATGTTAATTAGCGACATGTTATAAGATCTGCCACTGGTGATGGTCTGAAAGTGACGGTCAGCGCCAGGTAAAAATGAGAAGCTGCTATCTGAATGTTTTGTAGACTGCTCTTTCCTTTTTTTTTTTTTTTTTTTTTTTTTTTAAAAAAAAGCATTGGAGCTCAACAATTTTGCCAGCGCCGCACCGGTGCAGCCAAATGATTTGTCACATCCACACACACACAATTTTCGCATGCATTTGCAGTAGAGTACAGTGAAGAAAATATCTGCATTTGATAGGGTTTACTTTAACCAAAATGATCCATTAAAATACACCTGGATTTAATTTAAAAAGTTCTCTGTGGAGCAACTATGGATACCACAGTAATACTGCGCTTATCCTCTGATTATGTAAATCCTGCCTGCTGCTGTTAAATCCATTTCAGAACAATTAGTAGTTTAAACAGCATACCCTAGGACTTCAGTCTTGAGGATATTTTGATTATTTAAATGTTGTATGTTTTTGATGATAATTTCATAGCTTCCTTCAATGTCAGTTGAGCTTAAGCAGTTCACATTGGTCAAGCTTTGATTTAACACCGCATTTCAGCTTCACCTTATTCAGCTTCTTAATACTTGGACCGATTTCTCTCATTAGGAATCTGAAGGCCGTTTGAAAGAAGACCTGGTCTTCTGCAGTCACAGCTGCTTTCTTCTCTACTGTTCCTCGCCACCCTTGCAATCCAGATCAAACGCAGACTCTAAGGTTTGTACCACACTGTAACACATGTAGAAACACCACAGTGAGTCTAAATGACGTGCAGTTAAGAACTTTATTAGTTTTTGTTGGACATCATGGCTTGTCTCTTTATTCAGGAATCAGTGACCCTTCTCCCAGCCTCCGAGCAAACAGAGAGCCTTTCTAAAGCCCAGCACCAGTACAGTAACAACATGTCCTCACTGGATGTTCATTGCCTGGCTCAGCTTCAACCCAAGCAGTCTCCCCCCTCTACCCCTCCTATCCCCTTCCCCATGGCAGACGAGACACCCAAGATGGAGACAAAGTCTGATGCCATCAAAGTGACAGTGAAGCTGAAGGCCCGGCCAAGGTCACATGACGGCTGGCACCAGGGAAAGAGACAAAAGGGTCTCCGCTGGAGGAAGTGGACTGTCCAGGTGGTGGTGCCAAGAGGGAACTCCCAACTCCCAGATGAGGATAAGATCGATGACCTCCTGAAGAAACTTGGGGCCTCCTTACGCCCCCCTCTCTCACTTCGGGACCAGAGGCGTTGCTGTTTCTGTCACCAGTTTGGAGATGGGAACACTGATGGTCCTGCAAGGCTGCTTAATCTAGACCTTGATGTTTGGGTACACCTAAACTGTGCCCTATGGTCGACGGAGGTGTATGAGACACAGGCGGGTGCCCTCATCAACGTGGAGCTTGCACTACGTCGTGGCCAAACGGTACGCTGCGTCTACTGCCAGCAGACTGGAGCAACCAGCGGCTGCCATCGTCTACGCTGTACCAATGTCTACCATTTCACCTGTGCCCTGCAATCTCACTGCACCTTCTTCAAGGATAAGACCATGCTGTGTCATGCTCACAGGCCTCGGGGCACAGCTGGACAAGCACTGGAGCATGAGCTGCGCTGCTTCGCTGTCTTCCGACGCGTCTACGTCCAAAGGGATGAAGTGCGTCAGATTGCCACTGCTGTGCGGCAGCCTGAGTTAGGCTATACCTTTCGAGTAGGCAGCCTAGTGTTGCATGCAATGGGCCAACTAACCCCCCTGCAAATGGCAGCCTTCCATTCTCCAACAGCCATCTTTCCAGTTGGCTATGAAGCCTGCCGCATTTACTGGAGCATGCGCCATGGCAACCACCGTTGCCGCTACGTGTGTTCTGTTGAGGACAAAGACGAACAGCCAGAGTTTACCATCAGAGTCATCGAACAGGGCTACCAAGACATGGTCCTGACTGACAACTCTGCTAAAGGTTTGCCCTCATTAATTCCTTACAGAATTATGATTGTGTGTCGCAGCCTTTTCAAAGTAGTTTTTAACCATCTTCTGCTCTGGTCTCACTGTAAATAGGAGTGTGGGATAAGGTTCTGGGTCCTGTTGCTGACAGAAGAACTGAATCAGGCACTCTGAAGCTCTTCCCTGTTTATCTGAAAGGAGAGGACCTGTTTGGGCTCACAGTCCCTGCAGTCACCAAGATCACTGAATCGGTTTGTAGCTGCTTTCTGTGAATTAATTTGGCTGAAGAGTTTGAAATTCAAACAAATGTGTAGATCATATTCTGTAGATTTTACTAATTTTTACAAATTTATTTCAGCTCCCTGGAGTTGAGGCTTGTGACAGGTACTCGTTCCGTTACGGACGTAACCCTCTTATAGAGTTGCCTCTCATATTCAATCCAGCTGGCAGTGCCCGCGCCCAGCCAAGAACCAGCTCTTCCCATACTTCACTGGTGATCAGGTAACTTTTGGTGAAGTTGACCCAAGACACATTGTTGAATTATTATTGAATTATTTTATTGTTGTTTTTAATATTGTTATTTTAATGACTTATCGCTGTCACTATAAAGGCCACAGGCACAGACTGTATCCAGCAGCAGTGCCAGGTCTAACCAGAATGTGGCCCAAGGAGAAAGTGGCGCCCCCCATAGCAAGCCTCCAGTAGTGCACCCCAGGTCTTCTCAGTACCGCTGGATGAAGAGTGAGTGGAGAGCCAATGTCTATCTGGCCCGCTCCCGCATCCAGGTGAGTCTTAAAACTTATAAGTGATTTATATTCTCAGTTATGGTGGAGTAAGGCTAATTCTCATAGATTCTGATTCCTATGGACAATGAATATCTTGTGTAATGAATTCACAGGGCCTGGGGCTGTTTGCTGCTAGAGACATTGAAAAACAAACTATGGTGATTGAGTACAATGGAACCATCCTCCGAAATGAGGTCGCCATCAGGAAGGAGAAGGTCTATAGATCTCAGGTACACGTGTGTTTTTAATACTTCAGATGAAATTACTTTTGTCTTAAGTTACTTTTGCCAAAACTGACAGATTAAATTCTTCTCTCTCCCTTACAGAACCGAGCAGTGTTCATGTTCCGCATCGACAGTGAACATGTTGTTGATGCGACTCGAACTGGAGGGCTAGCAAGGTACTGTGAGTGGTGTCTGTAGTTATGTTGGGTTTAGCTTATTTTATATTGCACATGATCAGCATGGTTTTTGATGGCTGCAACGTGATTTTTTTCTTAAAAATAAACTGTGATGTCAGTTTTATTATATGCGTTGACACAATTATTTCTACAGCACATGGATGTATTAAAGAATTAGGTATTTAAACACCACAATCACTTAATTTCAATTAGAGATACTGACTCCCTATATATATATATATATATATATATATATATATATATATATATATATATATATATATATATATATATATATATATATATATTAATAATAAAACATGATGTGCACATTAATGTAACATTAAAGTAATATCTTCATACAGCTCTTGCCTTTAAATTGACTGTATACTGGTCATAATTGTTTATAATGTGATAATACTTGCAATGGATGTGTTCGGGAAAAGGTCATCATATGATCTCATATGACGACATATGACCTGCGGCTCTGACTGTATGCTCCAAGATGGCATCCCATTCCTAAAGCTACACTAATATTGCCTCACAGGCCAGGGCTGTGACATTTTTCCCTAAATTCAGATCTAAATCACAACACTCGATTTTAAGTTCAAAATTAAAAATGTTTGCTATTTGCAGTAATTTTAAATGTAACATTGAAAATTTAGCTGCTTACTTTATAGTCACATGTGGAATGTTGTGTGATGTTTAATGATTTAACCTTTTCATTTTATTTCTTGTACAGATACATCAACCACTCTTGTGCCCCAAACTGTGTTGCTGAGGTGGTGACATTCGAAAGGGGTTACAAAATCATCATCAGCTGCATTCGCAGAGTTGAAAAAGGAGAGGAGGTGGGTGTCTTTTTATTTTTATTTTTCTTTGTCGGACTACTTTTTTATTCAGATGCATCAGATGCATTAGTGTGAAATGTTCAACTGTGATGCTCAGACATTTCTTTCCTTCTTTTCCCCAGCTGTGTTTCGACCACCAGTTTGACACTGTGGAGGGTCAGCACAAGATTGCTTGCCACTGTGGAGCTCCTGAATGCAGGAAGTGGATTAACTGAGCAAAAGAAAGTGACAAACCTAAATGCATTCCTTGCTTATAGTTTCTGGATGCTGTGATCTCTGCAAAGAGAATAAAGGCTTCACACTAAAGTCATTTTATGAATGAGCAGAAGGCCTGAACCCTTGGAGAGATGTATGAAAAGTTACGTGTTGGTTCATCAAGATCATGGAGGAAAAAAATGGGTGGAGGAAGGGAAATGTAACACAGTAGCAGGATGTGACTTGTGCCATATGTGAGAGGCTCTGTTGTATGCGATGCCTCTGTCTGTCTGTTTGTATGTATCTGTGTGTTTGTTTGGCGTACATGGGGTGCGGAATCCACCAGCGAATGAGAAAGCACTGTGCAGGGTGCGGCCTTATTGCTAACTAAGGGCAGGCCCTTTTGTTTCATACTGTTAATGTATACCGTATGACTAAATGTAGACATCACTGAATGAGGAATGTACAGCAATGAATACCGCGAAGGGAATATTAACTTGCACTAAAAAAAGAAAAATAAACAAAAAAACACACACACAAAAACTTTTAAAATACTTGATTCCATGAGTCAGTTTTATCATAGGTCTCTGTCATGTGATTTGTGTGGAATTCGAGAGGTTTTGTATTTATTACTGAGTGAATGAATTTTATTCTCAAAATGATGAGATTGAGTTTAAGAAGGCTAGATTGCTATTGTTTTTGAAGATTGAAGAAGACATGCTGTTACTTTTGTATAAATGTACATAAAGAAAACTATAGGAATAACCGACCAAATACTACCTTAACCTTCTTGATGTTTGGGTGTTTTTAAATTGTTTTTTGTTCTGTTTGTCATTGAAATTTATTTAAGATGGACGTTATTTCAGTTTGAGAGTATATATTATGATTATTCTGTACAGAATTTGTAATATAACCACAATAATTCACAAAGTATTTTTGTTGTATTAAAAGTAAGGTATTGTAGCGTAGTGTTTTGTGACTTACACATACTTTGACCACTCAAAAAAAGAAATATTTTTGTTGACTAACGTAACAAGTTATCAGTTACAGAATCAAAAGATAAACTCTTCGAATAGTAAGAGATCGTTCTGATCTGTTTGCTGTTAATCAGGTTTGATTTTAAAGAACTGTGAATTAGGTTTTGAAACCCAAAAGCAACTTTTTAACTTTTTAACACAAATAGGAACACCATCATGTATTTACCTGTTTTTGTTTTTACATTGCTTTTAAAATAAGGTGCAAAACGTCTAATGATATTGTGAGTTAGACGAACCAGTGTGTGACAGAAAGAATCGTATGGGGAACTCTTATTTGAAACCGCAAGTGGTTCTATCTTTTGGACAGAAATGGCATTCTCCTTAATCAGAAATATTTCTTATACTGACACTTCACAAGTCACATGCTTAGAAACGGAAGCGTTTTTGCGTGCACAATTTCAAGTTGACTGTAAAATTTTGGAGACAGTCTTAGAACTTGTAATGTATATGGCATGTATTTTTTTAACTTTCCGAAGACTCAATTGTATATATTTTCTCAATGAATGGTTGTAACAAAATTGTTTCTTGGATATTTTTCTTCTCTTGTATGATATTACATCATCCTGCCAGTGTGTTTGTGCTACATTTTCTTGGTCGTGTAAAGTAGTCAGATTTTTTTTTCCTTTTTTTTTTTTTCTTTTTTTCCTTTTTTTTTTTTTGAAAATGCCTTTTGGAGTGTACAGAGTATGAGGTTTGGAGTTTGTGGAATTGAATTTAGAAACATTTACAAAAATAAACTATTTTACATGTTAATGTGTGTGTGGGTTATCAATTACACGTTTTCAGTTTGTTAAATATGGAAGAATGAAGAGATTAGAAATCTTTAGTTTTTCGAGCATTGGTGGTTAGTGTTTTATAGCCTTTTTTTTTTTTTTTTTTTTTTAAACCAAGCAAAGCTGAAGGGGATTAACTAAATATAACAATTAACAAGAGAAATGGGAATTTCTTGATTAAAAGATTACTCTTTTGTACAGGAAATGTCTGAAAATTGTAAAAAGAAAAAAAAAGCCCATTATAATTTCCCAGAGCACAAACTGACATTTTTAAATTGTTTGTTTTGTCTGACCAGTAGTTGAAAACCCAAATGTATTCTGAGAAAATTAGCAAGTATTCACTTTTGAGGAGCTGGATCCAGTCAATTCTGGCATTTTGGCTTAAAAAACAACTTGGATAATAAATGTTGCCGACTGATTTTATCATCTAATAGTTTCAGCTCTGGACCCGTTAAATAAGCAATGTCTACTCAAAGTCACAAGTAGAAATTTTTTATCACAGCCTATATGGCTTTATGTGGACATAAGTTCTGATGCGAGTGATTTTCCTTCCCGGATTGTTTCATTTAAAGGATTTTTAAAGGTCTAATGAGATGAAAATATCCAGTATTTCACAATGAAGGAGGGAAAAAATGAAAGAAAAACATTTTTGTAACAAATGTTTTTTCTTTTCTCAACCCTTTATCATCTTAGGACCCCTTGTCGCTAACCTGAGGTTGGGAACCACTGACATACAGTTGTATTGTTTGGCCACCTCTTGACAAATAACATATTTTGGTGATTTTTTTAATTGACATAAACACAGCCTCTGTAGGATATGCAAAAAGAAAAACCAAAATTTTCTGCAAATATTAATGCATAGTTACTTTTTTGTCATAAATTGAAAAAAGAAAATCATTGTAGCATGTGCAAATTTTTGGGCACCCTACATAGTCAGTACTCAGTAACACCCCCTCTGGCAGATATCACAGCCTGCAAATGCTTTTTGTAGCCAGTTTTTTTTTCAATTCTTGTATTTGGGATTTTCTCCCATTCTTCCTTCCAAAAGACTTCTAGTTCTGCAATATTCTTGGGCCGTCTTGCATGCACTGCTCTTTTAAGATCTACCCACAGCTTTTCAATCATGTTTAAGTCAGGGGACTGTGAGGGCTATTCCAAAACCTTCAACTTGCGTCTCTTGAGGTAGTCCATGGTGGATTTCAAGGAATGTTTAGGATCATTATCCTGTTGTAGAAGCCATCCTCAAAAGCTTCAGCTTTTTTACAGACGGTGTGATATTTGCTGGTATTTAGTGGAATCCATTCGTCCCTCCACCTGTGCAATGTTTCCTGTTTCACTGGCTGCAACACAATCCTAAAGCATGATGGATCCACCCCCATGCTTAACAGTTGGCAAGGTGTTCCTTTCATGAAATGCTGCTCCTTATTTTATCCAAACATACCTTTGTTAATTGTGGCCAAAGAGTTCTATTATAACTTCATCAGTCCACAGCACTTGTTTCCAAAACGCATCAGGCTTCTGTAGATGTTCCATTGCGTACTTCTGACATCGGATTTCATGATGAGGATGCAGGTAAGGTTTTCTTCTACTGACTCTTCCATGGAGGTCTTGTTTGTGCAAGCATCACTGCACAGTGGAACGGTGCACCACCTCCGCAGGTTTTTTGCAGTCAAATGGGGGTTTTGATTTGCCTTTCTGACCAACATAGGAGCAGGTATCTCCAAGAGTTTTCTTGGTCTTTTAGATCCCATCTTGACCTCCACAGTTGCCCTAAACTGCCATCTCGTAATTACATTTTGCACTGTGGAAACTGCGAACTGTCAACACTTTGCTATCTTCTTGTAGCCTTCCCCTGCATTGTGAGCATCAATAACTTTCATTTTCAGTCTTACACAGCTGCTTAGAGGAACCCATGGTTGCTGAGTGTTTGCAGAGTCAGAGTATTTGAAAAGCTTTGAAATTGGGAATCTCAGTGCATATTTGACTGATTAAAATACTGCCACCTATATGTACCTCTGATACTGCCAGAGTGAGACATAAAAACCTACGGTTAGATAATATTTTAGTATATTAGCACTGGTAAGTTTTGGGGCAAATACTGTATGATTGAATCACATAAGCATGCTCTGCTATGTGCACTGTGCTCTGTACTTGAAGGTGACTGCTGTACAATGCAGGAGGGGCCTAAAGCTCATTTGTGCCACAGGGGCAAAGAGGGTTAAACCGGCCATGTGGAAGCACACTAAACTTGAAGTTTATTAGCTACACTTCAAAGACTTCATGCTATAATACTACACTGCAGCCAAAAGCCATCACAATCTTAGGCTGCATTTCATGCAACTGATCAGTCAGAGGTCCATCAGTGGTCCTTCTGTCCTTATTTCAGTCTACATACCCACAGCAGCTCCTGGAGTGGGTTTTCCAAATGAATAACTTTACAGTCAATTTTCTGTTGTCCATGGTACTTCCATTTCCTCTCTGTTGGAGTTCCTCAAGGTTCTGTTTTGGGTCCCCCACTGCTGCTACCCTTTGGCAACAGTATTCCTAACAGTGAGTCAGTTCCCACAGTGTCTTTTTTTTCTTGCTTTTAATTATTGTGGGGTGTATTATTCACTGCCATTCAAATAAGACTGTCCTTAAGAATTGTATAACTGACATCATAAAATGGTTGTCCATAAATTTAATCCACCTGAATGAAGATAAATCTGAAATGATCCCTTTCAGGCCATCAGGCACACAACAACATCTGGGTGATTAAGCCTCCTGCATCACGCCCTCCTCCAAAAATCTCTCATGTTTGAGCTTTGTTCGAGTTGTCAGGTCATGACATGTATGTCTTGTCTTTTTACAACAAATGAGAACTATCCAAAATATGTTCTTTTTTATAATCTTAAGATAACAGAGAGTTATCCATGCTATTTCCTCACATATGGATTAAGGTGATTTGTTTCCAAGACAAAAGCTTGATTGAAAGTGGTGCAGAAGACTAACAAGAGCAAAGACTATTAGTCACAATTTGTCATCCGTGAACTGACTACCACTGGATTTTTTAATATATTACTACTTAGCCTACTGTATAAAGCACTAAATAATTTAGATCCTGTTTCCATATTGAGTTCTTGTCCATACACACAACTATTGTTAACATCCTTGTCACCTGCCTTATTAAAACACCCCTGAGCCACTTGCAAAAGGTCACCAAAAAGGTTGCATGTGACACCTGACTCTGATCAGGGTTTGTTGGTTGCTTCTTGCTCACAGGCTTAAAACTAAAGCAGTCCATGCTTTTGAGGTTGTACCTCCTAAACGTTGGACATTTTGAACAAGCAGCCCAAAGACTTGCCTTTGTGTCATTTTTGTTCTATTTCTATTTTATATCTGTTGCCTTTTATTCATTTATTGCTCTTGAAAGGCGCTATATCAATGAGCTTAGTTCTATTGCTAAATTGTTTACCTGCACGTTGCATTTCATTCTTGTCCGCATGTCAAACCGGTTAAAATCTGACTCGTACTGACATCTGTTGGTGAAACATCTGTGTAGTACATCAGACTTGCCCGGTGTTGTGTCAAAATTGGCATCCCTTACAAAAACGTGTTTTCCTGGCTGCGTACCCACAGTTTTGCCTTTTCTTGTTTTGCCACCGTACAAGGAAATAATTGTGGGAGGGAAAGAAAATGTGCTTCAGAAACATCCCCACTTCCTTATAGTACAAAGTGGCTTTTGATTAAAAAAAAAAAAAAATCAGACAACGTACCAGAACAACTCGCTTCCTCTCTGGCGGTAAGGGGAGCCGAAAAGTGGGCAGTAGGGGACACACATTTCCTCGGGGGTACCGACTGTGCCACAACACCTGTAAACAGCCAGTGTTGGTTCATTTGTAGATGCGTGCCCTGCCTCTTCTCACGGCCAAGCCTACTTCCTGGTGGAGAAGGCAGCGCCTCGGTGTTGTCGTAGTAAGCAGAGGGGGCAGCTGAAGTGTAGGCGGAGGCGGCTGTTGATGGTCCGCAGTCCCTTTACTGCAGTTAGTCAGCAGCACACTTTTTGTTGTTGTTGTTTAGCTCATTTGAAGAAAAAAAATGGGAAGCACGGTGATGGAGTCCAGCAAGGAGAGCTCAAAGAAAATGCCAAAGAAGAGGAGAAGTCTGCGGATTAACATGCCAGTGAGTCGGTGAAGTATCAACTAATGTGGCTTCTTACTGTGACTGTTTAAAAAAAAAAAAAGAAAAATCTGCGCTTTTCATTAAATTAGGGCTGAAAGTTTCAGCCGTTATTGGCCATTTTGTTGCATCTTCGCTTGTGTGCTTGCACGCGACGTAGAAGAGCGCACGCGCTTGTTTGTGATTGACAGCTGTCTCTGGATCACGACCATGTTAAATGGCTTAAACGTATGCAAAAAAAAAAACAATACTGCACTGTTGGAAATATATTTTGTACATTTTCTATCCTAAAAAGGTCATCAGCAGTAATCATTGTAGCTAATTTCTTTGCTTTAATAACAACTGTGTACATCAAAATTTTGTGGGTAAAAACAAGGAAGGATTTCAGAGGAACCAACCTGCTCCAGTCATGTCATGATTCATTGTGGCCACTATACTGAGTGCCTTTGTTTATTTAACTTCACTTCACCAGCCATCCCTCAATTACAATTGCCTCTATTCATCATTCTGGGCAATTTGTGTCTGTGATTGTGTTTTTCCTTACACTGTAGACCTACAAACACTTGAATGATTTGACTGTGCGCTTTAAAGCTCTATAGACCTGTTTTCAAGGCTAAAACATCTGAATGCTGTGAGCACATTCTGTTTTGTCTTGTAGCATGGATACAGACATGTATTTCTTGGACATCCTTCATAGCCACCTATGGCTTGCTTTTCCAACTTAAATGTACATGGACTGGATACAGCCATTGTTTCCCATAAAGTCGTTTGTAAGACTTTTTTTTTGTATTTTTGTTTGAAAATGACACTACAAAAATGCAGTTAAATGTGCCATTTGAGTGTTTTATGATGCATTCATGCAGCAGCTGTATAGATTGGAACAATAACATCCTGAATTGTTGTTTGTGAAAGCAACACATTCTTTGTGAACTCTTGAGTGCTGCATGTTGAAGCCACGTGAACTCCCCCACCGACTAGACCACCTCAAATAAATTTACTACTTAGTGGAAACACTGACACAAGAGTTTAAAAGATATTAGAACGGGTTTGCATGGTCACCTAATTATGTCTGCGTAATTAAACCGCCTTTTTCTGCTGCAGCATGCGTAGCATAATCTGTCTAAGGAAGAATGTAAAACCCAACCCATGGTATGGGGAAGGAGCATATTATGTGTTTCTTGCAGAGTTGTCTGTGTTGGCGAAACATGTTTATCCTCTTTGTCATTGGCATGCCAAAAGGGTGTTAACAATTTGCGCTGTCACTCAAACTGATGAAGATGAGCAACATTATCCATTTTGTATTAAAACTGTCTTGCTGTAGCTAAAAAGGCATTCATGTTACCTGTTATGACATGCCATTTTGGTTTTTTTCTGTATTTCCTGAAAGTTCGCTTTATCCTTGACACTCAGATGTGATTTTTATGTGCAGGACTTTGGTGCGTTTACTTCCCCACAAATGGAGACAAGTGGCTCAACCAAAAGTGGCGCTCAGATGGTAAAGCGTTTTTCATTTACTTTTTTTGTGCTGTCGTTCTTCATTTACTTGCCAACTGTTTGTTTTCTGAAGCTTGCTTTTTCCAGCTCATAATTTGTCTTTTGCTCTGTTTGTTTGGCTTTGAACACATTTAAGAGCAAAATATTACATAAAGTTATCTCTCCTATTCTGCCAACCCTCACTGGCTTACAGTAACAGTACGCCCACTGTGTTCAAGCATAGCAGGATCACATACAGGAAATTGATTTTTCTAAAAGAAAGCAGCCTCTTCCTACTGTCTGCTCTAATTGATTTGAATTGGAATAATCTTCGACCTCATATCAGCCAGAATAAATGTTACTGATTTCAATTAGTTTTACCTTAGTAATAATTGTGCAATGCTGATTTAAAAAAAAAACCTGCATTGTCTTGTGTTTTGAAAGAGATATCCAGACAAAACCCTGATGTCTAGTTCACTTGCCTTAACAAGCTCTTGCACAATGACGGAGTGAGAGTTGTTGGCAAACAGAGGAGATGGGTGTGTGCTCGCACTCCCTCAAATTTGTCACAGGATTGGTTTAAACAGAAATGTATGTATGGAGTAGGGCCAGCCTTAAGCAAATTCTGTCCTGGACCCTTGTTAAGGAGACTAGACAAAACAATTCTTCTGTTTTTTGATTTGATTTATGACAAATTCAGTGATTGAGTCTCGACTGTTTCCAGTATCTTTTTGTCTCACATGCAGCAGCAGTGATTCTCTTTGCACCTCACATCATTGTGCAGCTCATCTGTTAGGTTGAAAGTGGTTATTATGCAGGTTTTTATCTACCATTCGACCAACAATGTTACCAAAACACTCCTGTTGCGTTTTACTGTTTGCTGTAAACACAACCCTTGAGCTAGATATTCCCGTATTTTATAATGCTTTACTGTACCAGAGCCCACAAATGGTTAAAAGATTTGTTGTTGGCACATCCAGAGCAGGCAGCAGTCAGCGGTGGGAGGAGGCTCTCTCTGTCTCCAGCTAGATTGGCTGCCGTCTCTCATGTTGTGTTTTGGTGTCTGTACAGCGAATAGAAAATAATTTCTCCGTGTGTGTTTATAGGATATTGACCTTGCAAAGAGACTTATAAAGACAGCAAGTCATAATGAAAGATACTGTCTTTATTGTTTAACTAAGAGAAGTGCAGATTGTCTGATAGTGAATCTGACGGTGCTCTTGCCCGCCTGTATAGAGGGTGAGGCTATTTAAAATGGTGCCATTCTAACATTTTGCATGACACAATGTCTTAGAGAAAAATGGAGAACACGTATATATATGTACAGTGTTTGACAAAGAACATTTCAGTTGCAAAACATTGTGAATGCAGCATGAATTGCAAAAATGTCCATGCAGCAGGTTTCTTTT
Source organism: Scomberomorus guttatus (assembly GCA_038419695.1). NCBI lineage: Eukaryota > Metazoa > Chordata > Actinopteri > Scombriformes > Scombridae > Scomberomorus > Scomberomorus guttatus. Next base: position 17,372,273 of record CM076457.1, on the reverse strand, counting down.
CAGCTCAATTTAATGGGAGAAAATGAGATGTTCCTGCAAAGGATTTTGTTGATTTGAATACAATTAGATTTTTATGTGAAATGGGTCTTGGGTCCAGCAATCACTCCTGTTGGTTTTTCAATAACAACTACATTGTGAAAAACATTTTTGTTATTGTACTTTGCATTTTTTATTTGCATTCTTGCACAGCTTTTTGTGAGATACCATGTGGTTACAATGAGGCTACACAAAACAGTGTTTCACATCTGAGGAAAGGAGAAGTGACCAACAGAGCAAGTTCCCACAAAAAGTGCAATCAGCATCTATTATTTCACAATAAATCTCTTTTCTGCATTTGCTCAGATCGTTAGCTTTTCACAGCTTGGCTCTGCAGCCTCTCACTGTGGATACACTCTGTTCATAAACCGTACATTTACACAAGTGCAGGAAAATAAAACTGTATCCTAATCGTCTCTCAGGGAGAGCGTCGCATCCGTTCAGCCAGCCCCATCAAAGGAGTTCCTGTGAGGAGCCCAGGCAGCGCCCCTCTGCCCCCATGTCCCCAGTCTGCCCCGGTGCAAACGAAGACCAGCTCAGGTTCACCCAAAACTATCTTCCCTTATCCCTCCTATCAGAACTCCCCACCCAAGTCCCCCCGCCGCCTAAGCTTCAGTGGCATCTTCCGCTCCTCATCAAACTCCAATCCTGCAAGCATCAAAATCTTCTCCAGAACCAGGAGAGGTAAGTCCAAAAAGCAAACATTGCACTGACTACCCATTCAATTCGCAGGACTGAACACTAACCTTTTTGAATATTTTTAACTGTCTTAATATGAACACTCATTTTGTTAGAAATTGAAAGGGGGACTGTTGTAAAGTGTATTGGCTGCAACTGTATTTTGATAGTCTTATAAATGCAAGTAAGGAAAATCCTGAAAGAGAGCATTTCATCTCATGATGACATGGATCAATACTGATGTTATTCTGTGCAGAAGCAGATTTAGGTCAAATAAGATCTTACAGGATGTAAGGCACAATACATGAGGTTGCAGTATCACGATCATTATTTGGGTTTCCTGCTCCTAGTACCATGTAAAGCCACATACAGGAACCCGTATCTATCTGATTGAGTTCATGAGTTCAGATATTTTTGCAGTATGTGATGGAACTGATATAAAAACATGCTCTGCCACATTTTCTTAGTTACATGATTGTGTCAGTAAGGAAGCAAAAGCCTCGGTTTCCTCATGGTAAAAAAAAAAAGAAAAAGAAAAACCCTCTGCTTTGTTTTGTGATGCCCCACAGCCAACACAGTCACAAGCCTCGTCAGACAGGCGGGCGATCACTTGAGTGCAGACAGATGTCCCTTCATTATCCTCTTATTATTCTCAACAACTTTCTCTAGGAAAAGGAAATGTTCAGCTTTGTTTATTGTCAGTATCAAAGAAGTTTTTTTTTTTTTTTTTTTTTTTAGCTCTCCATCCGTAGCATTGAGCTGTGCACTGCAAAGCCAATTTGATAGATAAAGTTACATGTTTGGCATCCCACAGATGGGCGTCCAGCCATAGTGCATTCTCCATATCACCATTAAAACTCATTAATGACTTAATGGTAATACTGGTATGCACAAAGAAGTGGGAATGAGACAGACTAGGCCGAACAAGGCCTTCTTTTATGAAGAACAGACCTAACAGGCGAGTTTTCAGCTCTCGTCTCTCCATGCATTTGGGTGGTTGATTATTACATAACAAAAACCAGCCTGTTTTACATGGAAACAGCCCTGCTGGAAGCAGCATCAAACGGCAGAAAGATGAGTCATGTGTTTTTGGCTCGTGCATATACCCATTCTTCTCTGTTTCCTCACAGAGGGTCAGTTTGGCACTGGCTGGTGGAATAGCTCTGTTAGGGCCAGACCTCAGGAGTCAGCATGCTCCGTTTCCTCTGGAGATTGTTATTGATGGTAACCAAACTAAAACACACCAAAACACACCAACTGCTATGACCTTCTCATGCTAGATACTCAGGATTACTGATGTCTGATGTGGTTTGAGACAAAACATCCTTTCTATTTGCTTACTGGATGATGATGTGGCTGTTAAATAATCGGTGGCCAATGATTATTCAAAGTATTCGTACAAATGAATATGATGCAGTGACTGGGAGTGGGCACATCAGCCTTTATATTTTTATTAGTGGTATGTTTTTGTAGACACCCTCTTTTCACCACAAGGGTGTGCTGAAGGCATAGACTTGTCTTGATTTAGTTCTGAAACTAGTGTTGATAAAGCTGACATTGTTTTATAACCTCTACATTATTATTATTTTTACCATTTAAGTACATTCAGAGGTATTTTTGCAGAATTATTTGTGTTTCTGAGCACCTGATTTTGTTTCTTTTGCATATCCATCATTGGATAAATTTTTTTTTTTTCCTCAGATGCATTTATATCCATACATGCTACACATATGATCAGAATGTCTCCTCATTACCAGCTCTTCTAAATATGTGTTTTCCCACTGCCTGGACATTGTCAGTCTCTCACTGCTGAAGACAACTGTAGCACTTTCATAGCCTTATCTGGAAGTGACCAGACTCTCAGGAGCTCCTCACACAACCATGCAAAGTCTTTTTTTTCCCCCCTCTCTTGCTCTCTCACTCTCTCTGTTGCTACTGTGTGCTGTATGTTGTCAGTAAATAGAGGAACTCAGCAGTTTTGACTTTACAAATTCACAAAATGTAGTCCTTACAAGGACGGGTAGCTTTTTTTTTTCTTTTTTTTTTTTTGAGTGGCAAAGCTAAGCTAGGGAAGAGCTTAACAAAATACACCATAGCCATGTAGATGCATTTTTGTATATAAGCTTTTTATATCCTCACTGGTTAGTGAGTAGGCCCAAATGGAAACCTCAAAGTTAGCAACCTTCAGTACAAATCAATGTAAACTCAATTTAGTAGGATAGTGAAAACATTACATTGACTATGACAGGATGTTTGAGGTGACTCATTGATATCTCAACCCCTAAATCATATTGGCCATTGACCCACTAAGCTGAGAGGAACAGTTGCATAACATGTTAATTGAGATCTGTCCTGGACAGGCTGTAGCTAATGTGAGCACCAAGTACTGAGTGGGCCATCTGTTGAGGGTAGGTGAGGCTAGTGGTATTGAATGGAAGATTTCTGATCAGCTGACAGAACATGGGATGTCCCCCTGCTGTCATCTGACAGGGGTTGGCATCAGCAGTCTTAAAGGTCAGGCCCCCAAAAGTTACAGACAACTAACTGCACAAATGACGGCGCTGTGGGGCTCTGAGCTGAAAACCACAACCTTTATATCCTTATTTGTAATCCCATTAATGGCTCAACTGCAAATTCAGAGGAATTTGAGGTGGAGTTCTTATCTCAGAAAAAGCTGCGTGATCCTAAATGTATGTTACTGTGTGTGAAGACGGAGTGAGACAGATGTGCCTGTGCTGAATTTACTCTGGTGAGAATAGGGAGGGCAGTGGGAGTGGGGGCGGGGAGATGTGCAGCCTGAGCCAATCGTTGGTGTATCGCTCATAGACTGGCCTCCTTTTACAGGCTGCTGACACGCGTGCTATATTAAAGAGACGCCACCCACAGCTGCACCTGACAATTTGCAGCACTGACACCGCTGAGAGGGGGAAGAGGCGCTCGGTTCCCAGACGTTATTTGCATCACTTGGGAGAGGGACGTTTCTCTGAAGCTGCGTGGAATTTACAGCTCTCCTTTTCTTTTCCATCAAATATGAGCTGACAAAGATACTGTGCGTTGTTTCCTGCTGGCTCTCTGCTCCGTGGCCCTGGAGGTTTTTTTTTTTTTTGCCTGGATATGCAAGCTTAGCCTATATTGGTGACTTGCTGATGTTGTCGTTTTCTGTTCGTAAGTAGTACTGCCAGCTCCAAGAGGGAATGAAATGCTTAACTTTGCAGAATAGCCAAAATTAGTCTTTCCTCTGCAGATTAACAATAAATCAAAAGAAGACCAACATATATATATTCTTCATCCATCAGTTGAAGGTGACCAGTTTCCTCCTTTAAGGAAAAGAGGACCATTTCACTCCTAAAAGAAAGACTAGACAGCTTAAAAGACTCACTACTGTCAAGATCTGCGGAGTCACATCAGTTGAATATACTTTTCAAATTAATTTCTGTACAACTTTCTTCATATAGCAAATGGAATGACTCTCATATGGGACAGTTTTGAGCAATGTTTATTCCCCTGTCGTAATGCAGATGGTCATGGTCACATTTAGTTTTGAGCCCACAATTCACTGCGTTCCATGAAGAGGTTTGGCAGCCTGAGGAGGAGCAAGAAACGCAAGGAGCAAGATGGGCTAGGAGGGAGGCATCAGTCCGAGGCGTCATGTCTGTCTGGTAATGTGCTGTGCTCTTCACCTGCTCCATTAGTGCTTCTTATCTTGAAATTTTGCATTCATATCTTTCATGTTTGCAGTCATACAACACACTGTATATAACGCTGAATGTTAGTACACCTTTTGAAGGACAATATATTTTAAGGTTTTTGGAATAATTTACTCTAAATGTCAGGATGCTGCACAATTACTCTTAAAAATGATTACTATTTTCCCTATTACAAATGTCATAAAGAGAGAGCATCTGTTTTTTAATTAAGTATAAATCTCTTCTTATTCTACATACAGCACCAGTCAAAACTTTGGACACACCTTCCCATTCACTTGATTGCAAATATGAGTCCAAACTTTTGACTGGTACTGTATACCTCCGTAGGTTCTCTATACTGTTCGCTATGGCCTTAGGTGCTCTATTTAGTTTAGCTGGTGCTTATGTGGCTGGTCTCTGGTTTCACAAATGCATGCAGTGCATCCACACAAAATGACAGGACACAAGCCCAGGTCAACCCTTCACATATAGCTTTACCACAAGCTATATGTGAGTTGACTTAGGCCAATAGGGTAGCCATTACATTCTCAAAATTCATATACCACCATGCCTCATGCAATGTACGTGGGCCCGAATGAAACAGAGCAACAATAATGAAATTTCTTTTTGTTTTGGAGTAAATTTTGCCATTGTAGGACAGTATTTTATAGCCACACAACCTGATATAGTATCAGTTCAATGTCATTATTTCTGTCCCACATTTAGAGGGAGTCTCTTCAGAATAGCTGCTCCAATTTGAAAACTTTATTAAAATTGACAGGAAGCATTTCAGTTTAGCACAGTCAGAACATGTTTAGTTGTCGTCGTATGTGGAGGTTTTCTCTTCTCACTTAATATTCCTGCAGGTTTTCATGACAGGAGACAGGCCGTGAACAGTGACAGAAAGGATCTATGCCAAACCAAAGCATGGATTGCCACACAGGCTTAATGCAGTAACTGTAAAGTGTAAACTCATAATGCTTGATGAGAGAAGCACTGGGGCACACTGTGGCGTTCAAGTGGCACTTCATCACGGACTTCACAGTTCCTGATTTAGAGCCAGTCTGACCTCGGTTGAGTAGATGAGAGGAGCAGGGTCCTGTCATAATGATGTACGTCCATATGTGGCTGTATTGGTTGTACAGTTTATCGTAAAGGCAGTATACGACCTGGTGACACCTCCGCCTAAAGCATAAGTCCTTTGATCCAGAGACTCCACACTGTGGAAGTTGCAATGCAGATTGTTCTCTGCACCCTTTCAGAAGCTGACATGTGCATGAGAAATTTCAGTAGTTGCCAATTAGAGAACGTCTGTGTGCTTCTTAGCAATACTTTGTATGTCAGTTTGAATTGTGACTGCTCATTTAAATGTTTTGCCATGATGCAGCTTGCACACTTATGTGATTTTTTTTTTTTTTTGGATCAATTTTGTGAACTCATCATTATTGAGGTGCTGGTGCTATAGTTTACCTAGCAAACTGGTTTGTGACCCTTGTTGCTAATCAGGGTCACTGACTGTTTGTCGTGTCACCTATTGCTTCACAATCCACACACCAGTTTCAACCAGAACACTTATACAAACATAGCTATTCACAGTTGTGATTCATTGTTTTACATGGCTGGCCAGAGATGGCTGTAGCAGTGTGTTCACTGGGCCTGTAGTGGCCTCACTACTGCTCTGGCCTCAACCAATGAGGCCTACGTTGCTTCTAGAGTCACTGTAGCTCCACATGATGTGACATTTTATGGGTGTTTACATGAGCCCAGCGTTACAGTAAATTGCAGCAAGACTTCCAGAAGATATCAGCCTGGTTCCAGATCCCTGAATTGTTCGCAAATTTTTTTACAGCGATGTAAAAAGGGTCTGCAACAAACAATTATTTTAAAACTACTGATTAATCTGTTTATATTTTATCTATTAATCGTTGATCATATGGTCTACAAAACGTCAGAAAATGAGATCACATAACATCAGATTCTAAGGCTCAAGGTTACATTTGCAAATTGCTTGTTTTGTTGGACCAATAGTCACATAAGACAAAGAAAATCCTCCCAATTGAGAGTGTAACACTAGGGAATGTTTGCCATTTTTGCTTGAAAAATTTCTTAAATGATTAATCGTCGGTCAGAATAGTTGCACATAAATTTTCTGTCATTCGACTTACTGATTAATGCGACTAATTGTTTTGCATCCAATTCAAATAGTAGAATAATGAAGTGACGACAAAATGGCAGTTCAGTTTGAATATCAGACTACCTGCATAGACCGAGCTGTGTTCATTGCATTAGTACACTGTCTTAATATGTAATATGTTCTTAGGTTGCTTTACTTATATTCTGTAGTATGATGTGTGAGAGATTCTTTTATGTAAAGTTAGATAAACTAACACTACTTACAGCCAGGCGTCCATTTCCTGTTTCCTGAGTGGTATCTAGCTGCCCCTTATTAACCAGGCTGAGAAGAGGGCTCCCAGCCCCGCTGTTATCTCCTCCTGTGGAATGTGCCACAACAGCGTGGCTAAAATAAGAAGGCTACATGGCGGAAGCAGAGCACGCCAGAGAGGGCCGGCCAACTAAATGTCAAGAGATAGTGTGGAGTGCACTTGGACAGACCAAGGAAAAATGTTCACTCGACTGACAGGGATTTATTTATGCAGAATGATATTTTTCTTCTTGAAGGTACTATGTTATTATCAGAACAGAAGTACTGAAGATAGCTGTAGTTTCTCCAGATGAACCATACTGATCATAATATGGAGACTTCTATCTTGGCTCACTCAGGAGTATGCTCAAATGATTAAATTAATGAATACATTTAAATACTTAATGTAATGACCTCAACATGACTAAGTCAAGCTGAATGATTTACTAAAACTGATTATTGTATTTCCATGCTGGTGGCTGAGGCCTCGTGTGACATTAGCATATTAGCTTTACTTCAAGTGTTCGCTCCTCATTCTGGACAGGCCGTCACACTCGAGGCACCAGCGTTGGATATGTCGACATGCTATAAGTCAACTGGAAGTCTCATGGTGGAGGCCTTGTAATGTGAACCATTTGGTACACATCACTCATGTCACTCATTGTCTGGCCTCAGAAATATGTCAGCGGGATGGAGCCGGGTCAACATGAGTGTCGCATGTCACTCTGTGTAATATTGTGACGCTTGACGCAAAAGAGCATGTGATTGTGCGCTGTCATGTGACTGACACCTCCAACCTGACACTGCCGGAGGAGGAGATGCGTCACAGACAGCTGACTGGAGTTAAGTTTAATGCCGGTGGTTGTGTTGTAATTGGCCTAGTTATTGTGGAGGGATGCCAGGAACAGGGGGAAGACTTCCTGGATGTTTCACTTTTGTTTCTTTTTCCAATAATTTATTATTGATCACTCTTCAGAGCGCTCATTCAGATCTGATGAGCAAGGGATTTTTCATTAACACAGTCAGTGATGCAGATGTCAACAGCTGCCAGCTTACTGCAGTGTTATTGAGGGATATGTCACCAGAATAATTATAGCCTAGAGTTCTTTAGTGGTTAATTATAATCAATTACTTAATTAAAACATTTTTAAAATCAATTAATAAAAGTATAATTACATTTACATATTTAAAAAATGCCATAAAGATATAAAATCATTAAATATGCAATTTCCTAGTTCTATATGAATATTCTTTTTAAAAAAAGATAGATTAATCAATACATTTTCTAAAATTATTTTTAAATAACTTTTAAATGTAACTTTTGGTGATTCTGTTTGCTATTGTGTCTTTCTGTCATATTCCATCACATAATTCAGATGCTTCAAGGCTTTTAACATTTACAGTTTCTTCATTGTCCACTTTTTATTTTCAACGTGTACCCAATTTGTCACCCTAAAATTTAAATGAGGTCCAACCTAAGAGGAGAGGAGACTGTATACAGTTCATTTCAGCTCAGTTCAGATCTTTATTGTCCCTCAGGGGGAAATGTGATTTGCAGTAGAGAGAAAAAAAACAAAAACAACATACAAGAGGACATGGGACATTAATCACGACAGTTACAGGAAACAACCCCCAAAAAAGTATCTGCTTCGTTAAAAGTATCAAACTATTGGAATGATAGTCATAATAAAGTGCTGCTGAGCAGTGCAGTTAAAGTTTAGTGCAAATTAAGTGCTTTTATTGCACTTGGAACAAAGGAAAATTTAAACCTATTGCTTTTTACCCTGGGGGACCCGTATCTCTGCCCAGAAGGGAGAAGAACGAATTCCTGGGTGGTCAAAGCTGGCCAAGATCGACGTGCCTTCCGCAAAACTTGTCTGTCATAGATATCTACTAAAGAAAGCTGCTAAGTGCTGTAGGATATTCTACATTTATTAATAAAAAAACCTTGTAATAACCAGGTTACCACCCCCATTTATTTTTTCGCCTGTTTTAACTAAATTGGTTAACAAGTGAATAAATGAGGTATCAGTGCAAACAGATAAATGAATAATCAACCAGAATGAGTGTAATAGAAACTAAATGGCAAATTAGAAGTTATGAATGAGCGATGGCAAAATGTAGGAATGATAACGTAACTACTGGAAAATTCTAATTGAGGCTAAGGTAATTTGACTTCTTCAATAACCGGAGAGTTCAATTCAAACGGCACCAACTCTTTAATCATAGAAGCAGTTGAAGAGCAGGAGAGGTTTGTTTATCCTACTTTTCGTAGTGTTGTCCTCAGATGAACTGGTATTGATGCAGCCGCCTGTGTGCTGCGTCCAGGCAACGAGTGAATCAGCTGTTCAGCTGGCGGATGTTTCCGCGTTGCAGGAGCCTTAAAACACAGTGTTGTTTTAATGGTTTATCTGATATGGTTGTCTCTGGGGAACAGCAGCGCTGATGATGTCTTGGTCTGTGGAAGAGCGGGTCATTTGCCTTGAAGTCTCCTGACTGTCTTACTAAATAACTCAAAAAAATAACTTTGCCAGCCAAAACAAAACTATACTTCAAGTTACTAAGAAGAATTTCAACATAAAGTTTGTTTCCCTGGAGTTACAATACTGTGCTTGGCTTGACAAAAGAAAACAAAGTTCACTAAGGAGATCACATGATGCAGGAAAAAAAAAGTGCGGAGAAAGTTAAGATGATGGAAACCCTTACAGACGTGACGTGTGTCTCCTTGGATATATAAAAAGGAAGAAGAAGGGCAGAGGCTGACATGTTGTTTTATCCTGGCTTCGGGCATGGGTGCGTTTTAGGGTGGAGACGGAATTTCTCCTGCGCAACCAGAAAATCCTTTTGTCTGAGTTGATTCACTAACTGATTACTCAAGATTAAGTTTCCACGTTTCACCATTGTCATTCACATTTAAGCCTAAATTACATAGTTCAATACATTACTCAAACATTCAGAGACAACACATGTCTATAATGTAATCCACTATCTCAATACCTGGTAAATATGAAGATTAGAACAGCACAATGAAATAACTGTGGTTTGTTATTCATGTATATTGTCGAATTAAATTTCTACTGGACTACTGGATATCAGTTCTTCACTACACCTATCAATATAATCCTTCATACACATTCAAATTCTTACTACAAGTCATGTAAAGTTTAACAGCAATTTAGTGAGCAACAGTCAGAAAATGGTACACATTCTTACAGGAGGCCTTTTTTCAGTGTTCAAAACATCCACTGGACGGCAATGTTGGTATGTGCAATGTGTGGCAATTTAATCTACCTATGATTAACTTAGCTAAATTTTATCTTAGAAAATTCAGAATTGGACCATTTTGACTGGCGTTACTTTGTGACCAATAATATATGGGTTGCAAGATGATTATAGCCTTAAACATTAAATCAAACTTTGGCTTAAGACACACAGAAGACTCAAGCAAAGCCTTCCTTTAATTTATAACTGGCATTATAATTGGCAAGTCACATCAGAGTGAAAAACCAAAGTGGGGGATAAGTGTGTTGGTTCATGGGCGTGTGTAAGCATGGATTTAGAATTTGGGATAGATAGAAACTTGGTGATAGGATTGTCCCAACTCCTCAAAATCAGCTGATGAGGTTAAATTGTGGTAACACAGTCTCTCTCTCTTTTTTTCCAAGGAAAAGTCTTTTAATCCAGTGTTTGCTGAGACTTCTCCTACAGTGCCAATTATTTTGCTGGCTACTTTAACAATATTGAACAGACAATTTTTTTTTGCACTGTAAGGTTCCCATACCAAGAAATGAAACAAGCCATCATACTTTTAATGTCCACATTAAAAGTATTCAGTCTGCGCAGAAAGTGAAGTCTCCCTTAATTATAGTTGGAAAGTTCGAATGTGAGGTTTTCCTGAAGTCGATGGTCATATCTTTAGTTCTGTGAACATTTAACTTCAGGAAGTGGTTGTCACACCACTCTACAAAGTATTTCACAATGGGCCCATGATCGACCTCTTCATTCTGGAGCAGACTGATTAAAACATTGTCATCTGCGAACTTCAGGAGATGCCTGTCATCATAGTTACTCCTTCAGTCATTGCAATAATGGGGACAGGACACACCCCTGGGGTGAACCTGTGGATGACAACCGCTTCTGGGATAGAGCACCATTAGCCCTGACTGCCTGGGGTCTACATGTTACAGTACAGTATAGTGTAACCACATATCTGTATAGAGATAAATATTTATATATATATATATATATATATATTTTATTTTTTTTTTATAGTAACTGATATTCGTATAGTGTAGTATAGTAACAAACTGGACACTTCTTTTAGTTTTTATGTGTTCTGAAAACTTACAATGGATCTTGCCAGATGTCTAATAAAGCTGACAGACCCTGGGGTGCCTTGGTGGTGTAGCGAGTCAAGGCTCTGACCATGAATCGCAACGTCATCTCTCTGGTGTCCTCTCTCTGTTAAAGGCATACAATCCCTGACACATGCTGCTAAGTGTGATTTAAGTTCATATAACTCAGTTTTGTAATGGTGGTTTACCTACTGCATCCCTATCTGTAAGCAGCTGGGCTGAGGCTTCATCTTTGGTATCTCTGTTGTTTCTCAGTAGCTACAGCTCTGTCACTACCTGATGGATCAGATGTGCATTCCTTCTCTGTTATAGCATGCAACAGCATTGATGGTATCTGCAGCAGTCATGATTGTAGCACCTCAATCTTACCAACTAAGCCTATCAACGATGTTAATCCATCCTGCATTTCAGCGTCACTGAAAACACGGTATGGACTGACATCGAGAGGAACATGAGATAAATTGCTAAGTATCTGTTATACTGGACCTTTATCTCTCCGCAGCCTCTGGACTCTCCACACCACCCACCACCCCGACACAGGCAGCCAGCCAGCCTGTGTTCACCCAGGAGGCCCAGCAGAGCGGCCCAAGCCCTGAACGCCTGGAGCCGAGTTCCCGCTCTCGCTGTTTCTCCACACCTCCAGACACAGGACAGCGCCTCAGCCTTCCCTCTACTAAACCCCCGATCCCTTCCTCGAGCCCTGTGCCACCGTATTCTACCTCACAACAAGTGAGTCACACTGCAAAAATGTTACTAATCTTGAAGCCATTAAAGAGGAATGCAATCCATTTTAAGAATACATCTTATTTGTTTACCTTAGGACAGTTCACTCTGTGCGTGTGGGCTCTGAACAGTAAATTAAAGGGGCTACAACTCAGACCAAATAGCAATGTTAGAACATAAACATAAATTTGGTGTGAAGACTTTGCATCTTATGGCTCCACAAAGTCAGTGCACCATTTCTTGTTTATAGAGCAGAGAGATTTCACATCACAGGTACAAAACTAGTTCAAAGCATAGCGAGCATAAACTCTAACGCTGTGTGTCTTGTCCTCCTTTGTCTAGTATTTAACGATGTTTTAGGTTGCCTGAACCTGACAGTCATCTCTCCAGTTTGTTGCTTTAGGAGAGAGTGATATGAGGTCACAAGTATTCACTGAACTGTCCTGGGGCTCATGAATAGCATATGCATGTGAATTCTTTAAGTGGAGGCGCCAATACTTGCACCACTGGTGAAACATTTTTTGTCTTTATTAAAAAACAAGACTAAATATGAGACTGAATTGCTACTTTTATTCACAGGTAAGATGCTGAAGCATTTAAACTAATTTGATATCAGTAGTATTAATTCATATTTGCTAAAAAATACTGATATACTGCATGGATCATGTGATGTTGAAGCTAATAACTATTTTCCCTTTGTGGCTATATAACTATTGCTATATAGCCTGTGGCTATAGTCCATGAGTCACACGCTATTTTACTTTGTCATACAGGTTTACTTGGACAGTGGTGAATAGAAAGCACGGATGATGCAAATCTATTTAATTCAAGCTCTGATACTGAAGCATGCAGTGTGTCAACAGGACTGTGTTTGCACTGTCTTCCCTGAGCATCGATGGCAAAGCAGGAGCTGTAAATATTGTTTCAGGACTGAAGCAATATCTCAAACAACATTAGATGTCGGCTAAGCGGGCTGCACAATTGACTGTTACAGCAAAACCAGCTGAGAACTAGGGGGTTTTGTCACAAGGCTTTTCAGAGGGTTTTATTTAAAGGCGACCTATTATGCTCATTTCCAGCTCTCTATTTTTATTCCGGGACTCCACTAGAGTTGCTTTGCATGATTCACAGTTAAAAAAAAAAACGTATTTATCTTATACTGGCCCTTTATGCAGCCCCTCAGTTCAGCCTCTGTTTCTAACAGGTAGTTTTAGCTCCTGTCTCTCCTGATGAGCCCACTCTAGCGAGGGGCAACATGTATCAGTCATGTTAAGTTACTGCTGATGAAAACCCAACATTTCCTGCTTTTGCTGCTTCATATTAAAAGCTTTTAAATGGCTAAATAATGGGAGTTTTATTGTAAAGAATTTAAAGGAAATAAAACATGTTCATCACCGAATTAGCAGAGCTTGTTTAGCGGCCGCTATTCTTCAATAAAACAGGTTGAGACAACAAGATATGGAGATATTTGGAGCTATTTGTTCATCTGTTCAATTGGAAATAATGCAGGGAGGAATAGTACAAGCACAAACTGCCACAAAGATGTTTGATGAAGAGCTGCAGACGATCAGCACACCTCCAACAACTCTGATTGTCCCTGAGGGGAAATTTGTCTTGGGCCAAGTGCTACAGTCTGTTGCACTTATGTTGCACAAAAACATAAGAAGTGAAGTAACAACATCTTAAAACCATAAAAGAGACATTTGACATTGACAACATGACAGCTTTAAAAGAAACTGCAAGAGTTAAAGTGCTAAAGTGCTTGTGTATTTATTGCATGTTGCCCTGTTGCGCTAAGATTTAGCATTAGAGTTGAGCAGTTTGACGCAGGCTGGAACAAACGATTGATTTGCACTTTGGCACACAGAGTCTTCTTCCTGATTGCAGAGGTTCGTATTCAGAGAAGAGGAGATGTTGATTTTTGTTGCTTATTTAGTTACTGCCTGCTTGTACAGGCTCTGTATGGGCTCACATTCTTTCTTCCTTATTACCTTCATAGCCATTTTGTGCATGCTGGCGAGCCTGCTTTTTAGTTGCTCCGTTAGGTTGCCAAACTATGCTGTAATTCCAAATCTAATGAAGCTCTCTTTGATTGCCCGGTAGAACATCAGCATGATCTGGCTGCTCTCTCCATACAGCCTCAATCACCTTAGAAAGTAATGTCTCTGCTGCAGTCTATTGTGCAGGTGATCAATGTTTGTTTTCCAGTAAAGAAGGTTGTCTATGTGGACACCTAATTATTGATACGAGGACACCTGAATGATTGTCTGGTTTTTGATGACCACTGGCTTGTAGTCAGTCTCTTGCCTCAGGTCAAAGACGATCTCCTGTGTTTTGGTGACATTTAGAATGAGATTGTTGGTGTCGCACCGCTTGATGGAGTCTGTCTCATCGTGGTACACAGAAGGGTCCATGTCCTTGTGGAGAAGGCTCAAAATTAGGGTATCATCAGCGAATGTAATGATATAATTGTTGCGGTGTACTTTCCTGCAGTCATTAGTCTACAATGTGAAGAGTATAAGCTGGGACAGTGTGAGTGTCAAAGGACCGTTGGAATATGGGACACCATGTTGATGTCAGTTCTTCTGCGCAGCTTTTGAGCAAAAAAGCTATCAGTCTGTCTCATCGTCTGGGCCTGTAGACTTATTAGTGAACACGCCATGTTGAACACTAGGAGGGTCCACTTCCAGCCAGCAGGTGGCATTAGTTTCTGGCAGAGACTTATTGTTACACTCACTCACTCTGTGTAATGGAAAAACACTCACAGCGTGCCAGATAGGGGCCGATGTAGCAATTTGTGCTGGTCTTTACAGTCAACAACAGAGCATTTCACACGTTTAGCTCTTAGCTTAGACACATTGTGTTTGTGTGCGGAAATAACAATGTCTACCCTCATCGGGAAATCGTGGGTGGAGAAACAAAGATGCGGGGCCGGTTACAATTTCAATGAAGCCCCAAGTGATGTAAGAGGGGGCATCAAATCTGAATGGCTTGTTGAATTACATGAGTTCAAACCAGCCCACACCAAAACTGCGTGGTCTTATTCCACAGTTTGTGTGTTAGTAGGCACATCAGAGACCCAAATACTGTATATACGCACAAGTGAGTTTTTCATTAAATGGCCCCTTTAACCACAGTTCACTGACAGTCCAAGTCAGGATGTGATACCAGATTTCCGACAGCTAGTGAGGAATTCCTCGACGCTCTGTCCCAATTTAATTAATAATTATTTGAAGGTCCATCTCGACCTGTCAGCTGTGAGTGACTGTGGATTCAAGCCACGGAGGGTAAATCAATATTTCATCATCAACATTGTATGCTGTTGATATTATTACCCAAGGAGTGATGAGTCAGTGCCTTTCAGCTTGTCTATGCCCCTCTCCCCCTCCCTCCATCATACAGGGAGGATTACAAAATAATCTTCTGATGCAGTCGTTTACTTTTTGCCAAATCCAATTTTAAAAGCAATTAATTTAATGGATTATATATGTCTGCTTCTCTGGAGTTTGCAGTAATACTGAAGCAGGCTCCGTGCCCGCTGTGGTGCAGCAGGGTGAGATTTATGAAAGTGCAGGAGTGGTTTTTGGCGAGAGAAGCGCTGTGTCACCATTGCAGGACCACACTGGGGACTGTGTAGCATCCCAGAGCAGGTACGCAGGCTTTGTCATACTGCTGCAGTGGATTTCTGTGCAAATTAGGGACTGAGGGAAATCATGTATCAACAAGCACACTTTGAATATGCAAATATCTCAGCATGACACAGCATATTTCATGCTGGGAACTGGCCTGTGCTGTATGTGAGCAAAAAAAAAGAACAATTTGCATGTCACTTTCTCATGTTGCTGCTGCCACCACCAAGGTCCTAAAGAGCTGTATTTTGTAGATCTCAGCCATGTTGCACGTTTTGTCAGAGGAAATTAACTCCGATGATGTGACAAGGCATCCCCAGCTTCTTGCTGCTTAGCAACGCAAGGGATTTCCTAATATGGTGAAGCACCCAGGTTGTTCTGCATGGAGGGGTGTGTCCACAGCGCGTGGAGCTTCCTGCTTTTCCCTCCACGCTCACTCTGAAAGACTTTTCCTGCGAGTGTTGTGTGGCAGATTATGGCTTCATCAATGAATCTTGCTTATTTATTGTTGGAGGATTAATCCTGACACGGTTGTGTAGGAGCTGTTTGAGCGACGTATAGGCATTGGTTCCCCCTACTGCAGCAAATAGATCGGGACTGTTCCACTCTGAGTTTTAAGGGGTGTGTGTAGTCTAATAATAATGTGCCACTAAAGTTGCAGCTCCACAGCGCAAGGTTTTTGTCACTTGTGTATATTTATCGGACCTGTATGAGCTTTATGTAATCGGTAAAACGCCGGTGGCGCACGACGTCGTTTGGTTGTTTTGGTGTTTTACGCAACACACTCCTTGTGATCGCAGTCTGCTGGGGCCGCTGGGGAGAAGTCGCTTCACCCTGCTGCTCACTCACAATTTACAGCAAAGTTTTGTCGTGCGCTACCGTGTGTTGTTGTGAAGGTTTGCTGCTCTATTCACCGCAAACTTCAGCGTTTTGTTTTGTTTTTTTTTGCTCTCTCAGGTCTACGGTTTATTCGAAGGCATGCTGGAGAAACTTGAACTAGATGATGATGGTAAGTGTCCAACCGACTGATAACAGAGCTCTCTTTTTACTACCTTCAACGTAATTAATCCAGGCGTACTGTAATGTAAAGGTGACTTCATGATATCACAGGTATTCCAGCTATGTTGGCAGCCTGAGAGGACATTTAAACTAGAAATATCTAAAGAATCTATTCGCAGTGCGCATGCAGCGTCTGCTCAGTCAGATCCACAGAGATCCAGCGAAATAGAGAGTTTCCACAGGCTGGTGACTTCACTGTTTTGTGATCATAACGGATCCGTTCCTATAAATGTCTGAGTCGAATAATTACTACTAATGAGAATTTTACGCAGCGGTCGTTATGAAAGATGACATGTTTGTGCAACGCCGAGGCTACTTGCATTTAAAAGAGATATTCAACAGGCCTCCTATCTAGATTTTTATCATGCTAAATTAAAGCTTTTGAACATTTTTTTTTTGCAGCTTGTGAGTAAGGCTACAACTGAAGATGATGCATAATAATTAACGTTATGTATGATTAATTGATGAAGCGTTTTAATCTGTAAAAGTCATGACAAATTGCCATCACAAGTAGCCAGAATTCAGAGTGATGTCTAATGAGCAATGATGAATAACAGGGGGGAATTAACATGTGTTTACATTTGAGGAGCTGGAACAAGCAAATGTTTTATTGTCACTTAAAGATAAAATATTAATTTCATTTTGTCAGTGAGCTAAATGATTAATCCACTCAGTGTTTCCGAACCACATGTGGGGAAAAAAAAATCACTGTATCATCATCTGCAGGGGATCTAACCTCTTACAGTACATCGCTTCCCATGTTTTTTCCATAGTTTTGAGAATCTAATTATCAGTAAGATGGAGCAGCAAAGTGGCTGTAAGTGGTCCAAACCCATAATGGTTGTTTAGGCTTTGAGCATGTGTTGTTTCCAAGCTCTCATTAAATATTCCCTGTGAGATGTCTCCTTCCTCTAAAAGTGTTTTCCCGCTGTTTTCTTCTAGCTGCTGAACCTGAGAGTGATATTTACATGCGCTTTATGAAATCCCACAAGTGCTACGACATTGTCCCTACGAGTTCCAAACTGGTTGTGTTCGACACGGCGCTTCAAGTGAGTATAGTGATTATCGTTACATCTCTACTTTCACTTCCCTTTTTTTTTTGTTTTCATGATAAGGCTTAACATGGATGACAAACAGTGAGATGTGAGTTCACAAGCCTTCAGAGGCACAGCAGAGTCTGCGCTGAAATACAGTTGCAGTAGCACTACACAGTATGTGAAAAAAATCTTTTGCTCGCCGAAGAATCTTTATATTGAGGGCACCGCCTGTTTTAAGAACTGACTTTCAGGCTAAGTTAATGTTCAATAGAGCAGGAAACGGTATTGTGCCTCAGAGCAGTTTTTATGAGATGGTTGATGAAATTGAGGTGAAACTGCCTTAAAGCTGTTAAACAGTAATCCCACTGAGGTCTGACCCCTTTGATGTGTAGATCTTCAACCACTAAGTCCACTGAAGCCAAAGGTTAAGAACCTTTTATCTAAAAGTAAAGGAAATACTAAAACCAGATCAAAACAATAGAGGGTTTAGAACGCACTTCACAAAACATGCTATGCTTGAGAATGTGACAAACAAAAAAGGGTAATGAAATGATGATTATGGGTGAATTTCACATGTCAAACTTTTTGTTTTAATTAAATATTGTTGTTAAGAATTGTATAATCTTATTATTAGCCCATTCATTTTCATTTCCAACTGTTGCTTGACAGGTTAAGAAAGCGTTCTTTGCCTTGGTAGCCAACGGCGTGCGAGCAGCTCCACTATGGGACACAGAGAAGCAGAGCTTTGTGGGTAAGAACCCCCTAAACCTGTCAAGAAGTAGACTTTATTGTCTTTTTTAATGCCAGCTTCACTCAGTGACTAAAATAATGATTATTATATTTTATAGAATCACACTGTTGATCACTTGTACTCACTTTATGAACAAAGTCAGAGTTTATGATCGGATACACCTGCCTATAAGACTGTTTAGCATGCAAGAACTTTGTGGCAGTTGTTATCTACTGGTAGTGATTTAAAAGAAGCTTGAATATTTAGTAACAGTGTGTGTTTCCCTAGTCTACGTTTTGTTTGGTTTGTTTTGTTTTTGTTGCTAAGAAAAGGGATTTCTAGAGACAATGCACACTGCAGATTTAATTGCCAAGCTTTCAGTCAAATACCTCTCCAGAGGAAAGACAAAGATTCAAAATTACATGTGAGATCTGCAAGAGGAAAAATGTGCATATGTCTTTTTTTTCTCCTTATTTGCTCTGTGGACTTGACTTAAGCACCTTCACGAGTCTGCAGTGTGTGTGGTCTACACTTTTTTTTTTTTTTTTAGAGAAAAAAATTGCAGCTCTAATTTTTATATTCTAACAGAGATGGAAAATGTCCTTGCTGTGCCTGTGTGCCACTGCTGAACGAATACAGAGGAAACACTGTGTATTAATGCCGCTGGTCATGACTAGTGGAGCATGATGCTATATTGAGCAGAAGTCATTAGAGCTGTCATAAACCATTAAGCACAGAGTAGCAATGACTACTCTGTATTGACCGGTGCTCTGACAGGTTGGAGATAATGTGACAGGTTGGAGATAATGTTTAGCAAACAAAAAATAAATAAAGCACTGCAGACCTTCTTGTTAGTTTCAAAACCCAAACCGGCGGTGAATTGGCTTTGTTGTGCTGTTTTTTTTTTGTTTTTTTTTTCCTGCATTTATTGCAAGTCAGCCTGTGATGAATAATGAATGCCAAGTCAGCATGAGGATAAAGCAGGGGGGGGCGGGGGGGCGGGGGGAGTCACTGATGTGTTGTTTGAACCACACCCTTGTTAGCTCTGTCTCTTCTAACCAATTGCACAACGCCTGCAGGCACAGCTCTGTATGTTACATTCAATGTGTTTAATGCCTGTTTTTAATTGCAGGAATGCTGACAATCACAGATTTCATCATCATACTACACAGATACTATAAGTCACCAATGGTAGGTCATGTTTGCATAGGATTTGTTTGTTTTCCCAACGAGGATTTCTCTGTTTTTTTTTTTTTTAACCAACTTTTTTTGTTCTTGTTGTATTTCAGGTGCAAATATATGAATTAGAGGAACATAAACTTGAGACGTGGAGAGGTTAGCATCATGTTCATGCTTTCATGCTTTCATGTTCTTGTAGCAAACTGTTTTATAGGCAGAATGTAAGATAATAAATCATTTTATTCCCTGCTCCACAGAGGTTTACCTTCAAGCAACATTCAAACCTCTCGTAAACATATCACCTGATGCAAGGTCTGACTTTAAATAATAAATCTTTTTGTTTTGGTTCATATTTGTGAGTCTGAGAAGATTTTATTTGTGCTACTTGTCACTGTTAATCGTGTTTGTTGTGTTGCAGCCTGTTCGATGCAGTGTACACCCTCATCAAAAACAAAATCCACCGCCTGCCTGTCATCGACCCTGTCACGGGGAACGCACTTTATATTCTCACACACAAGAGGATCCTCAAGTTCCTCCAGCTCTTTGTGAGTCCAACACAGTCACTGTCGGTCTGTTGGTGAATGAGTGTTTAACTAACTAGGATTTGATAATATGACGGATGATTGTGATTCATTCTGCTGAGAACTTGTGAAGATCCCTGCATCTCTTGTCCCACTTTCATTTGTCTGCTGCCCCCTAGTGGTTAATCTGGAAATTAATAGCCTGCCTTTATTTTGATGACTTGTGTGAAAAAGGGATCGCCCTGAACATGCGTCCGTCTCATTTCATGTGTGTTTGTGTTCTCCAGATGTGTGAAATGCCAAAGCCAGCTTTCATGAAGCAGACTCTTGGCGAGCTGGGCATTGGTACGTATCATGACATCGCTTTCATCCACCCGGACACGCCCATCATCAAAGCGCTCAACATCTTTGTGGAGAGAAGAGTGTCTGCTTTGCCTGTGGTGGATGAGTCAGGTAAGATCACAAACTTTAGTATTAAAGATATATATTTTAGCAGTAGTGCTAATGAACTTACTTTTTTACTTACTGGAGTTCGTGGGGTTCTCTTGCAGGCAAAGTTGTGGATATCTACTCCAAGTTTGACGTGATTGTGAGTTGAAATTTCTACCATTTCTGTTAATGCTGAGACAAAATGCCAAATATTAGAGACTTAGCTTCTATGATGTCTATTGGCTCACATTGGACAACACACTGTCATGTTTGTGTGCAGAACCTGGCTGCTGAGAAGACGTACAACAACCTGGACATTACGGTGACCCAGGCTCTGAAACATCGCTCTCAGTACTTCGAAGGAGTCATGAAGTGCCATAAAATGGAAACAATGGAGACCATTGTGGACAGAATAGTCAAAGCTGAAGTAAGATTTTGGCACACACATGCAAACATACATTAAAAATTTGCCTCAGAACTAATCCGTAAACGTTTGTTTAAATTAGGTGCATCGGTTGGTGGTGGTGGACGAGCGCTCCAGCATCGAGGGCATCGTCTCCCTGTCGGACATCCTTCAGGCCCTGGTGCTCAGCCCAGCAGGTATAGATGCTCAGCAACACTAGCCCCAACTCCCCTTCTGTCCTGGACCCTGAGCTCTCTCCCCACCCCGCCCTCTAACCCTGTCCCAGGTAGGATGCGCACATGATTCGCCGGCAGCCGACTCTCGCCTGTAGCTGGCTGTACGGAGGCATGGCGCCCGAAAACCCTGTTTGTCCTGCTGGATGCCACTGTGTGCAGCAGCGTTGTGTGGATTTTTGTCTCGAGATGACGGGTCTGTCATTCTCTGTCAGGACACAAAGGTTAAAAAAAACAATTTCACTGCTCTCTCACCAGTGCATTGAAATATATTTGACAAAGTACACAGTTTTTTTTTCCATTATACGATACTTTTATGATGTTACACATGCAGGGTAAGTATTTTTGACATCCTCTATGTTTAAGAACATGCTCACTCCAAGCATGTGTGGAGCAAATGGTTGGAAAATCTGGTGCATTTCCCTCCATAGTTATGTTTGGGTTTTGCATGAAATACTGACTTAGTGAGAGAAAAGGAGGCTGTAGGGTGGTTTGTGTGGAATGAGAAAGACCCAAAGTTTTATGGATATTAGGTGATGGATGTTTATCAGAACAGCAACATGAATTGAGGACAAACTTGGTGTCAAAATGAGGTAAAATTGATTGAATAAAGACTGGCATCAGGTCTGTGCTGATCCTCATTCCTTCATGAGTGTTAAACTTTGCATTACATTATAGCAAATAACTTGGATAAGTGTTATGTTTAGTTAAAGTAATGATGAATGAAATTTGATTTGTTTTACTTTCATCCCTGTGGTGGGATGACAAACTGTGTCCAATACACACAAAGAGTCCATTGCTACTTGTTATCTTGTTATTCTACATTCTGCTCACTTACAGTATGTTTGGCTTATATTAATGCAGCTGTGTTTGCCAGTAGCAAGCTCCACTTTGATGTGAATATGTTTAGTACTGACGTGCTTGAAAGCAAATAACAGACGCTTGCATAATTTTTAGTGATCACAGTGTTCGACGCCGCTGTGTGTTCAGGCTGCATCAAATCAGCAAAAGTGGTGTGAAGAAAACCCTGCGCACAAGCATCAACTTCCCCTCTTTTTAAATGATAGGTTCACAATTTTTTGACCAAGGATTTATTGAAATGTTTATATCATCACTTATATTTGTGGATAAGCACAACCTCAGTTTAGTGAAACTTACCACTCTGTTGCAGCTTGTCACTGGGACTAAACAAAGGCCAATGGAACAATCATTCAGGGCATCAAAAAGAATAATAAATCTTGTTTTTGAAAACAGGAAGCTCGGTTTAGACAGGACAGGTCTATATTTTCTACAGATAAGAAGAGAGCAGCAAATTATGCTTACTCCTACGTTGACTTTATTTGTGCGAATTGCCTCCCCACAGAAGCAGGAAGTTGTGCAAAATAAAGTCATTAAATCCTACTAGAAACATTATATATCATGGATTTGAAGGCTTAAATTGTTGCCTAGTTGGTGTTTATTCCTAGAGAAAACCTGCAGCAGAGTGTAGTAAGTTTGTCATCAAACATTTTAGATTTAACAACAGTGATCCTGTCCTTAAGCAGTAAACGCTGCAGTACTGATGTCCTAACCCGTACTTCTCCTCTTCTTCTCCTCAGATGCCTGTAAGGAGGAGAATCTGACCGAGTGAGAGGGAGGAAGCATCAGCTGAAGTGGAGACGTGTTGGGAGTAAATACGTTGAAAGGTTGAGGTAGGGAGCGTGAGGCTGACAGAGCCAGTCTGACGGTCCCAGAGACGCCTGCAACTGATGCACTATAGAGGCTTGGAAACCAAAGAGCTAGACAGCTGAGTGAAGTGGAGTTCCTGCACTGAGGATTGGGTTTCTGAATTTATCATTTTTTTGTTTGTTTGAACACTGATCAGATGAACACGCATACATACACATGTGTATATACACACACACACACACACACACATACAGACAGATACATTATGGTCACCTGCCTGGGAAAGGTGGAGAAAGTTGAACCAGGTTCTGATGATTTAGGGCTTCAGTATTTTAGGTTGTGTAGTTTATTATCATGCTGCTGTCATCAGTTGTCTCATTTTGTAGTGGACTGGATATTGAATGTCATCACCTCCAGGAAAACAAATCTTTTCCTCAGTGTTTGCTTTAGAAAGGGGACATTCACAGATGCAACTTCTTGTTAAGTAGCAAAACTACACTTCACGTACAAAGTGGCCATTTTAAGACTGTTGTTAGAAAAGTGTTGGCCAGCGCCAATACAGAGGGGTCGATGCGGGTTGATGCCCAGTCTTTATTTGTGCCTTTTGTTTGCCCTGCCTACACCAGTTTAAAACTGACAGTATTCATGTCCTTTGACTTTTTTTTTCCAAATGAGTGCAATTATTTGGGTTTTTTTCTTTTTTCTTTTTTCTTTTTTTTTTAAACTGTGTAATATTAAAGTAGTTGGCAAACTGTACCTTCTACTTCCAATTCAAACCAGATTTTTCTTTCTGTAGTTGTGGTTTCCAGGCCTACATTTTTAAACCTTTATGTTTAAATAGATTTAATTCTAAAAAGGAAATCAACTAAAACCAAAATCATCATGGCACAAAAACACGCAAAAGGCAAATGCAACTGTAAGGATTCAGTCAGCCAAAAACTATTAGTGAGTACCTTCACTCATTTTACATCAGTAGTGATTCAGAGTCATCACGACTTAAGGATGCATTTTTGTAAAGGTATGACAAAACCGAAAAAATGTCTTTTGATGCTTAAAATGTTTTTTTTGTTTTTTGTTTTTTTTTACATTTACCTTCATTGGTGTCCTAGTTTTGATGTTTCATATAATTTGATGCTCACAAACATGCAAAACAACTCGGTTATCTCAGCCGTAGCTCGACAGGACTCATCTCCATCATTGACTGTAAATAGGATCATTTTTCGGTAAACGTGTCACAGAAAGCTTTATTTTTATGAATGTGTCAACATGTTTAAAGAGACTGCAGTTTTAATGTTATTTTTGTAAATATATTGTGGCAATATGTCCAGTTCAAAGAAACTTTGTATCAGATCAACATGTACTGTAAATGTGCAAGCATGAGAAACTACACTTCAGCAGTATGAATGTTCTTTGTTTTACTTTTTCTATTTTTCTGGCTGCAGAAAAATAAACGGACAATGAATGTACTTTAAAGTCACGTTCTTACGGTTTATTTTTTTTCCACTGTGTATACTTATGCAATATATCATTTCAACTTATAAATCATTATTTGTTAGCACGTGGCTAAATTCACCCATTCATCGTACCCCTTTGATACACGGGATGGCTTTCGTGGCTTTTCATGTTCGATAGTAAAACATAGCGGCTGAGCAGAATCCATGGAGTTTGAATTTCTTTCAAGACATAATGATCCTGGAGTTGTCGATGTTTAGGCTTGGTCTCCTTTTTTCAGTAGATTCCATCAACTTTGCGTTGATGCTACCAAAACTTTGGCAGAAATTTGATGCTTCAACCATTTATCGATTACTTTTACCCAGTTATTTTGACCTTGTCCCCCTATTTGCTAACTAGTTTTCATGCGCTTTCAATCGCAACACATGGTGTTTGTGTTACAGCTGACTCCGGTTGGTGGGAAACTGAACGGGGCTGGAAGGTTACTAGATATTGTGGCAATGAATACACCAAAGATTAGCCTTGCACTAATTTGTAATCCCATTTGGTTGTTTATTTTCCTCATTCTCACAAATGTGTCATGTGTCATAAGTCATATTTTCGTCAAATTAGCTGACCTACTCCACAATCTTTTATCCCCTGGTAACTGCAGCAGTGCACCCTGGGGAACAAGTACTCCTTGATGGGAATCATAGCTCCTTTACTCCTTAATACATATTTACATGTAGATGAATGTGTTAAGTTTAAATAACATAAATTAATGTAATTAGGCAAATGTTTGCTCTAACTAAACTTAGACATCCATCTTTGGCTTTGATGTTCATACACTGACCAAACCAATTTAGCACAACTGGTTTCATGCTACACTTATTACAACAGTTGCCTAATTTTGCAGTTTTTATCATGATGATTTTATATCATGCTACCAGCCCAAACACTGGAAAAGCAGCTCCACAAAACAAATTCAAAAATGAATTTATGTGGTTATTACTAGCACGATTTGTAGCTGGTAGTACTTACACCACACTTGTCTGCTTTCCAGCTTTCTAACCATATTATATGAGATTTCGGCGCAGTGGTTTTAAAATGGAACCACTGTTTTGCCAGTCACAGACGGCTAAGCAGCCATCACCAAAGTTGTTAGCTGTTGAGCTTTCAGCCCTTGAGCCTTTTGTGCTCATGGCATGCCGCCCCGAGGATATTGTAGAGCAGGAATAGGCAACCGTGTGCCAGAGAGTGCCGGGAAAAGGCTGGTTTTTTATTTCAGCTGATCATCACAGCAGCTGATGCTTCATCCTCTCTAATTGTGATCTGCTCAGTGAAATCAGCTGCGGTTGAAGTAGAAATTTGCAGAATCTTGGCACTTCACAAAGCTTCTCAGACCCTGCTGGAGCATTTGTGAAGAGCATGTTGGTAACAACCACAAGGTGACACTGTAGCACACAGTTCAGGCAGTAAAAAACAGTTTCTACAAGTCATCCCCATCATGCTGTAATAAGTAATGACCTTTTTCTCATTGAATATTTACATTCCATTGAGAGATGAGTGATTTCTGCGCAATGCCTTTTTTGATCTCTCTTAAGGAAATTGCCAAATTTCAGCAGGAAGTTTTTAATGCAGTAAAGGTTGCTTCTAAATGAGGCAAAGATAGCCTACTGTGAGTGGATCTGATGGACTTACAAATGAGGGGTAAAACTGGACCAGACTTACTCCAGACAATCTGCTTTGATCTCCCAATCTCCCCTGTGATATCCAGCACTGGGAAAGGCTCCTCTACACCTTGTAGCCCTAAAGCAGAAGAGGCAGGAGAGCTTCACCCTCCTCCTCTCACTGCCCATCTTTCTTCCTTTTCTTTACACATACACACATTCACCATCCATCCACACCCACACTGGACTCTCTTTTGAAAGTCTAGGGCCTGATTTAAAATTCCTCTTCAGAGCGTGTCATGCATTTTATATGCATGGCGAGTAGGGGGAGAGAGAGGAGGGATTGCGTGGGGCTCCAGCCCAAATGAACTTCCCTTCGCTGTTAGTCTCCTCGGGGATATATCTATTCACACACACACACACACACACACACACACACCACCACCACCACTGTCTTTCACCCCTCTCCCCTCATTTTCTCGCACCCACTCAACTCTTTCAACATTAGTTTTACTGCATCATGCTTTTCACAAATTCTACTGAGCAGCAAGACTGCCGTAGCCTTTGAAGACAAGTGTGATCAGAACAGAGGCAGCGGGTGTAAAAACCTGGCCGCAGGGCATTTTGGGTTTTTGCACTCGTGTTTAGCAGTGTACAGAGCAGAAGAGGGAGGCTGACAAGTGCAGTGTTTGGGGACAGCTTTGATGTCTGACGGGGTGCGGCTGCTGCTTTTCTTGCACAGTCCTTCACAAGGAGACTGTCACGTTGACACAGCGAGGCTCAGAACATACAGAACATAGCTGGAGATAGATAGCAGATAATCAAAAGAGCACTGCTGATACACTGCTCTCCACCTAAACATCTCTTATTCTCTTTCTGTCTTGTTGACATGCTCAGAGACAAAAGCTGTGAATTGATAAAAAAAAAAAAAAAAAAAAGAACTTAGACTGCAGCTGCTGCTTGAGAAATCTGGTTTATTAGGAACAATATGATCCCACTAGCTTATCGTGGATATAGCAGTAAACAACAGAAACACATTTCACTTTTTTTTTTTAAGTGCTACAGGTTTGCGATTATAGACAGAAAACAGTACAGCAACCATAGTGCCTACATTCATATAATGCACAAAGAATATAAAAATTACAGTATATTGCTGTTAAACTGTTCCTATTCCTGCTCACAAATCACCCTCTGCATCTCTCTTACACACACACACCACTGGGAATATCACACAGCACGAGCTGCTGTAATGAGATTGCTTATAGTGATAACTGAGACAAGGTTTAGGTCTGGCAGGTCAACACTTTACAGATAAGCACTGAGTTATCATTCCAGCACAAAGTTGATAAAAGTTAAGCGGATATAGTACAGTAACACTAGACAAACCCTCTACAGAGAGATCACGAAACCTCGCTGAACGGACTCTCAGTGAAGTCAAAGTGAAGCCACATGTATTCTCCTTACGCTACTTTAGTTTGTTTTTTTTAAATTAAAGGTTAATACAAGTTAACTTTGGTTTCCAGCTCTCTAGAATTATACTACTGTAAATTTGTGGCAGTTTAAGCTGTAAGTAAAAATGAAATCAACAGTATAGCAGCCTTAAGCCAATATTAATACCACACAGAAATTCACCTTTAAACTTTTTTTTGTTTTGTTTTTGTTATAATAGCAGCCAGAAAAATGATGTAGTTACAGTGTGATTCCATAGAATAGAAAAAAAGTGAAAACAACTGATTTTTCTTTTTCATCAAAGTACTGTTAAAAAAATCTGTGATTTGGTACCTCTCAATAAATAGAAAATGCAACTCCTTTGTTGTTATTTGTTATCTTCTACACCATTCTGATATAAATATGGTTACACATAGTGAATATTCATCGTGTGAAGACAGTATCTTTCATCCATGCAGCAAAGAAGTTTTTTAACGACAGAGAGAAGGAAAAAAAAATCACTTTTCTATAACCAACTTGCTATACAACAAAATATGTTGGAGCCATTTCCAAAAATTTTCTGTCAGACTGTAACACAAGACAAACATCGATTTAAAAAAAAAAAAAAAAAAAAAAAAACAGACTGAAAGGAACAAATCAATGTTGCATTTGCAGCCGGAGAGAAGGGACATCTCAGGTTCCGGCACACGGGACACACACTGGCTTTAGTCCTGAACTGAAACCCTGCTGCCGTGGTGTTCCACACAGTCAATCTGTGGCAAGAGAGACCAAGTGAGGGTTTTTCTCAGTCCACGTCAACAACGGTCTTTGTCAGAGTGGATTCTAGCATTAAAGAGTCACTGTGGGGCCTCAGCAGCTGGAGGACAGATGGGTGAACCTGGGTGAGCCCAAACAATCTGACCACAAATGGAGTAAGTGAAGAGTAACAGAGGTAGAAAATAAAAAAGGAGTGATAGATTTTAGAATTACTGGGTGCTAATAATAAGGCCAGTGACTATTTAAGTTTTCAGGACAGAGGAGCAATCTTGTTCACTTACTTGAGGAATACACACTTAAATTCTCTTCCTTTTATGTTGCTCCCTTCTTAAGATGCTAAATGCAACGTTTAGTTTACATCTACCTCGCTCTTTTGTGCTATGCTCAACATTTCTTTCAGCAACATATAACATTTCTTTCTGCAACAACAGGCTTCTTCTGCACGTTTCTTATCCTTTAAAAAAATTCCATTCTCCTCTTTTTGTCTGTTAAAACCACAGTAATTGGGGTTTGGCGAGCTGCAAAAATTAAAACCAATGTAAGAATCCTCGCAATTGAGGAGTTTTGCAAAAGAAAGCTCAGTCCTCCACTCTGCTGGCCCATCCTTTATTAAAGTCAAGGGAGAGTATAATGGTGCTGTGTGTTCAGAGTTCGCTGGAGCTGTCTGAGGAGGGAAATCAGTAGACACACACCGTGCTGGTTGTAGCAAGCTGTTTCCATTATACATTCTGAGCAGCTGTTCTGTGGAGGAAGTCCTTTGAAGGACGGCTGCAGGGGGGGTAACTGGAGTCCACAGTTCAAACGGGGTTCTTCACCCTAACAAGCAGGGGCGGGGCTGTGGCCACTTCCTCCTTCGGTGCGGGGCGTCATCATCATTGTCCCTGCACCCCCATCACCAAGGCCTCCGAATGGAGGTCCCGCATGAACTCTCCTTCGCCACACTGACACATGCAACGTCTACACTAACACTCAATGTTCATGCTATAACTAGTACAGAAGCAGGCAGAACAAAACAAAACAAACAAAAAACAGATGCATGCCACTGATCCCTCCTTTCTCCTCAGTTGTGCTCAGCTTAGTGTGATTACATCTAAGCTGCCAGTTTTCAAGATGTCCTTTGCTCTGTACGGGCTGTGCACCTGGTTCCTTTAGTTGTTTTGATTTGTGTCTGTTTTGACATGGAGGGGCGAGGAAGAGGGGAGTTTCTGTGAGAAGGCTTTGAAGAGAGCCAGATTCGGAAGTCTGAAGGTTGTCTCTGAGGGGTCAGGGGCATCTTTAAAAGGAAACAGAAAAGGAGGAAGAGGAGGAGAAGGGTGGGTTGAGAATGAAGTTGAGCTGATAGAAAAGAGGACTCATTCACTTCTGCGTAAGATATGCTCCGATGGTGAGGCTCGCTGCCCCGAGTGCAGCCAGACCGAAGACTGTCTTGATGGACGGCCAGGAGCTACTGAAGACTGAGTCCCCCTGTCTGTCATACAGCTCCACAAAGGCATCCTAGGGGAGAGACAAGAAGAGAGAGACAGTTATATGTTGTCAAAGAATATGTGTTTAGTTTTCAACAAATGTCACTCAAACAGGAGTAGAAGTGCATTTGTCAGGGACTATTTTCAGCAGCAGATCAATACACATTTGGTGTGCAAGTGAGTATGTGGAATCGACTTGAAGCTAAAATACAGTGCCCGTGTTCGTTGTAAAGAAGGAACCTAGTGCAACAGTGTGGCTCATTGATGTATTTTTAATAGCATTTGGAAAACAATGGAGGTCTATGGAACAGAGGAAGCTATATCTGTCTTCAAACAGGGAATACTTAGTGTGGTTTTGTTTTCTTCATGAGCTTTGTTCACAGTAAGAAAAATATTGAATATTATCAGCCTCTTCCTGTAAAGAGTTGGTTCACCGAAATTATGAAAAATGTTTTTTTTCCTCTCTTTTTCCCCCCAGGTTTTGATATAAATGTCTCTATGTCTCAATGAAGCTGAATGGAATGTAGTTTGTGGTGTGTCTAAGAGTCTACAGCCATACACTTGCGGTTTTGTGAGGCTTTTACACACAGCACAGTGTTGCTTTTAGCTAAATGCTAATGTCAGCATACTAACATGCTTAACTAACATGCAACATCTTCGTTTAGCGCGTTAACATTTGCTAATTTTCACTTTACAAAAAGTAACGGTGAGGCTGATGAGAATATCATTAGTTTTGCAGGTTTGACGGCGCTAAATGAAAAGATAAGGGATCATTTCAGTGATTACTGAGGGGTACATGAAAGGTCTGTAGTGGCTATCCATATTCAACCAATATCCCTAGAGTCGTGCTGCTAGTGTGACAACAAATACAACAACAGCAACACCTTTTCACAGAAACAATGGTTACTTTTTAATAATCCCAAAAAAAAGTGGAAAAGCTGCACATTCATATTTTTTCTCAAGGTTTTTATCCTGAAGAAGACAGTTTGCCAAAACGCTGATCTTCATCTGTTCAAATAAATTCATCTGAGTAATGAGTGTGCAGCTTTTCAACTTTTTTTTTTTATAATCACTTGCAAAGCAGCACCTCACTAGAATAGGTGTATGTTTTCCCTAAATTTTCTTAGATAATCCATAGGAACTACTTCTTTGGTAGGAAGTAGTTCCAATGAAAACCGATCGCAGAGAAGTCAGGAGATTATCCAGAGGAACCTGTTTCTGAAAAGAAAAGTTGCTGCTGAACTCTTTAAATGTAATTTTACAATGCTGCGAACACCACATATAAAGTTCCATTAACCTCCATTATATTGGGGTGGAGACAGAAATCTCAAAGGCATGTATCTCAAAACATGGGAAAATAAAACCAACATTATCAGCATGACTAGACACCACTGGAGGTAAGTGTCAAAATATGTTTTTGTAATTTGAGTGAACTGACCCTTTACAATGTAAATCCCTTCAGCCGTCACCAAATATGGGTGGAAATGGAGTGTTATTACACCCGTGCTGTAGGCAGATCCATTACTGTTCCTCGCCTCTCACACCCTCCCACACACACAACCTCAGACGCCCCCAAAAAAGCATCACGTGCCCAGAAACACTCACAAAACAAACATGGGAATCACCAAAAGAGCTTATTCGCAACTACACATCAACAGTTTTTTTTTTTTTTTTAGCATAAGGATGAGCTCCGCATCCCTCGAGTAATATGTTAATGTTACACACGAGCTCGGAGGGCATTCTGCTTTCTGCTGCTTGCTGGAGTTTTAAAAGGAAGTCTGTTACAAATTGAGAATGTGTCTGTGTGTACGTAAGGAAGAGAAAATACCGCGGCTGCGTGTCTAAGACGAGGAAATACAGACATCTGCTCATAGGCAGTGACAGCAGGAACAGCTGGACAGGAAGTCATAGTGCTAAGCCACCCCCACCCCCACTCCCCTCCACACACACTCCCCTCCACACACACACACACGTAGATTACCAAACTAGAATCGAGAGGTTTAAGTGAGAATATAACAACAGTTTCCTATTGAATATCAGCTCTTTTGTTATGAAGCTAACCACATTAGTAGCAGCATTAACAAGCTGTACATTTAAGCTCCTTTGAGGCTGGTGT
The DNA here is from genome assembly GCA_038419695.1 of Scomberomorus guttatus. Classification (NCBI taxonomy): domain Eukaryota; kingdom Metazoa; phylum Chordata; class Actinopteri; order Scombriformes; family Scombridae; genus Scomberomorus; species Scomberomorus guttatus. The sequence goes on along the minus strand of CM076457.1, from coordinate 17,340,600 downwards.
GTTTAGCTGTAACTTGACCTATCTGTGAACAATGGTGAATTGTTAAGTTTAATTCACCACAACATTACTGTGTCAGTTCCCATGGGGATCTATTATAATTCTATTTTGATCTGTCTTGATTTAACTCAATTTACCTACAGTAATTATGTTTTGTGTAACTCTAATACACACATCTTATTTGACCTTGATCTAGTAGGAGGAAAAACTGGGTTATTAAGTGTCACATTTTAATACACAGCTTCCATTTATCAAACAAAAGCCCACACAGGACTAAAAAAAAAAAGAAGAAGAAGACATCCATTCTGAAATGCTGTGGGGAGACAAAAGTATTTCCTGTTCCTCTCCTCCCTTCCTGTCCTGTGGCATTCCTGAGGCTCGGGGCCAGTCGGTGACACAGAGGAGGAAGGATCAGCAGTTTCTATCCCAGTTTAGGCCCCCCTGGTGTCAGCCAGCAATATCTTTAACCACATGGCATTTCCTTTGTTACAGAGGAGCGTTTTAAATTATCTGGGGCGAAGAAACTGACAGCAAAGTGTCAGATAGTTTCATTTTGGAGAACTTTGAACAAGCCCTGTCTTTTAGTGATGATATGACACCCCCCCCACCCCCCACGAAGATATAGGTATTAATTAGAGAACAAGCTCTTCAGTCAGACCTCCAGCTGAGGGGAATGTGTTGGTTGGCAAAAACACTGCCTACCTCTTTTTTTTTTTATACACCTTCTCCAGGAAAATAACAGTTTGCTGAGGCAACAATGCAAACCAGCCACTGGGTCTGACAGCAAGTGCATGTGACTGACCGCTACTGTAGCAAAAAAAAAAAAGGCAAACTCATGATGCATGTCCTCAATATGCCCCAGACAGTCGGCATAGATTATCATCTATTTAAGTCTGAAACAAAAGCAGGCCAATTACGGTAAGAGGTTCATAAGAGCGGTGATGGATGTTTGAAAGAATCCCACAAGGGCACGGACAGTAATAACTCTAGACTGACTCAGGGGAGAGCTGGGAAGTAGAGATAGAGGAGGAGGAGGAGGAGGAGGGAGGGGGGGTCAGGTGGATATCATGAGACTGAGGCATGCTCCACTTCGGCTCCTGGAACTTTTTCACCCACACGTTACCAAAGCAGCACTGCCACAACCACGTGAGTAGTGTGAAAAACAAACCTTGGCACTTTCTATTTTTCCCCTCTCTCCCTTCCTCTCTTCTCTCACTCTTTCAGAATTGACTGCCATTATGAAAACCTGAGCCTGAAAGCCTGAAAGAAAAATAATAATAAGCAGCTGGCAGAGGAGGGCACAGAAAGTTGTCAGGGACAGGAAAGGACAAAACATCAGCATTTATCACATCAACAAAAGACTCCATAATCCTCAAAAACTCTGCCCCGCAGCAAACCATCTGCTGTCGACAGCAGGTGTGCATCTGGGAAATAAAATCTGGTTTGCAGCTCTCTACAGTGTTCATTTTTTGGATCAATGCCTTTTAAAAAGGGCACAGCAGCCCTACAGAAGCCAGGGATCCAATGGGAAAATGCTTAGCCAGGTTTACACACTCCCTTCCCATCGTTTTTACTGCACACAATGAAACCCTCGGAGAGAGAGACGCATACAGACGAAAAGAGTCGGACTGAGCAACAAGGACTTGAGAGGATCCCATACTCAGCCATGGGGTGGCAACTTGAAGCCCGAGCGTCATGGTTACCCAGGCTGGAAGCTTCACACATGATTTGCTTTTCCCACCAGCGGGAGAGAGCCTGTGCTCGACCTCTGATTTGTTTTGTTTTTTCACGATTTAGACCTCTGGGTTTTGCTCGGTGGCTTTCTCATAGACACAAAGAGATTTTACACTGTTGTCTTCCTCTGATTGGCCTTACGCAATCTTAAGGGCAACAGGAAATACCAAAGATTTGCCAGTTCCTTTGGGTATCCCCCCTCTGCTATTGGGAACCATCCCTTGCCTTGTGTGGAAGATAATGAGTCATCTTGTGCACTTGGCTAGCTCCGTTAAAACCCCAAAGTAGTGCTTTGCCAAAACAGAGAAATGATTAGGCAGTTATCTCTGTTTTGGGACATTTCTGTGGGTAATTGTGGGCAGACTAAGACTGAGAGAAAAGGATGTGGGTTAAAGTTCAACTTGTAATTAAAGTGCCTGTTGTGGCTTCGCTGCTATATTCACCTCTGAACCGAGCTTCTCCCCACGCTCTGTTTATTTCCTAAGCATTCACATAGTAGCATACTTATAATATTGCATACGCTGCTGCTGCCGGCCCTCTTTGATTTTTTAATGAGGTTCTTGCAGATTTCTCCTCAGCTAATTAAAGTCAAACAAAACTCCTATTTCAGGAGCCAAGGGGGAGTAATGGGAGATGAAAAAAATGCAAGGAAGGCATTAATATCCTTTGTAATTGATCTGTTTTGATAAAAAAAAATGCACTTATATCTCTCTCTTTCATTCTTTTTATATATAATTTGATGTGTGAATGCACACGCACATGCAAAAAAACCCCACTCCAGACACAATAGGTGACAGGACAGCGACCTCTCGTCTGGCAGCAAGGTCAGCGTCGATCGAGTCTCTGGAGTGTCATCCATCGACCGGCCTGGCAAAAATTGAGATGACGGAGGAGTTTGTTGCAGTACTCATTACCCGGTGAAATCCCCCTGTGTCAGCGCCGCCAAACAGCTCGGAGCTGAGGACACTGAGCCCTTCACTGTACTGTGACAATACTGCAATACTTGGAAACAACAACCTCACGGCCAAATGATGACAATCAGGATGGAAAGCTGTACAAATCCTGAACATATGCCAAGTCAATACATAAACTTTTAGTGGAGCATGTCAAGGTGCTAAAGCTGATTTGTATTCTTGAAACGTATCCACATAGAGCGATTAATCGATTAGTGGTTCAACAAAAATGAACATATTATTATTGCAGATTATTCATTCAAAGCGATAGTTCAACATTTTCCTTCATTTCCAGTCTATGTGCTAAGCTAAGCTAACTAGCTGATGGCTGTGGCCTTATATTTAATGGACAAATATGAGAGTGGTATTGATCGTCTCATCTAAAATGTGGAACTATTCCTTTTTAAAGGAAAAATGCCATACAAGTTCTGGTTCCAGCTTTTTACGTATGAGGATTTGCGGCTTTTCTCTCTTTTATATGATTGTAAATGGAAATTTTTCTAGTATCTGACTGTTTTTGGGCAAAACAAGTAATATTAATATGTCAACTTGGGCTCTGGGAACCTATTTTTACTATTTTGTGACATTTTATAGACCGATAATTAATCTGCACATGAATTAATAATGAAAATAATCGTTACATGCAGCGCTAATCCAAACTATGATAACTCATTTCATGGTTTATCTTTAAGGCAGTGCTGAGATCTTTTTATACAAAATGTAAGCTACATTTTGTGACAACATAATACACATTCCATGATTGAAGAAGCAGGGAGAGGAAAACATTTTAACATCAGTGAAAAGCTTGAGATACATTAAAACACATCCGAAAGCTACATGAGAGAGATGAATACTTCTCCAAACTAAACCAGGAATTCCTCTTTACAAGTAAACCCAGTTGTGGAATTCCTAACTGAAGGACATTTTTACCTTATTCAACAACATTGTCAGCTTAAACAGAATATTACCTTGATATGAATTAGTTGAGGGAATAAGCATAAATGGCATTTGGCCTCCACAAGTATCTTTAGAAATCTTTGGAGTTAAAGAGCTTAACTGACAATTCACATCCTTTCACAATGCTCTGCCTTTAAAACTAGGCTATGGTAACTGTGGACTTATATTGGTCTGTCTGATAAAAAAAAACAGATCAGAAAGGAAGATCATGCTTTGAAACAAAGAAAAGAAGAAAATCTTTTTAATTTCCTTCCACTTGAGTGTCACTGAAAACTCAGGTTTCATACTTGGCAATAGAGTCATTACTTTGTACTCCACCGTAAAGAGAGAACCAATTTTGACGTTGGATGCTACCCTAAAGGCTCATAAATATTCAGATTTGCGTCAGCAGCACCGGCAGCATTTGTGTGTTTACAAAACAGCTCGCTCCCCCCGTGGGTGTGAGCCCGCTCTACTGGAACGTGAAATGTGATCGCCAGTACATCACCCACACTGCTTGTGACACTCTGCGTTTTTTTGTTTTTTTATTGTCTCCATTATTCATTGTCTAAACTGACAGATTAATGAGAACTGTAACTTTACACATGAGACTTTGGTTTCTTTGGAGATGAATAACGCTTCAGTAAATCTGGTTTCATCCCATTACGGAGGCAGGAGAGGAGAACCGCTGGAGTTAAACCATCCAATTTGTGCAGCAGCGTCTCGTTTTTCTGGGTTATTTTTGAAGGAAAATACAGACAGATTTTAAGTTGAAAAACATTTTTGATCTATTCACTTAACCTTGACTGGACAGTTATATGATCCTTGCGGGCTGTTTATTCTTGTTGAACCCATTGATTTGGATTGAACAGCTTTGATCCGACATGAAATGGTAGGACTGGGTGACCTTGCTGGCTCACAGTGAGGTGAGGGCAAGTGGATGGATGCAGACTGTGTTTGCCCTCCTGTCACCTGCCCTCCCACCTCCTCTCCTCCTGCTCTTGTGGTTTATCGACACCTCTGCACACCTTCTTGAAGCTCAGAGTGTATCATTTTACAATCAGTCGCTTCTGCGTGCAGAGCAAAGAGACATCAAAGCAGAGGAATGGCAGGCTTTTCTCTCACAATAAATCAGACAACCTCTGCAGCTCAGTCAAAACCTCTCTTTCATTATTTAAAACAAGCTACTCCTGTGATTTTGACCTTGAAACCTATTTCAGTCTGCACAATTGCCAAAACGTGGGGCACAATGGCTCCCTCAAATAGACACAATGCAACTAAAAAGGGGATGTCTGCCTCATCTGAGGATGTCTGCACTGAGCCCATCTGGCCCTCAGCGGAGGAGGAAGTGACAGAATCGAGCCGAACGGAGCAGCATGACTGCTGTGCTGCTATAAATATCGAGAGCCTTCATCACAGCTCCCGGTTCAGGGCTGCCCAATCTAATAAAACAACTCTCATCTCTGCTGCCTGGCCCCGTTTAAAAGGCCACTGATGACGCGCAAAAGCAGCGGAGAGAATAGAAAAGGGGTCGCTGAGTCATCATCCACACTTGCGGAGGCATTAAACCTGGCTTGAGTGGCTTTCCAGTAAAGACAGGATGTCTGCCACTTGGGTGTCTAATAGCTGTATGGAAGCCTTGCATAAAACATCAGCTGCACCAGTGACGTGTTTGCGGCTTCAAAAATCCATGTAAGCAGTGTGAAAGCCAATAAACAGAGGCACTTTTGCTGAAATAACTGTGTGAAACTCTCCATTCCTGGGCTGCTTAGTTCGATTGGTACTCAGGAATGCGAGGGCGCTTGTATTAAGAGCCACTTGGTAAATGAAAGTAGTATCTGTGGCATTTAAAACATGTACTCAGCGGACAAAAGGCGATGCAATGCTTCACCCTGCAGTTAATGATTAGACATTAAGGTGAAACTTTCACATTTCAAACTGCTCTATCAGCTTTAACTCAGTATTGGATCGCTGTGTACAGGAACCCGAGTGTCACTTATTTTGGCAAAACAAGGCTGAGGTTGATTGGCTCAGATAGAAACCTCAGATAGAGACCGTGGGAACCAGCAGATTCCCAGGTGGCCTGTGGCTCCTCCTGTGACAAACAGAGCCCATGGGAGAGGCTCATTTCCTGTGACAGGGGCGGCACGCTGCCTCGAGCCTTAAAAGTCATATCCACTGACCCCTGAAGACCTTGAGACCACACAACCGCCATCCCAACAGGCAACTCCGGTGGAGCTGAAAATAGACTGAGAGATGTGAGCCACTACTGTATAAAGAGTAATGAATGGGATGTGTGGGAACGCCATCTGCAGCGGGGCTTCATACTTGATGCGGTGTGCTGGTGATTGTTCTGACTTTCCTGAGATATGAAATCATATGGTTTTGGATTTTCATGAAGTGATGCATTTAGCTTTTCCCATTGTTGTGGTTTTGTGCGCTTGCTTTGCATCAAAGCTTTTTTTGTTTCAAAGCTCTGATGTAACAGAATTACACAATCCTGTTTTAAAAAAGGCCTTTTCAGGCAGGAGTGACTCGCTACTTCTTTGTAAAAGACTTCGACAGCTCAGTGAGTGTTAAGTCACTTCCTGTGCCAGATGCTGTGGGGATGACATCACTGTCTGGTTTGAGACTATAGCTTCTCTGTGGTAGAGCCAAGTATGGGTAAATCACAGAGTCTGTGTGGGTAACTAGGGAAAGACTAGAGTCAAGCCAAACATGTAGTCATACTAATACCGTGGAGAAAGGGAGGGGGAGCAGCAGGGGAGAGCTACAGTTGGTTAGACACTGTAACTAAGAGATTTGTATTTGTTTTGAACCATTAACTGACTCCTAAATCTTAGCTCCAAGTGTAGGAAAAAGCAAACCGTAACAAAAGGGAAAGTTTAATGTTCACAAAAGCAGGAATGTTGTGATTTTTCCTTTGATGAAATCCCAACTTACCCCTGTAATTTAGTCAGCATTGCCAAACAAGCCGTGTGTAATAACATCTAATAGAGAATTAAACATGTCAGCGAAGGAGAAAGTAGTGGAACATCAAAAGCGAGACGCCCAGTGCCTCACGTAGTCTCCTCTTTCATCCAGGAGACGTCTTGTAAAGCCAGCCGCTAAATGAAAGCTTGTCAGTTCTGGCAACAAGATATTGGAGCAGTTTACGTGATTGGAGTACACGGGGGCCAGGTTTCAGGTTTGTTCTCCGTGTACCCATGTAAATGAGAGAGGCCGCAGTCTGGGACAGGGCGCGCTGCAAGCAAAGCACGGCACAGCACAGCAGGCAGATCGAGGATCTCGGATGTCCCATAATGTCAGAGAAAACAATAATCTGTTTGAGGTGCAGCTCCCTCAGGAACACCTTTTGAAGTGGGGAGAAGAGGAGCCGACGCGCTCTGAAAAATTTCCACAAAGTCATAATAAAAGCAGCTCTCATTGACTGTTGTCATGTTTGCATCAGGGAATTAAAAGGACAAAATGTCATGTGGGAAAGCAAAGAAAAACTCAATATGGGAAGGAAAGCAGCTTTCTCAAAGGCCTGAAAGGACTGAAACTGTGCAATGCGTGACCAAACTTCTCCATCCTGTATGGAGCATGAGGTCATTTTGAAACTGGGGGAAGGGGAAGTAATAATTATTCTTACACAATTCAACTTCCGACTGAGATATGTAAGCATATATCCACAGCCTATGTCTTATTGTCAACTCTGTTAAAGGCAATCTCAGAATGGACCCAGACGTTCACTGCCGAGAAAACCCCCCCTTCTCCTTTCTGGCTGGGAATACTGGGGAAAAGTTCAGTGACCTCTCTCAGGCAACCAGCTGATTTTCATCCAGGCTGGGGGAGAGGAATGCCAGGAATGCATTGATGTGAGGAAACAAACAACCGCACTGTGTGCTCAAGGGGCCTGATATGAGAAGGAATGAACCTTGAGATAACCAGCGAGGAACACAGCTACACCACACACTTGCATTATGTAATAAAATAACTCAATCTAAACACTTTTCAGTGATGGATGAATGTAATTAAAGCCCAGTCAAGTATCTAAGGAGCCGGGTTGGACATTATTTCTATTCCCTTCCTGGTCCTTGTTTCCTTTATGTCTGAGTTCAATGTGACTCTGAGAGACCTTGGAGAGAGCTATGTTGAGCAGCATGTTGTAAAAGACTGATTGTTTGAACTATCTGGAGCAGGTTGGCTCACTCGGAGCTGTGTGACCTTCCCTGTCTGTGTGCAGAGACCAAAGGGAAACAAGCACAGCCCAACTGATGAATGATAATAAGTTGCCTATTGTGACAGTGAAGGTCTGGTGTGAAAATGTGTGGAAAGCTAATATGGTACATGTCAGTTTTATAATAGTGGTTTAGAAGTGGGTTTTTGTTGTCATTTTCTCCCTGGAATAATCCATGGAAAATGTCATTAGTGAGTTGAGCAGCCTTGATGCTGGTGTGCGCTGAAGATTAGAATATACTGCCTCATGCAGAAAATATGTATATATACTGTATGTCGAGCTGGGACTGTTGGAAATGTTCTTTTATATTTTTGATTTGTGCTATGTAATGCCCATGTGGATGCTGCACGAGTACATTCCTCTGCTTTCTAGTCAGCAGATGTATCAGCTGAGAATCAGATGATTGTTGAGTCAGATGACTTTAACAAGCAACTTCATCCAAGTTTGCTCTATAAACGTCTGTGGAGTGAGCTAATCTATGTCTCCCACTTTCTTTTAAGCAGCATGAACTCCAATTAAATCAAAAACATTTGCTCTACTAGCTCCATTTTACTTTGGTCTTTCAACCCTGCTGGTGGCCTGTTCATACTGTTTCCATACTTTTTCAAGCAATTACCCCAGAAATCTCCAATTGGCTGCAGCCCGTGTAGCAGTCAGAAGGACTGGACTGCCTGTTTATAGCTTTATAAGCCTCCTCTTGTTGCCCCTCCATCTCCTCCTCCTCCTCCTCCTCCTCCTCCTCAACCCCGTTAACCTCACCTTGTGATCAAAGACACCTTGTGAAGTCCAGCCATTTCATCCAGGAATCCAGGAGAAACCCTGTGTCCTCCCAGGAGTGCAGAAATGTGGACTCACATTAATTCAAATCAAGAAACAGCCAATGTCAAGAGGTCTGAGTGCCTGTCCTGATAGATTGGGTGGTATCAGAAAATGAGCTTGCAAAGTCAGCTGATAATGTGCACTTGGTGACACTGAAGCTCTTCTCACGTTGATATACTGAAAGTCTGTTGATTGAGAAGAGAGAAAACAGAGTTATTGGGCTCTTTCTTCTTTTTTTTTTTTTCTTTTTTTTTTTTTTAACACCAAGTGCCATAAAACGTGAAAGATAAATGAGGCACTTTATAGGTCAATTTGCAGAGTTGATTAAACTTCTGGTGGTTAGATTTGCAGACATGGTCCTCGTCTAGACATGTCACAGAGTTAACAGTCCTCTATAAAGCAAAATGGCGCCTGACATAACTGAATCCAGGCATCATAAACACTTGTTCTGACATAAGTCAAAAGATGACTGCATCCATACAACATACACAACCATAAATCATTACTGTATTGTCAAAAAATACCAAAAATACTAAATAAAATACCTGAGAAGAAAAGGAATCACTGTCAGTTCTCCTATTTCCAACTCCCCCCGTGTTCTTTGAAGTATCTGTCATTATTTGAAGTTGTAATGACAGCCCAACAACCAATTAAAGGCAGCACCGTCAGAGTAGACCCAGTGAAATTGATGTAATATAACGCCGCAGCAATACAGGGTATGCCCCTGCCGGGGTGATATTCCTGTCTGAAGTGGCATGCAGTGGCAGTCCTCTGAAAACAGCAGGGGTTATCTGTGACAACGACAAAATGTCTGTTCACTGCAGCATGCTGACTGAATTTGGTTGTAGGTATGGGAGGACGTGAAGAGTTCAGGATAGTGAGGAGTTTCATGTCAGTAGAGTTTAGCTGATCGCTGCCCTGAATCACTATGCAGCAGCCGCAGCAGCCACAGCAGCAGCAGCAGCAACGTTCCCTTGGCAATGCTTTTATCTTCTGAACATCAGGGGTGTATCGTTTTCTCTGCACCTCAAACCTAATCAGTCACCATCAAAGGTGACTGCCAACAGGGCGGTGCTGTGTGAGCCTTGCCAAGAGGGAGAGCCCCTAGTTGCACACACACCAGCTGAAAGGCGTCAGCATGAAAGTGCTAAAACATGGGTCCTCTCCAAGGTCTTACCACAGAGACGCTTTTATCTTCGATAAATTACATCTGCATATACAATCTTACATTTAAAGCCACTGTTTTGCTGCCTTAATTAAGTCTTATACAGAGATACCAACACAAACCATCGGAAATGCTCAATCAATACAACATAGTCAAAAGTGATATCTGAGCAATGGCTGACCTCACTTAGCGTCCGCTGAAACAGATTAGATTTCCTGAGGGCTATTTGCTCTGCTGCCAAAAATCACATTGGGGAGGGGGTGCAGAGAATTATTTACCCCAGACCTCCATGGGACAAGGCAGAGAAATCTATTTACCATTATCTGGCTGTTGTCAGTTTTTGGGAGGGCATGTACTCAGCATTTCAGAGAAGAGCCAATGCTGTTTGTTAATGGCCAGTGCTGTGTTTAGTTGCACCGGGAAATCCCAATGGAAATGGTAGTGGTGTGTGCAAGTGTGCATGTGTCCATGTGTGTGCATGTGTCTGTGTGTGCAGAGGCTGGATGGCACAGCTAACAGGAAGCAAGGCACCCTGGGGCCATCTGCTCCCTGCCATGGCTCACATGTCACCCTGTGACAACACAGCATTATTGATTCACACCACCACATCCGCTTCTGTGTGTACACACTGATGTGCCTCAGTATATGTGTGTATGCATATGCATGTAAGTGTGTACGCAGCCATTTTATGGACAGCAAATAATTGATCTGCACCAGTACATCCGCTTCTGTGTTTGCCTGCCTGTGTGTGTATATATAAACCTTAAATGGTCAGTTCACCCAAAGGCATATTTTCCCACTTACCCTGTTGGCATTTTTGTAAGGTTTTAAAGCTGTACTAATCTGTATTTTTATATCAACAAAAAGCCAAAAAGCTCCGATAATCCCGCTGTAGCGACCAGCTGGTGAACATTGTAGCACATTTAGCAGCTAAAGAGCCAGGTATTTCATCAGGAGTTGATGAAAACCAAACCAGAGCTTACCGGAGAGTGAATATTGGACTTACATCCGTCAGGTGGTCAGAAACATGACTCCAAATGAATGCTAATGTGTGTCTGTGTTTGCTGGATATGTTTGCTAACATGGTTGCACCAAAAGGGGATAATATGTCAATGTTGTGTTTACAGCTTGTTCTGCTGCCCCCAAGTAGCCAAAAAAAAAAAAAAAAGAAAAGGTTATTACTGCTTTAAGTTCTCTGCTGCTGAGTCTGTTGTCACAACCACAACATAACAGAGGTGAATTCAATTTTGTTTGTGTTCAGCAAAAAAAAAAAAACTCAACAGCAATATTTTGGGTACTCTAGAAAGTCCACAAACCTCGCTGTCAATCTCTTTTACTGGGACTATTTCTAGTTCTCAGTGAAAATCGTCTACCACTAGGGGTGAGCTCTTTTTCTTTGTGATTCGGGTGAACTTACACTTTAACAACTATTTAGGTTACGCTATGCATACAACAGCCTTTCTCTCTGTGAACAAGAAAGTAATTTAAGAGACACTCCCAGCTGTGTCTCCAGCAGTGGCCATTGTTGCACTAGGAATTAATTGAGAATATCAGATCTCTTTTAAAAACCCTTATGGGGATTTGTCCCAAAAATATCTACAGTAGCTAGACAATGAGAGGAACCATTTAACCTTGCCCTATATTGATATGCTGCACAGCTTGCAAGGGTGTGCCCAGTGGCAAAGTCAACTAGTGTCTCAGTAGGCTCCTCATTATCCAGTTCCCACCATGACAGGAAAGGTGGAAAAACTCTTTTATCTGCTGCCTTAAATGGTTCATTAGGAGTTTTTTCCATGCAGTTTGGCAGTGGGTTTCTGATATGAACGTGATAATTGCACAGAAGCAAACAGGGCAGGGATTTATGTGTAACATAACAATTAAAGTACCACATGGGAGCAGTGATGGTACCACATCTATATTTAGAGGCTTCTCACATGTCCCTGCATTTTTCAGGGATCTGCAACGTTACCTGACACTGAAAGTCAGGTCTCAGGGTATTAGTGTGTTGTTTGTGTGTGTCTGTTGTCGCGTGCATGGAGGGATTTGGCACGTGTATGTGTACGAATGAGTGGTAGGGGTTAGACACAGACAGAGGGAGAAGAAGGATGAGAAAAATAGAAGAGGAAAAAGAAGATGTAGTCTCTCAACTGGAGCACACACAGCCTTTAGGGTTCTACTTGAGGGACATCCATTTAGTGTCCGAGTTTATCTGCTCCATGTATTATTCATCAGTGTGTGTTCTGACTGGGATAGAAGTGCCTTTAAACAGCTCGGGCACGTGTCCCTCATGAAAAAGGAAGAGAGCAGGTTGTGGTGATTACTGATTTGGACAAAATAATAAAAGGAAACACAATCATATGCACACGGTTTCTAACGGACATAGAGACCTACATACAGAGAAATGTGAGAAAATGTGAGAGACTAAACAAACAAACAAAATCACACGCGCGTCAGCTCGCCAACCGCCCACAGTGGTTCCTAAATGAAGCATGCTCAGCTGACATGATCACCCAACAAAAGAGCAAATCGCCCACACCCTTTACTGGCCACTCAGGAAAGAAACACCCAGCTCGTCTCCATTATTTATTTACAGTCGCAGTTCCCCAGCAGACATTCCTCCGGTTCTCCTGAGGAGGCCCAGAAATAAGCACACAGGACAGGACAGGGTGGAGGGTCTCTGGGGAGAGGCGAGGTCGTGGAAACAGACTCAGCACTCACAAAAGCGCCAGAAATGATGACCCTGAAACTGTAACAGAACAGTGTTTCTGTGCTAATCTGTGCTGTTGTTAAATTGATTTACACACACAGCAGAGGTGCACATTTCTGGCGTGTTTGTGAAATGCTCGGCATGTATGGAATGGTTAAGGCGGCGTAAACATGACATAACAACAAGGAGTGTCATGCCCAGCTGAAAAGACAAAAGATGAACTTACCAGCCTAACCTTACATTCATATAATCAGCATGATAAAAAAATCCTTTATTTAGACAAATTTAGTTTTAGAGAGACAACACTGTCAGTGTCTTCATACCAGCCTATAATTATGACTGACAATATGTCTACAGCTTGAGGATCAAGATGAGCTTATTGGCAGAAAATACAAAAAAGTGAGTTGCAGTTCAGATTTGGAATATAGAGCTAAATTATTTATTCCAGCTGCAACAAAAGCTCATGTTTGTGATTGTACGTAGTGAATGCCAGCCTTTCTCTTGCTTTAAGAAAATGGTTTTTGGTGACAATGGCTAGAAAGAGGTTTTATTTTTATCATTTATTTCTGTAAACAGTGTCATAAAAACTATATTGTAATGAAAGTGAGTGCCAGGAAACTTCATGTGTAGCAGTTTTTGAGTGAAAAACATCATGTCCATATCATTCAGCGCCCTAAATGACTGCTGAAAACGCATTTATGCAGGTATGGACATGAAAATTCAAATGATATCACTTTCTTGAATGTAAAAATGAAATTATGTTATGTCATGTCATACAGTAGTGGTTCAGATACAAGTAATCTCAGGGATCAAAAACTGACTGAAGTGGCCTCCTTATTGTCGCTCAAACCGCAGCCTAAACTGTAAAGGGTTAACTCCACTTTCCAAAGTCTTCTACACACATGAGTGTTTGCAACAAAGGTCTTTGTGCTTTGAGCATCTCAGAGGCACAGATAGCAGAGAGACTCGAGATCTCTCCGGGCCTCCTCCTGAAAGAAAGTATTCATGTCAGACTGATTCACAGAGTTACAGCCCTGAGCTGCCTGCCTCTGTAGGAAACGTTTCTGACATTACAGTTGCCGGGCTGATGGGTGTAAATACAGTGGCAGATGGTGAGCAACCGAGGCCTGCGCAACAAAAGGAGTACAGTGCAGGGGGAAAATCTTGGCTGCTTCAAGCCACACTGAGCTCTTTTGCGGTGTACAGTCTCCATTAGAGCACTGAAAGTCCACATCAAGCGATAACATAAGTTGCTGAAATCTCCAGCCTTAGTTACAAGCACTTTTTGCTCTTCCACTGGTGAAATTATGTTATTTCTCTGTTTTGCAATGATGGGTGGAATTGCATATTTGCATGAGTAATCATTTATTCCTCTGACTGATTGCTTGGAAACAAGAAAGCAGAGTTTGTCCCATACTCTAATTTGTGAGGCCTGGCTGATAATCAACTACAAATTAAGAAATGAAAAAAGGAAACAACTGCACGCAGAGTGAGAAGATGAAAGGATGGATCAGTCATGACTTATACAGCTTGTTACACCATAAAAGCATGTGTCCTCAAAGATGGCTCTCCTTTCACTGTCAATGGAGACTTCTTTTTGTTAAAAAAAGCAGTTCAAAGCCATGGAAAGCGTAGCCTTGAACAGTCCTTGAATGGTGCCACATCTAGTATTGGCTTGTGTTAAACAGACTGAATATGCATATTTTTTTTTGCACTCCTGTAAATGTTTGCATGTGCCTCCTTTGTGAGTCAGTTTGTTTGGGGTTTTTTTCTCCTCTACTCTGCCGACATGTCACCTATATGGAGATTAATGACTTCCTCGCTGTCCCAGATCCACTCACCCACAACGAGGAAGGAGAGGGGCACAGCCAGATGCCCGCAATACCGTGGCAACATGCAGGTCCCACCCGTCGACTAGCAGATTGTGACCAGGGAATCCCCCACAGGATGGACCCAACCCAAGCCAGCGTACATTGTCTTCTCCTCACTCACACACACCCACACACACCCACACACAGAAATAGGCTACCTGGATAGCAGCATTCCTCAGACAACCTGATACTGCTGTTTGAGACTTCAAAAAGGGTTTCCATCAACTCCTTCCTTTCCTCTGCTAAAATAACCCGAAATACATGAAAGAAATGACATCATCAACATCATCTCTGAAGCTGTTCTGTTTTTCTCCAGAGCATATTTTGGCATTTCTCTCAGTGCTGCCCCCTCCTCCTGTCAAATGTCTGAGGTCAAGCATGTCATTTCAGAAGTCGGACGCCGTCTGCCACTTTGCTCAATCACTTGGTATTTACTGAGAGCACCTGTAAATAAACACAGGTGCACCATGTGTGGGTGAGGCTGCAGCCTAGATGCAATCGTCCCCTAATGAGTGCAATTTCTGTCACCACAAAGGATGAATTTATACAGGCGGAGAGTGTTTGGGACAATGAAACGACAGTGTTTCAGGGAAGTAATCAGTGCAGAATGGGAGCTGGGTTTTACAAATACAGTGACTGCTTTGTTATTTTTGCAGGGCAGATAGTTTTGTTTAACTAAAAGTATATTTG
This sequence comes from Scomberomorus guttatus, assembly GCA_038419695.1. Classification (NCBI taxonomy): domain Eukaryota; kingdom Metazoa; phylum Chordata; class Actinopteri; order Scombriformes; family Scombridae; genus Scomberomorus; species Scomberomorus guttatus. The sequence goes on along the minus strand of CM076457.1, from coordinate 17,325,506 downwards.
ACTCACCGGGGACACCTAGACTCAACAACGATTAGTGGGTACTCCTATTTTTGGGCTCAAATTGTCTCACAAACAACAGGAAACAGTGTGACTGATAGAAAGCTGTTTCCACACCACTCTCACATGTCAGTGATACGTTGATTGGGCCCCCACTTTTGTTTTAAGAGTGGTGGAAAACACAAGAGTCACCTCTTACACACAATAACACAATGGTCAGTGCCCACAAACACAACCTGTCTAAGCACACTTATAACAATGTTTATTCAGTTTCTTTATTGTTGGGTCAATCTGTGCAAACCATCAAGAAAAATAATGTCTCTTAAAAAAGCTTATCAGAGAGGTGAAAGGACTCAAACATAAAATGTGTTTTATCCTGATTCTGTTTCTAACAGCCACCTGGCAGATGGTGAAGGAAATGGACAAAGTATATATGACCCGATGCCCCTTGAAAATGTGTGAGCCCAAAAACTTCAAAACAAACTGGCTGCCAAATGATAACAGTGGCAGTCATTGTCCAGTCCAAACAAGACTGCAGATACTTCTGAGGAAACTGAGGTCACATCCTTAGTATTTTCTCTGGGAATTTATTCAAGAAACCAGAAAGCCAGAATTTAGCCCACTCAAAGGAAATGTCTGATTAGAAATCACAGCAATTTGGGCTGTAAATTCATAATTCAGGAAGACGTTAGGGCAGAATCAACCAACTAAGTTGTCACCTACTGTACACCAAAAAAACATCCCAGACTCTTGGGTACAAAAGATGCTCTTTAAAAGCATTCTTTAGAACAAGATGAGAAAACAACCCTCTTTGGCACGTGCTGAATGATACAGTGACTTTTATTATATTTTAAAGACTAGCCAACAAGTCAATATGAACTGAGAATCTGGATTTCACAAATGCAACCTAGAGCACAGACAAAGCTCTGTGTCTGCAGTGTAGATGTCTGGTAATAACTGAAACACACACCTCAGGAAATTCCCCCACCTGACAGCCGTTAAAATGAATATAAATCAACATCCGTGTCTGTTAGACTCCAATATGTCTGCGTTTAAGCTCCAAAATATTCAAAGTATAAGTGCACATGAGCCAATGCTAAAATATTCTGCCTTAAATTGTTTTAGAGCCAAAATAATTTGGTTGAGCAGAGATCCACTAAACTGACCCAAACTAGAAACATACGCTTTCAAATAATCCCGAATAATCCTTTGGATTAAAAGACTATGCTCTTTCTCTCTCCAGTGAATGCAGAGCAGCAGAGATAGAGCCATCTCCGCCCAGCTGGAAAACACACTCTATGATGACCTACATTATTGTACAGTGGGCACACAGTGGGATCCAGAGACCTAAAGCAGGAATCTCAGCAGCCCAACCTGCGCCCGCTTCCAGGCACAGGTTTAAAAAGTAGACAAAAGAGTGCCAACCTAGATGCACAGAGGACGGCATGTTAAACACAGCGGCTGCAGATTAGCACTCTGTGTTCCTGGAGGGCCCTCCCTCTGTTGCCTGCCTTTGATATGTGGCACAACCTGTCACCTCCAGGGGCAAAGCAGACTCAAGGGGAATGTTAAACGGTCCTTCCCTTTGAGATGAAATGTTCGATATGAATCATTGATGACCACCCCCCCCCCCCCTCCAAATTCTTATACCTTCAGGATAAGATAACCGAGCAGCAGCACAAATGTTATTCTCTCATTAAGGGGACCTCTGCTAATTAGTGGCTAATTCATGGCAGATTGGCTTAATGGCTGTTGAGGAGCACAACAGGGGAGTCTGCTGCACCCTTCGCTGGGAACAGCAGCTGCAGAACAGGAGAATTGTTGCAAACATTGATATGATATTGCATGTTTCTTATAGTCTCAACTGTTTTATTTTCTTCTGAATGTGTGCATGTGTGTAAGCAGGTAAAGGTGGTGTGTAGATGCCTCTCCTCATTAGTACCTGGAGCTTATGTGTCATTTAGATGTGCAGAAAATGATACCGATAGGTGAACCCTGTCCAGCCTTGCCCAGAGGCCTAAACATATTAATTCAATACTTTTCTGTCCGCTGACATGTGCCTGGCCTTCTCCCTCCTGCTAGAATCATGACCTAATGCATCACATCACAGCAATACTAGAGCACTTTACTGCATACAGCTTCAGAAACAGGTATTGTTGAATTTGTCATTCAGTGCTTTCTCATGGGGTGCATTAAATACTGTTTTTGTGCGTTTTATTTCCCACTTTATTACACTGATCTATGAGCTTCACTCCAAGACAGCTGCGTGGACACCACTGTCTTTCCAGTTGACAGGGCGGGTTTTATATTAGAGCGTCAGGAGGTGTGACAGAGCATGCTGTCTGATTGGTCAGATAAGTTTGACAGCCAGCATAAACATCAAATCAGGGCAGCGCATTAGTGAGGCCGTCCATCTCGAACGTTCGCGCTGTTGTGCGTAATGGGCACATCTAGAGCTGTGGGTTTTCATTAATGATCAACTGCGAATATGGTTTCGATATTACATGCCATGATCAGAGTGCACCTTTTGATCTCAAGCAGACATTTATACACCAGACGAATTCACTGGTTAAAAACCTCCTCAACCACAGCAGCAAAGGAGGACTTTTGCGCCCCCGTGGCACACGACTGCAAACCGCTCAACTATACACGGCATCACACCTACCCATCCCCCGTTGTCTTGTATCCAGCTGTAAAGAGGTCCATTTAAATACTCCGTCATCCACTCCGCGATGTTGTCCACCTGCGATGTCATCTCCTCCTTGGCCGCGCACTCCACGCACACTGCGCTCCCGAACTCGAAGAAAGCGATAATCCGGCCCCAGTTCACCCCGTCCCGGAACAGTTCGTCTATCACCTCGGCGAATCTCCTCTGCGCCGTGGTGGAGGTGAGATACAGCTGCTGTGACATCTCCGTGAAGTCCGGCTGGTACAATCTTTCAAGTTCATCTCCAGCCTCGCGCAGGACTCTGTGGATGGCGGCGTGCGGGTCGGACTGGGGGAGCCGCTTGCAGTGGTGGGGGATGCTCTCGTTGTCGGGCCCGGTGCTGGCTTCACGGCACCGGCGGACCAAAGTCGGTGGAGGGGCAACTATTGACCCATTATTAGCAGCATCTTCATCCCGAACATCATCACATCCCCACACGTAGCCGCGTTTTGTGAGTTTATGGCAGATATACTTTTCCACAATATTGCGATTACACTCGTTCGCCATTACGGCTTAATTTGGCACTTTGTATGTACAGAGGGTGTCCTAAATAAAATGCATCGTGATCGAATGTGTGCACTGTACACTGCTCACTGCTCTGCACAGGCTTCTTCAAAAGTCGATTATATTTTAATATAACCGATGCGGCGCGTAGTCGCACACATGGAGCAAATGCTTCGTGAGTTGAAGAAAATCCCCGGAACAAAACTGCGCAGAAAAAAACAAAACAAAAAAAACGTTTTAAAAGTCAAACAATACAGAGTCCATGTCAACAGCAGTCTTCATTTGCCGAATCCTTGAAGGGACACTGGCGACCTTCTCTTTGCATAGAAATCCAATATGCGGAAGAGGTTGGAGTAGTGCTGATCTATTCCTGTGCACATCACCCAGACGGGGAAGTGTCGCGAATAAAAACATGAATGAGAACCAAAGTTGCACGCGCCTGAAGGGGCATTAAACGCCGCCAGCTGTTTTAGCACCGTTTACGCACAACCTGGCGCGGGACTGTGAGCCAGACAAGGTCGGACTGAGTCCTCGTCCACGATTGCTCCTCATATCCTCTTCAGTTCCCTGCCCACCTAGTGGCTCTCTATGGCGAAGTATTCTTGACGTCATACGCAAGTAATTCCTTTGGCTGCGCTCGGAGACTCCAAGTGCACATGAAGAACTGCAGTAAAAATCTTTAATAGCCCATTTTGTCATAATTGCTTGCAATCCATCAATTTTACGACTGAATACAAGATAAGTGTACAAAAAAATGTAAAAATAGAAGTTTCATTCATTTAGCTTCTTATCTAGACTTGTGCAAAAAAAGCTCTAAGAGGATTCTGGTTAATTCATGAATACAGGAACATTCCATTCTGCTTTTATGTGGTCCAGCCACCCCCTTGTGGATGGACATCCAAACCTGCAGTACAAAATTGATGTACCTATATTCAGGTTTCCTCTCTAGTCTCCTCTAGCTTCTTCAATCTTGCATGCCTTCATCATATGTTCTCTGACAAATAAAACCTAGAAAACCCCATCTTCTGCAAATCTGAGAGCTGCTGCTGCTCTGGAAAGTCCCCTCATGGAAGATTAAAATCTCTTCTCCTGAAACAGAATACTTCAAATCCAACAGCCTTCCCAAAAAAACCCTGGACATCCAACTTTTAACTCACCCATACTGAATTAAAGATTTCTTTCTCAGAGAGGGAAATGGCTTTGACAAAGCTTGACGCCAAGAGCAATTTAAAATGAGAGCACGCCCATTAAAACTAAAGGCATCGTCAAATCAAAGACGGGGATTTGGATTGTTTTTCCTCACAGGTATTTATTTAGTTTATCATGTAAGAAAATAAGACAAAGAAACGTTCCACTTCTCACATTTTCTTTCAATGGCACACAAGGTGAAGGTGTTAAGTTTTTTGGCAGAAAAACAAAATTAAAAAGCAAGAAAAAGATTCAAACAAAAGAGTGCATTATGACTTTCATGTTCAATACTTATCACATAAGTATCGGATGAAGACACCATTAAATAGGGGGGAAACTAATGTGACTGTTACAGAACTCAAATCCTGCATGTTCAAACATATTGTAAGCATAGGCTTCATTTGCATAGCTTAAAGGTATTAAAACAAAACTGCTTTTTGATGGGCTACATGTTCTATCAACTATATGTTGCTACCTCAAGATAAAAGAGAACCTTTGAAAGCAATAAATGTACAGTTATGAAAAGCTCTTGAGTGCAGGACAGTGTGCCTTTAACCAATATCAAATGAGAACATCATCAAACATGAGTCATCCATTCTCACTTTCATATCTTGGGTTTCAGTAAGGCTTCTTTATGTCATACAAAGACTGGAATTGACAAAACACACGCGCACACACACACACAAACACGCACACACACAAACACGCACACACACACACACAAACAAACAAAACAAAAAAACAGTTGGCATTTCACACTGAAGTCATTAAATGAACTGGTAAACCACATGTGGGTTTAAGCCACATTGTTCTGTGGACGGGTCCATTCTTGTAGCATTAGCTTTATCAGTAGTCACGTCTTAAGGCTTAGAATGGGTCCCCACACTGCTCCACAGCTTTAACAAACTAACTCTAAGATCAACAAAGCAGCAACATCGAAATAAATCTCAAATAAATGCATTGCATCTACAGAAATTGTCTTAACACATTTTGGCATTCGAATATTAGTGTATTTAAAAAATAATAGTCCTATGTTCTGATTTGTATGCTTTGTATTAAAGTACATTCTCCCCATTTGTGATGGACCAAAGGAAGACTTGCAAGAGTCGACATTGTACTTTTTCCTCCCTCTATATGTAAAACAATAAGAAGGTCATATGGTTAATACGATCTTTCTTCAAGGCTTGACAGAAATCAGGAGGGAATCGATAGCGTCTATTAGGGAATGACAAAGTCCCAACTGTGAATGACAGGGTGACAGCAGGTCAAAATCAGAAGGGACAAGGATCACTCTTCCATGCAAGCCCCTCTACTATTTTGGCCTTTATGTAAAACAAATCTCTAGCGCCCTCACTAGACCTACAGGAACATGACTCGAACCAGCGAGTCTTGTCCTGCCCTGACTTGGATCACCCCAACCAATTATGGATCCCACTTGGACCTTCACTGGGGTGGCTGAGTATGTGCACTGACGCATTAAAACTGCATGTAAAAATGAGACGCGTCCTTTCACACATTTAATGAAAGAATGGACGAAAATGTGTATTAAACTTGGTCAAATTCACAAGTGAAAAGTCAAATCACCTGCGCTGGTGTTTTTTTTTTTTTTTCTCTCTCCATCCATTAACTTCATGGCTTCAACCCATAGTACCTGCTTTCCTTTCTTAAATAAGCTGGGATAATGAGAAAATAATTTGGTGTTTCTTCCCGAGACAATAAAAATCCAGTGGCTTTTCTCTCCTCAGGGGTTGGCTCAGTCACAGCAAACACAAACACACAAACACGCACTAAGACACGCACACAGTTCACTCAAAACTCCTCACCCCAACACTGCGTCTGCAATTTTTGATTATTATTATTTTCTGGAAAGTATGTTTTTGCATTAGTAAAATTTTTAAATCAATTAAAAACATCTCTCTCTCTCTCTCGCTGATTTCACTGAAGAGAACGGTTCAGGCTTAGTTCACGCACAGAGCACAAAAACAAAACATCCCGCAGCATAACAACAAAACACTGAGGGTCACAGGCGGTTTCAAACACAGAGGTTATTCAGTCACAAAGGAGGGTTCTTTGCCTGCAAAGACTTGTGGTACAAAGTGGTAGAGATGTAGGGTCTTGTTTGGAGAAAACAGCAAATTTCTTAAAAGGTGGACTTAGTTTTGTGATACATGCAACAGAATGACAAAAAGTGCGAGTTGCCATTCTGGTTTTCACTATAGCCCCTGGTGGGAAAGAATTTTAAGCCATATTTGGCATAACCGGTCAGACAGGCTATCTACTGCTTTTCCTCTCTGTGAGGAAAAAAAAACAATAACACTGTGCGAGTGGAGGCAGAGAGGCCTGCTATCTGTGCTGTCAGTTGTTCATAAAGCCTACTTTAAAACAATCCTGCGGGTTGTTTACTCTGCCCTCATTCCCCTAAAGTAAGGCTGCTCCCACAAAAAGAAGCACATGGACACATTAAACTAAAAAGTCACTGGAATGCTCTGAGAGGATAGAAAAATCAAAATGGCTGTGAAGTCTATGGAGGAGTTGCGTCACTGGACAAGCAAAAAGTAAACATTTGCCACTTTATTTTCATCCCATCAGTTGAAATCAGAAATAAAACTCAAAGCTTGGCCTTTTCCCCACCTACGGTTGTGCACAGGCTGGAGGAGGGGATGGAATGGAGGGTGTGGAGGAGGAGGGGCATTGGGCTGTGAAGAAGGTAAGGCTGTTTGTTACTCCCTCTTGTCAGCTGCTTTCGACTGCTCCCTCTGAATCATGCAGCGGCGCACAATGCTGTCAAAACTACCCAGGTAGAAGAGGGCGATGGTCCGAAATAATCCCATAGTAACAATCTGTACAGAAGCAGGAGGGTAGAAATTAAAACGTAGCAACCACATTCTGGTCAAATTTATTATATTAGGATAAACTCCTTAAGATGCATCATCTTATTTTCAATGGGGTCAATATCATGTATGTGTCTGTACCTGCTGAAGACCTTCTGTGATGGAAGTGACAGGTGACATTCCACAGGTGAGGGCTGACAGCATGTAACCATCAGGACCCACAGAGCTGTTAAAGTTCCCCTGCTGTGTGGTCAAACAGAGACACATATAAAAGAATTCATTAAGTGTTCACTAAAGGGGACAGGAAGAGTGGTGGCTCAGTGACGAACAGAGTTTCTTACCACTGCATCCCGAACGATGATTTTGGCCACTTGGTCTGGTTGACAAACTCCAGAGGTTTCAGAGATTAATTTGGTTTCTAGAGGCTAGCATAGAATAGGACAAAGAAAAGAAAATGACTTTGAATAGGAGCAAAAATAAATGGAACAATGTCTCTAGAAAAAGAGGCATCACTCTGTATGAGCAGTGTTTACCTTTGTCTTGTTCTCCTCAGCCAATCCTGGGGTGTCTGTGTCAGGGGGGTAAGCCACGGTCACATAGATATTGTATGGCTTTATCTGCAGAAGGAGAACAGCAAAATTCACTCAACAATATGTCATTAGCATTTTACCATGGTGATATTACTACATATCAGTTTATACAAAAAGGTTCTTTAACATGAGATACAATTAAATATGAATGACACTTATTTGTAAGTTGAGAATCATATTACAATATTCATACAAGTAACATACAACTCATCACCCCTCAGCAGCAAAACAGTGGAAAAATAGAACAGAAATGTGCTAAAACATTTTAACTAGATGCATTGTGAAGTTGACTTGAGCTGAAGCGTTTACTTGGTGTGCAGTGGAAATCTGTGTGCGTTAGGGTGTTCAAGCGAAAGAGGCCAAACACTCACCTCCATCTGCAGTGACTCTGCTAAGCCACGCAGAGCAAACTTGGATGGGGAATAGGCAGTGTATCCAAACAGACCAATCTGGCCCGCTTGGGAGGAAACGAACATGATGCGGCCCATTCTTCGCTCCTTCATGGTGGTTATGACAGCCCGTGTCGGGTAAACGCTGCCCAGGTAGTTCACTTCCATCAGACGCTGTTGGAAATGAGGCCAAGGTTCACAGAAATGATCTCCTCTGACTGACAGCAGACTGCAATCAAACCTTCTTGGCAAATATTACGTAACATTTTCAAGCAACCTTTCTGTGGCAAAGTATTATGTTGGTCTTGTGCTAGATTGTTTTTTCAGACAAAAGGTTTTTAAGTAAGTCCGTATCTTATTGAGAGGCAGTATTCTCCATATATAAATAAAACAAAATGATCTCCAGGAAAATTCATGACAGCATTCAGGAAAGTGTAAGTATCATTCCTATTATAAGCTGGAAACACATGGCCTTACTTAAAAGAACTCTTTTAATAAATTTTATGAATTTATTATACTCTTACTTAAAATTGAGTATGATAAATTCATAAAATTCCTGTTTATCACTCAGTTGTAGATATGAGCAGTGGAAAAAAAAATTTACACACACACACACACCTTCTGAACATAAACAAGACCATGTTTGTGTCTTGGGTTACAATCCGTGGTACCTACTTTAAAACGGTCTACCTCCATTTCCTCAAATTTTCCAGAAATGGACGTTCCAGCACAGTTCACGAGCATATCAACAGGCCCCAGCTTTTCTTGAGCCTGCATAACAGGAAAAAGCCACTTCAATACATCAGAAATAAATCATCAAAGAGAATCTGAGATGTTTCACTGTTGCTGAGAGGATAACATTACCTGTTTTATTACGCTTTCCACCTGGCTATAATCACTGGAAACATCCACTGATATGCAAAGCACCACCTGAGTGCAGAAATTATACAAGATTTTATATAATCTAATGCAAAATGGCAATATCTCTTGTCATGTATGAGCAACAATACGGTCGTACTAGGCGCAGGGTCTCAAACGTATGTCTTTTACTGAAATACATGCTAAAGCCACATACCTGCTTGTCATTGATGGCAAATTTCTCCAGCTCTTTCTTTGCTTGAAGCAATTTAGCCTACAGGAAGGAAAAAGTGCATGTTTAATCTCTTATGCAAGTCCATGCATATGCTTAAAAACATGTTACACTGTTAAAACTACATTAAAATGTAAGAAATCTTCAGTACATTGATGCTCACATGCAAGTACGTGTATTAACACAGTATACAGTAAATTCTCTACTTGAGAGGAGCAAATTCATCTTTAAAACATGCCACACCATGTTTGACATCAAACTTGTTAGGACTAAGTTAAACACAAAAGGAATTACTGGTTGAATATGGTTTTTGCTGACCTCATCTCGAGCCACCAAAGTGATGAAAGCTCCTTGTCTGTAGCACTCAATTGCGATGCATTTCCCAATCCCACTTGATCCTCCTGTCACCTGAAAATTGTAAAGGTAAGAAAATCATTGATCAGAGGTCAAATATGGAGTGGCTGTTCAGCACATGGACTGTGGCGGCAAGTAAACTGGAAATGGTTTTTCTAAAAGGCTATGCAACTTAAAGTTATCCAGGTCAGGTCACATCTGCATTATGAAATGAGTAAAACTACACTGAGTGGACAGTTTATTTGGTAACTACATCTAGCTAAAACTAATGCAGTCTAATATAACAGTCCTGCAAGAAATCCTACCTTCCGTCATAATGGTCACTTTTTGTTGAAAATGCTTCAAAGAGGTGTTGATTCATGGTCATTTTGGAAGATGTAAGCTGTAGCTTGTGGTGCTGTTTCAATTGCAAACTGAGAGGTGTTTTAATAACTTTCCCTTATCACCACAAAGTTAAACGTAAAGTTAAATGAACACCTCTCTAAATCAGTCTCAGCAAAAACTGAACATTATACATTCGTGAAAGTGGGATTCGTTTAGTCAAGGCAGTTGTGTTAGATAGCTTTAGTGTTATCTAGGTTTACATAATAATCCATAAAGTGAGTTAGTTTAAGTTGTGACGTTCAATGTAACGTTATTTAACACGTTTATGTGGGCGTGTCACTCATCATGACTGACAGTTGGCGACCGTTAAGAATTCGGCACACAGAGAAATATATTTTACCATCAAAAAGTTTTTACGGTTATTTACTGTTAAGTTAGTGCTCATACGACTAAGCAACCTAATATTACAACGTAAACCCAGCTATCTAAGTACCTAAAGCTCAGCTAGACAGCTATAGTGATAAATTAACGTTAGCTACCATTACCGACCTAAGTAGTCAAATAGCACACTGGTGCACTTACCACGACGTGGGCCCCGTTCAGTTTCAGAGGTTTGGGACTAATAAGAGGCGATATCATGTATAACAGCAACACAAAGGCAACAATGAAGGCAGCAACTACAAGAAGCATGATGAATGGCAAGAGGAGCCACCAAGAATTGATGAAAAGCCAATCCGTGATCGTTGAGCTCAACGCTTCTTCAGAGGACATGGGTGAAATCTGGCAGTCGTTAGCTTGTTTGCTAACTAGCAGGCCAGCTTCTGGGGTCCGATAACGGAGCTACGAGGGAGGCGGCGGCCCTGGAAAAGGGGGTTGTGAAACACAGACCTCGGAGGAGGAGTCGTTCCAGGTTTTGGCAGTGAGTCAAAAGTGTGTAACAGCCAGATTAAAGTTACGCGGTGGACCTTGGCTCTCCGGGACAAAGCACAGTCTGCATAAACCAAAACAAATCGAACTGTGCACTGTAAACGGACGCTTGACGGGCGCACTTGGGACTTGTAGTTCTCAAACCCGAAATGTCTCTATAGAATCCCAAAGCCGCTAAGTGCCCCTGAACCACAACCCCCATAATGCAATACTTCACTTCCTCATTCGTCGTATCCGTGTCGGTTAGCTACACCTACATACACACCCAACCAACCACCAGATATGTTGACTTATAACTAACAGTGAAAAACTAGCTATTTTAAATAGTGAAACCTTTATTCATAAACCTACATCTCTATTGCAAATCTTTGTCAGTGATGAATTTGTTACAAAAAACTAAACCGCTTTTCTTGACGTAGCTATGACTTTTATTTACATCATGGAAACGAAAAACAGAAAATCGTATGCATGGGTGACCTCTTGACAAAGAAAAGGCTCAAGAATTGGCTATATGTATAGACATTTACAGTAAAAAGAAGAGATGTTCCCCATCAAAACTCAAAGAGACAGTTTGAACGCCCTTGGAGCAAAAGAGTAAAGTTGTGAACAATCTCTGAAAGAGCTCACATCAAATGTGCAAGTATAATACATTTTTCAGTTGTAGTGACAATGCACTTGATATCTAAGCATCAGAAACCAATTTAGAAATTAACCAATAAAAATAATCTTGCAGCTTCTCTAGAAGGCACATTGTGCACACCGCCACTTATGGCTACATAAAGTTCATGCATTGAGATGCATGCCTATGTTGTTAAATGTACAAGAAGATGATCTCTTCACCTGAGCCATCAGTGTCCAACTTTTAACACCACAGTCTTGTTTTATCAAAATGCTCAATGACTTCATCTATATATATAAGGCTTAATTTTTTTGCAGTTAAGAATGATCAGCAAAGCCTATGGATAAAAATGAAAAATATTTACAGTATGCTGTGAAAAAAGAAACCCATGAGCCGACTGACAAAGTAATTGAAAGCTATTGAGTCCTTGAAAATGATAAAATGTTGGTCTGGCACCTTTGGTGATCCATCCTAATAGCTGTGTAGAATTCAAATGACAGTAAACATCATACAATTTTCATTTGTTAGAAAACTGAATAGACAATCCAAAATTGCCCCAGGGCCTACTACAGCTCCCATCCTGAGTATCTGTCTCAAAACTCTATAATGTCCATCACCTTGAGACCATGAATACATATTTTACCACAACAAATCCAATACTCACGCCCTGTTTCACTTTCCTAGCCTACGCAGCTTACAGATTATACATTCCACAATACACTATAAAATGCTTGTTTTTTCTTAATACAAAATAGAGAAGATGTAAGGGGCATTTATTGGTCCAGTGAGATGTACCCTGACTGGAAAATAAGGACATAAGAGCTAGTCCTAACATTAAATAAATTATCTTTTTTTCAATAGCCTAATTTCCAATGTGTTGTATGTCCACTGTTAGTTTTACTAAGTTTCTTGGGTATTTTTCCTCATCAATACCTTTAGTGCATGACTCAAACAACCCTCTAAATTCCCTATGTTGTATCGAATTTTTTAGCTCAGCTTCTTTGGACAGTAGTGAATATCAAATAAAACTAGGTCTTCTACCCTTTCTGTGGTTATCAGATTGGCAGAATAGAGCAGTAATCTTGCCCGCTTATGATAAACCACAAGGCTTGGTGAATAGTTACAATGAGACAGACAGAAAACAGGGACAAGGACAGTAAAGAGAGACAATCGCATTTCCTTTGCTTTGGTTTGGCTTGGCTCAAACATCCTGCCTAGCCTTCCTGTCCAAAGTCCTCTGTGAATTTTTTCAGTTTGTCCAGATCTTGTTCATTAACTGTTGGCTTGGTGTTGGACTGAGACCTCAGCATGTCAGACTGAAAAGAAGGAAAAAAACATATAACCTTCATATGCATGTATATTACCATAGAAATGTGGGTAAAATATTGTATTTTTATATCCTTACCATGCAAACTACAGGTTCCAATAGCTTTTCCCCGGGGACCTCCATCCACGTCATTTCAATTGCGTTGGGATCCCCAGGTGAGCAAGGAGTCAAGAGGTCATCTACAATAATGTTGGGATCGGCTCTTGATGGTCCTCGTACCTTGTGAACCAAAATTAATTCAAAACATAAGAAAGGAAACAAAAGTGACAATTAGTCATAGTCAGCAATAACACATAAAGCATAAACCAGTGACAGATGTGTTAAAAGACGTACCCGTTTGAAGTGGGTTGCTGACTGGACCTTCCTAACTGGCTGCATTAGAGCGTCTCTGACAATGATACTGATATCTGCACCCGAGTATCCATCTGTTTTCTTGCCCAGAGTGACAAAGTCAGACTCGGTGAGACTGTTGGGGGTGGAGCCCAGATGGAGCTTGAACATGAAGGAGCGGGCATGCTCTTCAGGCAGCGGGATGTAGATTCTCTTTTCAAATCTGAGGAGGTATCATTGATGTACAGTGAGCACAAGTGAAAGACAACGTGGTCACAAACAGTGTTCATCAACTATTAACAAGTACCTTCTTCTGATGGCAGAGTCTAGGGTCCATGGGATGTTTGTTGCCCCAAGTACGAGCACTCCTTCATTGTCATTCCCCACACCTTCAAAAACCAAAGATCAGGGTAAAAACACACTTAAAACTTAACATCTCAACAATGATAGTCTTCTTTCACTGACACATGATGGCCCCTCTAGCTTGCTACAGATTTGTGACCACTTTACATCACAAGGCAAGAACCATAAAATGTAGAAATGAAATGAAACATACTGTAACATAAACAGAAAAACATAGGCCATCTAGGAGCCTCAAACCTGTCTGCATTCAAGTTAAAACAATAAGAATCCAAATTTGCAAATGTGTTTATTCTGGGTTTCCCCCACAGTGTTTTATTGCAGACGTCAAGAAAAATTAATACACTTTTATGAAATAAAATATTTAGCTTCAGGGAAAAAGAGCAGAAGTGTTATGTAACATAGCATATGCCACATATTTAATGTGTGGCTACTGTTATGGTAGTCATCTGTAAACTAAAGTGATCATAAGATGAGATATGTGAGGATCTGAGTGTCAAGTCTTTGTAAATTTCTGAACATGTAACACATATAAACACAACAACTGACAGAGATCAAAATTGAAAATAGATAAGCAACCTTCACCAATCATTTATTGCATTACTTCTGTAATGGACAGCATTATATTTTACAGTTAATAATCTTTTTGAGTCCGCCCCCTTGATTTGTCAATTTTATTTGTATATCTAAATATAATTACAAACTATGAAGTGTTGCTCTATTATACACAGTATTCACTTGAAGTGGGATGTAGTTTAATCATTTCTACTACAATAGTTGGAGAAAGTGGCTGTAATTTCGCTTTACTTTTAAGGTCACTGCAGTCAGTGAGTTTTTATCTAAAACTATGTTTTGCTTCCAGCCACACCTCAATCATTGATGTCATAGCAGGTGTTTTTTCCTTCACCTGTCAAAGAGCATATCTCTGCTCTGACATTTGTCTGGAGGTGTGGCCAGGAGTGCAGCGTGCTGTAATCTTTGATTCTCAACACTGATTTATAGTGCTGTAGAAGCAATTTTCTGTCCCATGTGATTCAGCGCTCAGTTAACATTTAAATTCTTTACGCTATACTTAGTAATAAAGTGGATATGGAGAAGTCGGGAGAAGAGTCCACTTACTGCCATGCTCTGAAACAAAGGCTAAGATACCTAAATACATTTATCTGAATGTTGAGCCAACCATTGGACATATTCACTGAGTGATCCAACAACTAACCAACTAACCAACCGAACATTTTAAAAGGTGCCCATCAGTGCCTTCTAACCTGCCCACTGCAGCTGTAATTTTATCCTGTGCACAGCTTGAGTTTCTATGGTGACACATTTGTTTATCCCACGCTATGCCACAATAGAGATTCCAGGAAAAATGTAGGATGCAGAAAGGGCCTGAAACTAAAAGCTTTATTTAGTGCATAAACATGCCTTTTCTCCTTGAACTGCCATTTTAGATTCCACAGCCCTTTTCACAGAATACTGTTGAAATACTACTATCTCAAATGAAATGATTTAGGACAATAAATTTCATTTAATCTGTGGTAAAACAATCACAAACAATTGCTATAACTCATCAGACTCACCCTGCATTTGAACCAGGAACTCTGTCTTAATACGGCGAGCAGCCTCACTCTCGTTCTCACTTCTTGAGCCGCACAGGGAGTCGATCTCATCGATGAAGATGATGGAAGGCTTGTGCTCCCTGGCAAGGCTAAAAAGATTCTTCACCAACCTGGAAAGCAGACAAGAAGCTTTCAGGAAAGTAAATAACAGCATGCTGGATCATATTTCTATGCTTAACTCATGTTTCTGTGTATCACCGATGATGCGACTCACTTTTCACTCTCTCCCAGCCATTTGGAGACAAGGTCAGATGAGGAGATGGAGAAGAAGGTTGAGTTGTTTGCCTCTGTGGCAACAGCTTTGGCCAGATATGACTTTCCTGTACCTGGAGGTCCAAATAGCAAGATCCCCCTCCATGGAGTTCTCTTTCCTATCAGTCAAGCAAAGAATTTAAACTATATTAGTGGTTAAGGAATGTCAACAAAGAAACACCATTAATCCCTCAGTGATGTACTGTCAATTCTACAGTCTGACACAACAGCTCAATGCAACAAATATGTTTGATCCTATCAATTCAGAGCAATGATAGGCTGACCTTCCTATTTAGGTCCATAAGATACCTGTGAAAAGGTGGGGGAATTTGATTGGAAGAATAACAGCTTCTTTCAGTGCCTCCTTGGCTCCCTCTAAACCAGCAACATCATTCCACTTGATGTTTGGCTTCTCCATAACAATTGCACCTGGAAAAACAAAATACTGGATTTATTGAGGTGTTTAAATAATACCTATATTATGACAGCTAGCGTGTAACTCACAAGAAATTTGACAAATACTATGTCACCTGATGTCATATCAAACAATTTAAAGCCTGCAGTAGTCCTAATATTCCTCAAAAGGAAATTTACTAACCTGAGAGCTGATTTTGGAACTTCTTTTTCTCTGGATCATCACCTTCATCACTTTCATTCCTGGGCACACAAATTTATAAAAAAAAAGGAAATTATAACTTTGCCTATATTTATCTACATGTCAGTAACACCGATTTTCCATCAGATCTGAATGGCATCACATGAGCAGACATATCCCACTACCCCACCCACAAACACACCCTTTGTCATCAGACTGTGACTCTTTGACAGGCTTAGCAGGAGGAGCTTTCTCTTTCTTCTTTAGATACTCCTTCAACTTCTCTGCTCTGTCCAAGTATTCAGCACATTTTGCCCGGATGCTTTGTTTTGCTTTGTCACCTTGGGCTTCATCTGTCAGGAATGAGAAAAAAAAAAGGTTGAGTATTTGTTTCATTGATCCCACTGTCACCACTTTTATGACAGTGTACAGAATGATTTGCATGTCACTTTGAGAAATTTGAGGCCACATGTAATTAGGCCTACAACAGGTTACAGCTATTTCAAGAAGGATGATATGATTATCATATTGCGATCTCCTGCTTGAGCAAACAGCTGTGATTATCAGATTGCAGACACAGTACACTTAATGCCAATGTGCTGTCTTATGTCTTACATTTCACCACATGGAGGAAGTACTGAACAGCAGCTTGGTACAGACGCAGGGCCTCCTCGTAGTTCTGAGCTTTATCCTCTTGAGCTGCCTTGCTGGCAAGATCAATGGCTTTCTAAAATTAAAAAAAGACAGAACAATGTTAGTTATATTGTACTATCGTTAATACAGATGAAATAGATTTTTAAAAAATTTGAAGGCACATCAATACATCTCAAACAACCAATGCAAAGTAAGAAATATAAGCAGGGAAGATTATGAAATTAACTGAAAATAGAGATGCAGCGATACCAATACTGATATTGGTCCGACAGTGACTCAAATAGCTGAATCAGGTATCTGTGACAATGGATCAATCTGGTATCGGATACCATTATTTTAATAAATAACAATTCAGTAAATTTATATCTATGTCTTTATTTGTTACATTTTGGAAAGTTAGGAAAGCAATGTGGAAGTCAAGCCTGATTTTGCCTTGCACATAAAAGAATGATCCCAGACTCTTCCACACAGTGAGGCATTCGGCTTATTAATTAAACACTGGTATTGGCTGATATCCAAAGCCCAGGTATTGGTATCGGTATCGGGACAGAAAAATTCAGATCGGTGCATCCCTAATTGAAAATTGGAGACATACACTTCAATCATTATGTCAGTGGCAGGTAAATTTCCCATAGATGTATAGTTACCGTCCTTTACTGTATGTGGATAAAAATACAACTTTATATCTCACCCATCCCATGTGGTGACACTACACACTGAGGTAAGAGTGCCTGAACCTGACTTTGAATGCACTTGCTTTCACTTCCTTTTGGTCACCGTATATATGAAGCACAACTATAACACAATTTGTACTTGTAACACAATCTACAGAATATAACAGTAACACTTTTGCTTTCTATTTGAAGTGGATGTCTTTGTAGAGGCCAAATGCAACAAGCTGGCTAACAACATTAATCTTATTAGCCGTCTTGTTAAGTTAATAAAAGCTCACGGTAATGTTATACAACAATTGCCGTAACTACGTGTACTATACGGACGGAAAACACCAGCCTTTCACTTACATACAGGCCACAATGTAAGGCTTTGGTGGTCATTTTTGTTGTTCACATGTTAACTTTCGAATTAAAGCCTTGGTTAGCTAACGCAAAGTGAGCTAACACGGCTAGTTAGCAGCTAATGATACAAACGTTACGTTGTTTTACATCTTTGTAAGCATTTCTACCGAACACCACCCAATAAAACTAGTCCAGACGTTTCAGATTCAACAACTAATGTTATTTTGTAGTTTAGTCGTTGATGCGAACAACTTTGTTAGCTTATTTACAGGTTTAGCCATCTCTGGGGTTAGTCCTCAACTTACCTGTAAATTATTGTTGGTAGCCATAAGGGCTGATCACTTGTCCAGTAGTCGAAACGAATGTACCACCGCAGTGAGTTGACAACTTTGAAACACTTTGGTTTAAAATCTGACCTCACAAGTAGACTGTTAACTTGAAAATCTAGGTTTTTCTTAGACTTGTTTTCGTTGTTTAGCTCGCTCCAGAGGAAGATCAAGGAGGGAACTTCCGCATTGAAAAGTCGATACTCGCGTGTACGGAATGTGATGACGTCAAGACGTAGCCTCGTTCTGAGTACATTACCGCGTTTTTAAAAGGCAAATATCACAAAAATTTATTTCTAACATTTTTGTATTGTCTACTTTTTATTATTTGCAGTTCTTGTGAACTATTTTGCAGTTCCCGTGGCTTGCTGTGTGGTGTCTTTGGTTTTGGTTTCATACAAAACTATGAACAAACTATGAATGAAATGATTAAACTGGTCGTTCTATCATGAGGCATATTATCATTAATTATCTGCCAATTGTCTGACACTTTATCTTGAATTAGGTTTAAACATTTTTCAAAGAAGCAGTCCGCTCATGCTGCAGCACATCCACACAGTTTTGACCCATACTGTATATTCTGATTTTATCATCATGGAAAATGATGTCCACATTTGTAAAACAAATGTATTTAATTTCTGTAACAACCTCTTTATTCACAAGGTACTCCTGTAGTTCTTCCACTCTGTCCAGGTACTGTTTGCATTTATCTCTGATCTTCTGGTTGCCATCTTTACCCTGGGGTTCACCTGATGGGAGCGACAAAATTTTTCTTCTTTAATAGCATTCTGCAAAGTTATTTTATTCTTGTGACAGACATCTTATAAATGACATATCATAACAAGCTAAAGAAATGGCAAAAATGAATACTGGCACGTACGCACACAGATCAAAACCATTAGGCTAATACATGAGTAATGTCCATATAGATGTTTATTGGTCCACCTGGCAATGATAGTGATGGACACCCATGTGCAGACAGTAAGGATGACCTGATATGTCACATTTTATGTAGATGTTGTGTGTAAGTGTGACATTAGATGCATTATGTTTCCAGCCATGGTGACTCACGTTTTATGATGTGCAGAAAGTACTTGACAGCATGTTGGTAGGAGCGGATGGCCTCTTCATAGTTCCCAGCCTGGTCCTCCTGTGAAGCCTTCTGTGCTACGGCTATAGCTTTCTGAAGGAATAGTAAATGAATTAAGGTCTTCAGATGCTATCATACCTTCTGTTTCTACTGAAATCGCTACATGAAAGAGTCTAAAACCCTGTGAATTTGCAAAATCTTAGGTCCCATGCTGCACCAATCTGCTTCAGCTGAAACAAAAGTAATATAGTGCTGTGTTGTTGTTATACAAATGGAAGTTAGTACCATAGCTTATAAATAAATAATAATTTACACAAATGTCCCTACTTTGACCTAGTGCTGATATGATAAATTAATTGACTGACTACTGTGACAATGTGACAATAGACCCTGTTCACAGCAGATGTTTTAACTTGTCATTGTCTCATTTCACAGGCTGCCATTGAATCTGTGGACTTAATGTGAATAACTATTTATGGTCAATGACAGAGTTCAGTCAGCTCTTGCAGTGCAGAAACATTGTTGTCACAACACTGTACATTGTACTCAAACTAGGAACTACTTATTCTGCCCTACTGTTCAACATACGGGTAAAAAAAATAATTACACACAAATTTTGAAATGTCTGCATCGAAACACAACTAAACTGTCATAATGAATCCCGTCAGACTGTACACATAGATTATAATACACTCGGTTGATTTGTTCCTATCTGAGTTACATTCTGTATTCTCCTCTCCATAGACAAATCGGGGACTTCCATTGAGGCGTATTAATCCTACCTGTAGATTTGTGGGCTCCATGCGGAGTTCTGTGATAATTAAACAACAGATTTAACCCGCAGTACTCGCCAGTCTTGTTTCGTTTACCCAGTCTATGTCACAAGTTCCTGTTTGCTTATCGCTCCCTCAGCGTTGACACATGCGTCCAAGAAAGGAGCCTGCCCAGTCAGAGGAATGGAAACGATGCTGGGACGCGGAAACCCTCCTGCAAGTGAGTCACTGAGTCACTTAATTGTTGTTGTGCAAGTTACGAATACAAGAAACACAAGTTGCTGTGATTTTATTTTAATTGCCCAAACAGAAGAACAGCTGTTGGGACAGTAAACATCAACAATAGGATGCACAGTAGAAGACAGAAAAAGCCAAAGTGTAAAACCTGGGAAGTTACGTACATGTGCGCGTGCGCGACAAAAAAAACAAACACTTCGCCAATGAGTCTCGTGTGATGAGTGTGTGCTCCACTAGAGGTCGCCGCAGGATCATTTTAAGAGGATCAATAATGTGTAGACCATAAACCTTCATATGGGGGCCCTTCACAAGTTTGGGTGCTCCTCTGATCCTGCTATAAGAGGTACAGGCAACTATAGTTTACTTTTAAAACGATAAAAATCTTGAATAAAATTAATTATTATAGCAGAAATAGGTATAAACCATACTGTAGACAAAAACAGCTTCATCAGCTGTCTTATTTACCACATGGCAATTTTAATTTAATTTAATAATCCAAAATCTAGTATTTCTGTTTGGATTTGTACACGATTTGCATTCATGTTTAAGTAGCAGCCAGTTCAGATTTCTTCAGAAGTGTCAGAATACTGTAAATTTGGCACACTGACTGTAGTACAGTGTCTGATTTAACATGCAGCAACTTTATACAAGACTTTATATCAAGTCTTGTTAAACAAATACGCTTTATAATTTTATAATCTAAAATTATTTTCTAATCTAAAAGTAGGAGATAAGAGAGTTTCTTATTGTTAAAAGAAAAAGAAGAACAAATAAAGAAAGCTGCTGCTGGGCAACGCTGGGTAAACTGTGGTAGGAGACCTTTGGCCGAACACGAAGGATTAGCGTCGAGCTCAGACCATCGTCAGCCTGACACCTGATAGCTCCAGTGTGGCGCACGGTTTGGTGAAGGAGAGGAAAAGCTGGTGTTATTCGTTTGGAAACATGCTTCCGACAGAGAGCTTATCGCCGCCAACAGCAGAGGATCAACTTAAAGCTTTGTTTGAAATTAGAGGACGTGTCGTCCCGTTGAAAGAGCCTCGCGCGTAATTCGCGCAGCCCATTAGGCGCATTTCATGGACATCTATAGATGACAAGACCTGCACGCTGCGGGTTGCTCTCAGCATCTACGGGGATCTCTGCTGTGGAACATGGCGAGAGGGATGAGAGCAGCTCATCTCATCGCTGTACTTTTTACCGTTTCGATCATATTTTTCAGGGACACAGACGGACAAGACTCTATTAATGGCTTGATAGGTTTTAGTTTGAATCCTCCATATTTCAATCTCGCGGAAGGGGCTCGTATCTCTGCAACAGCAACCTGTGGTCAGGATGGGGCCGGGAGAGCGTATTATGAATTGTACTGTAAACTCGTCGGAGGACCGACTGCTGGACTTCCTACTCAAAATATACAGGTAAGAAAATAACGTGGGAACTAGATGCGATCTTATTAAAGCGTTCTGTCCGTGCGTAAAAATTGCATGCACTTCAATAGTAGTTATATTGTATTCTGGTATATATAGTGAACAGGAAGTTAGATTTAACCTATAAACTGGCAGATTTAGTTATTTTTATGATTATTGTGCATCCTAAATGTTTTCTGACTTTGTAAAAGTTACTACGTGAGTTTTTAGAGCGCTCCGGGAAACCCTGACAACTCTGCCCTGACTAAGCTGTACAACTGCCAAAAATAGTTTTACACCATTGTTGTTGAGTCCCAAGTTTTTGAAAGGAAATGCCCTTTCAACGGTGCTCTTGCCTCCACATGAGTTTTTCTGCCTTTCATTACTGTAAAAACAGCAGTCTTTCAATCAGTCTGACAATGTCATGCCCGCACACTTTCCGAAACTCAAGATTTGAAAGGACTTGCATTATTGGTGCCAATACTTTTCATATTTTGCAGTAGATTAGTTCTTTGCCAGTGCCTCAATTCAATGTGAAATGTGCATGCAGTTTGCTGTGATCATTCAGGGGGGTGCGTATTTCTAAATGCCAGCAATTTGACACCTTTCAGGGTCAATTTTGTGACTACTGCAACTCTGATGACCCAAACAAAGCCTACCCGGTGACCAACGCCATTGATGGGACAGAGCGGTGGTGGCAGAGCCCTCCTCTCTCCAGGGGAATAGGCTACAATGAGGTGAACGTTACCCTGGACCTTGGGCAGGTGAGATTATCATACTTAACTCTGCTATGAACAGCTGTTTACCTGCTGCTACCTGCAGTGTGAATAATGACTGCTCTCTGATGACAGTAAAATATAGCACCTGGGTGTTACAGAGGGAATAGAAGGAAAGTGTTTTTTGCTTTGGCTCTTGCTTTGCCGCTGTGTGACATTTGGAAGAGCACTTTAAGTGGTGTAAAAATCTTAAATTGCAGTGTTTTAATATTTAACTTCAGAGCTGTCTTTTTGGTGCGGACTCTGCCGACTAGGAAGGAGTTTGTTTTGACGAAGTGTTTCATTGACAGATATTCCGAAGGTGTTACATGATTATGTTTGAGCTTTATCACACCAGCCAGCAGTGATCATGTGAATAATGTCCTGCAGTTGGATGCCTGCCAGGAATCAGATTCACGCCCCTTTGCCTGGCAAATATGCTTCCATCATGACTCGTGTCCCTGGCAGGAGTTTGGCTCATGGCCCATAAAATTGCACCTCACGCTCAATTATCCACTGTGAGGAAAGAGAGGAATTCTTTCTCAGGATAAAGGATCAGAAGGATGTTAAATCAGATTCGAGGAGTGCAGGTGGAGGCTTGGATCTCTTGTGTGATGAGGGTTTCGACCAGTTTTGGAGTAGACTTCAAAAAGAGGGCAACAAAAGAGCTCCCCTGCACGTGTGTTGCATGTTTGGCTCCCAGTGGGCAC
The DNA here is from genome assembly GCA_038419695.1 of Scomberomorus guttatus. NCBI lineage: Eukaryota > Metazoa > Chordata > Actinopteri > Scombriformes > Scombridae > Scomberomorus > Scomberomorus guttatus. Next base: position 17,302,545 of record CM076457.1, on the reverse strand, counting down.
TATGTCAGACAAAGGGTGTCGGCTTTTCTATCTCTGTTTTTAGACAGACTGAAGAGAGCAAAGATCCTACGTGGCCAAATATAGTCGATGCTTACAAGCAGATGGACACATGCAGGGCCTTCAGGGATGTCTGACTTTAATACGCGGTAATGCTCAGTTTATTTGGGAGTGGGGAAAGCAGCATTATTGCATTATGGTGTGCTATAAAGAGCATGGTTAGATCTCTGACTATGACTACCAACCACACAACACCACTACCTCAACCACACACACACACACACCTGTCACACAGGACATCTGATGCAACCACCAAGACTGTAAACAATGCTCACCTGCCACCCTTGCATCTTAGCCCATACAGTAGTTTTGGCACTTAAATATTTTCTAACCTACACTTTGAGGGAAAACGACTACCACTTGATTTCACAAGAGCTTCTCTATTAACTATACCTGGACAGAAAAGATGTGCAGAATATGAACAAAATATAACTTAATGATTTGGGTTTGAAAGGAGGTTTTCTTTAGGTGTCTTCCCACAGATCCTACAAATGCAAGCACATGCATTATCCAAGACATGGCTAGAGCTGTCAAGTAATTTGACTGTTCCATGCAAAGCTGTGATAACTTTGTAGATATTTTTAAAAAAAACATCCACAGGATAAATTATGTGGTCGATGAAATATGTGGGCTAGACCTAGCTGAATGGGTTCTGTGGTTTCTTTCAAGACCAGCACAGGTGGCTGTTCTGCTGTTGTCTATATAGCTCTCCATAGATATATTAGATAATGGCACAGTAGATGTTTATGTTAAAATGGCGAGGTTCAAAGAGAGGGGCCCTATTTGACAGAGCTGTTTCCGGTGATTCTTTAAAGAAGATTGTTTGAGGCAAGGTCTGCCAAGTTTAAAGTTAGATAAATCTGACCGAAAATAAACTAAATAGTTTGTCAGACAAATTACACCAGGGCTTGGTATGAAATATAACTTTCAACATTATTTAAGCAGCCTATTTTCAAGTCTTGGTCACTCTCTAAATCACTTATCATTTCAAAAATCTCCCTTACGTAAGTCTCATGTCTCACACAGGTCAGTGCAAGCAGACTAGCTGCTGCCTGTTTTTGTGGCTTCTTGGGTTTTGCCCCCTGAACCATGACAAATCCTCCCTTCAGTCAGGAAATGATCTTGATGATCTTTAACGTCTGTGTGACAAATTAAGATGGGGTTTGGCTCATTTATCTCTACAATAACAGGTTTGAAGTGTGTGAACATGGCTATACTGTATTGTGGAGCTCTGACCGTATATTAATTGTTTTTTTTGTGTGTAGTTAAATACACTCATATGTCCAGAACAAGTAAAACATTACTTATGCATCCCACTGTGACTCCACCAAAATACTGGCTACTTTTCTGGGAACTTTTGCCCATGTTAAACTATTTACAGTGCCCAGTAGGCAAGCCATTGTTCTGGTAAACATTTACACCACACATCAGACTGCCAGTCACTCCTTTTTTCTGGGGAATGTATTTTAGGAGCCCTGACCACATGTGCTTATCTGCCTGAGTGAGCCCAGAGTAGACCATGTGAGGCAAACATACCAGGGCTTACTGCTGTCTGTCTCCCATTTGATCAGACTGAGCTCCCTCTGATTGGTGGGTGTCAGGTGCTGAATGAACATTGGACATTATTGGTTTAAATGAAGTTCCTGATCTGTGGTTGGATTGATGTCCAAGGGACTTACTTTATGTGACATCTAAGGCTGTGGATTTTTTCTGTTGGTGACAGGTGTCTATGTGTTGATGATGGAGCTTTGTATGGTGATTTTGTGGCTTTAAGTGAACTCTATAGAACATCTTGTTGCTTATCTATAATTTATAGGTTGCTTGCTCAACAGGTGATGATGTTGCCTATACTTGCTTTCCACTTTGTGGAGAATCATAATACAGGCAAGATCCTTGACTGAAAAAGTTGGAAGATGGGAATGATCTTGTTCGGGTTAGTGCAATGGCTTTGACTCTGCTCACAGATCTGCAATCGTCAAGAGACAAATCTTCCTAGAACTCAATTTTAGAGACATTCCCCTGGAACTTAATCCCCTCTCTTAGGGGTCCACCTCCCACCGAAGTTGGTTTGAATGTTTTATTTGCAGCCGTCGCCCCCTTTTGTGTTAGAACCCTTCTAGGCAGTATTGTGTGACATCTTTTCTACGCTCTCAGACTCTCACAAAGGTTTGGCTCTTTTTAAGCCTCGCTGAAAGTGACCTGGCCTTCTCTTTTCACTGCATAAATGGATAGAAATAGAGAGGTGGTGTAACGTGGTGGTGAGAAAGTACTTAAACAGAAAACATTCACACACACAAACACACAGGTCTTAGACTGAAGACATTCCACTTCCCTTGACATTTCTTGCTGAATAGACATTCAGCTACAACCACGCATGATGCTTGTGTGCATGCATGATCTTGTGGTGTCAGATTCATTATGCATGGCTGCACTGCATCCTTCCAAATATATATATATATATATATATATATATATGTATTATAAAACATGTAGAGGCAATAATCCTTAATGAGTTGTAAATATGTCAATCAAAAAGAGCAAGAACGGAGAACATTGCTGTTAAAAATTGAGTCTGGTAATAAAGACTTGATCATACAGTGCAGCTGGCTCAGTCTGACCCCAGAGACAAGATTGACTGTTAGACATGTCCCTATTGCTGTGGTGACGATAGAGATGATGTAAGTGCCTGTATTTAGCCCGGCTGCCTGGGGCGCCAGGGCAGCCCAGCAGATATTTACTACTCTACTAACAGCCACCTCATGCTAGTTAGCAGTAGCAGTCTGGCCGGGAGAGTGCATCACGGGTGACTGTTGGACTGCTGTTCCACCTAAATCTGGAGTGCCGATGTGGAAAAGCTTGTGGGGTTTAACGCGGGATCTATTCACCTTTTCAAGGCCTTTGTCACCAATTCATACATGGAAATGCTAACCAGTGGTCACAGGTCTTCTGACGCAGGCACTGACGCAGTGGGATGTGTTAGAGAGCAGAAGTTTCCCTAGGACCTGTTTGATAGGGCTGTTTCAGGAATAGTAGCACATGCATCAGACTGCTGTCATTTGAGGTGACTGATAGATGTGGGAAGAAATACTGCATAGGTATAATATTGCAATGTTACACATATTGTATTGAAATGTTAATAATAGTAAATTCAAAATTTCTCTTTAATTTATCAATTCCATGGCCTCTTTGTAAATCATGATAAAAGCTAAACACACTGGTGCTGAATGCTCGCATCTTTTAGCCCAATTTGAACTCCAGCGTTTGTAAAGGTTTAATCATGTCGCATACATAGGCAAACATGTAGTATTCAATGCAGAAAAGCACTCAGGCAATTCTTGAGTAGCAGCTGCACCTCAGGCTTTTATAATGAGAAGATTGCTAACAGGTAGAAACTTGTAGGCTATATACTGTATGTTTTCTGCTACAGTTCTCTTGTGACGTTTAGGCAACTGCTCTTTGTTGCTATATCACTAATTCTGCCATGGAGACAGAGAAAAATACACCAGACTACCCCACTCCCCTTCCACCGTCCACCTGTTGCACACATACACAAACAGTTGTACATTGCATTGTTACAAAGTGGAGGGCAACTGCTCCACCCCTCCGGGCTGCCGTGTGTTCTGTCTGGCAGGGCTGATCCACTCCAACAGAAGGTGATGCCTCCTCTCCTTTGAATTGCATTCCTCTGATCTAACATCAGACTCTTAGGAGCTCACTGAGATGGCTTGTATCTGTCAGGATTGTGATTTCATTGGCCCTCTTGGCTCTGTGGTGACTTCTGGTTGGAATTTGGGATTGGGATATTCAATATGCTGCTTCTTGACTGCGCTTGCTGAAAACGTACTTATGCATGTTGCATTGCCAGCTTACATCTCATGCCTGTTACACATTACAGTACTGTAGATAAGATTAGATCCAAGATACTAGATAGTTTCACCATAGACACCACAGCTTCTAATAGAAACTCCAGTGAGAAATTCCTACCCAGTCCATTTTACATTACACTCCATTTCATCGACACAAAGAGATTATGATTGAAGGGATCCACGTGGCAGGCACAGCAAGGAGAATAGCTGGCAAAGAGTCACGCAATTTCACTTTTTAAAAAATATCTATGATATATCTAAAATATCTATTTTTTTTGTGAGTGTGAAACACTGCTCCCCTGCTCTATTGCCTGAAGTGCAGGCATGTGTAAAGTTAGAGAGCAAAAATCCTGTGTGAGGCAGCAGGGCTGCTGCAGTTCACACTTAAGGGTGCAGATTTATCACGCTTGAGCTGTCATACACACACAAACAGGGCATGAACCACCAGGGGTCAATAATCAAGAAATGATAACACACACATAAATACACACTGGGCATGAAATGTCAGGGGTCAACGAATTTAGGAATAATGTTGCTGTGTGTGTTTGTCAAAATGCATTTACACATTGCTACAAGTGCACTGAGAAAGGGAAAATGTTAATATACTGTTGTTAAAATGGTGTTTGGTCACGAGGGACTTGGTGTGCTGTCGTGTTAATTAGAAGGTTAAAGGATATCTGGAAACTTTATACCTTGTATATGTGCCACTATTATAAGGGGTCAAGGTCAGGAATTTGAGATGGGGGTAGAAGGCAGAGAGAGGGTAGGTGTCAAACAGTCCATACCTGTCACAGCTCAACCCCTGACCTTTTTGACACCCACCCACAGCCTCCTACACTAAACCTCCTGGCATCACACTCTTGTCTAAAGCCTGAGCAGGGAGGGGCAGAGGATGGCTTTACACAAGTGTTATTCCAAGTGTTTTTGCCACAAGCTTGTCAATCTGTTTCATGTCTTTGTACGCCACTGGAATCCTGTGCTGGTGTGCTTAGCATGCCATCACGATATTTCATGCTCCTTCCAAACAATACGTAGGTGTTGGACATATTTCAAGAGTGTGTGTTTAGACTGGCAGGACACAGTTGGAGAGGCAGGCCTGAAATGAAGCAAAGCTGTGCCAGAACAGGCCCCATCTTCATGATCATGCTGTCTGTTTCTGACTGGGTTTGTTTCCGGTGGATTCTTCCAACCATCACTCGGTTACTGGCATCAAGTGGGTATGAGATACTACAGTTAATAGTATCACCACATTTAGGCTACATGAGAATCAATATTCAAGTATTTGTTTTTTAAAAAAAAATTCTTTACAGTCAAAAATAATAAATACAGTGGACAGAACAGTATTACCATTGAGTCTGTTGGAATTATCTTTCACATTTGACAACACACTGAACAACAGGCCAACTAATGTACCAGAACCAGGACATGGGTGATAAAGGGCTTTGTTATTCTTGAGAAACTGGAGAATGGTTTGTAGTCACCATCTTTATCAGTTCTGTATCCATGACAAGTGGCGGAGAAGATTTTCACTGCTGTGCGTTTGCCGTCAATGACAGGTTCCTGAAAGCAGTGGCATGCCCTGCTTTGGGGGCATTAGGAGGGAAGAGGAATGTTGCGCTATGTTTGGAATCTGAGATGGGTCTGCATGCCAGCCGGCACGTCTCTGGCCACCCCTGCCCTTTTTACCCTAACCCCCCCATCCCACCCACCTGCCTCCCTTCCCCCGGCCCTTCTCTTAACGTCATCACAACCCGTGTGAACTAAACTTCCTCCCAGTCCTCAGCAGAACCAACATATTGATAGTAGGCAGCTCAGCTCGTCTGCACAGCTCTGCTTCTGTTTTTAGCGGGATGACAGCCCACGTCTTGTTTGGGTGTGCCATTCTGCTTTTTTTGTTCTTGGCGCATCCTGTTGCATGTGAGTGGAAGTGTGCACTGATTAATTTCAAGACACACCCCATTCAAAGTGAGGTCAGATGGAGGCATCCAAAGCGACTGTTTTGTTCAATGGCAACAGTGATTAAAGAATAGTCAAATATTCCTGATTTGCATCCAAATGATTTTGTTGTTTGTTGTAAGGGATTCTTAACATTTAAAGAAGGCCAGACAGTTCTCCTGGTGCCCTCTGAACTCTCTCACAATCCATCAGCCAATCTGAACTTCAGGGTATTACTTCTCAGGGTTGGAGGGAGGAATCCATCAAGATAATTGTGGATCCTTCTTGACACAGTCCATGGCTCTACAGCAGAGTCTTTGCTGTGCTTTACTTTGCCTTGATATGTTAGCGTAGCTGCCTGCCTCATGCAAGGAGAGACAGAAACCTGAATGTTTCAAATGCCCGCTGGGGTTTTCATCAAGGTGCTGACGGATGCTAGACGAGTGTGGGCCTGCCTTCATCCTTCTCGAAGGGAGACAGTCTATAGAAATATCTTGTATATAAAGAGTACACAATATTCTAGGTTCAGTTTTCATTCATCACTTCAATCCTGAGAGCAGTTTTCATTCAGCAAGTTTAGCAAATATGCCTACAGTGTCCTGTTTTTGAAACATGTTAAATGTTGCTTTAGGATCCCTGCCAGAATTGATAGGAACTCTGTTCCAACTTATCAAACAAGACAGGGGTGTGGTGGTCAGGTGTGGGTGAGGCTTTTTGTTGACACTGCAGGTGCCACGTGCAGGTTGGTGTCACAGGGTTTAAATTCCAAACCACACCGAGTCCATGCCAGACTGTAACAAAGAGAACTTTGATTATCACAAATTACCTTTCCATTGTGCAGAGTTCAATCAAGCTGAAGTCACCCGCTTTTAGGGCTTGATAATGATGTTGATGAACTGCAAAGAAAACGATGCACTGCACTGAGCCTGACAGAAAGCTCATTGTTGGCAGAAACAATCACTGACACAATTTTCTGCCCTTGTATGGTTCTGATGGGAGCTGGAGATAGAGATTTCAGAGAACAGATGTGGATCATGTGGGCTTAGCCGATATCTTTTCACTAACCTGGCTGCACCTGCACCACGTTTATTGACTCTCTGCTGACAAATGTTGGTGAATTGTTTGTGCTTTACTGTATGACCACACAGACATATTTAAAGTAAAGCTGCAAGAATTAAAAAGAAGCTCAAAACAGGAGGTCCTGATCTTGATTCGCTAAAATGGCACATTAAAGTTCTGTGGTGATACAACAAACAAGCCGATGTTGTGCCCTGGCTTTCACAAGAAAGGAAATAAGAGTATTGTCAGAGTGGCTGGCCAAGACTGGGGTCTTTCTTAATAGAGCAAGTAGAGCACAGGAAACAACAACATTTTGCCAAAATCCGCTCTGAACTGTGGCTACCTTTTGTTTATCCTGCTCTTTGTGTTCTGGTTTTTAGCTCTTCCATGTTGCGTACATCCTCATCAAGTTTGCTAATTCACCTCGTCCTGACCTGTGGGTGCTGGAGCGCTCCGTGGACAACGGGAGAACCTACACTCCCTGGCAGTATTTTGCATGTAAGTTCTTGTGTAATATCTGTGTTCATAGTATTCTAAAGAAAACAAGTGTTTCTCATTACTTGTTTTATGGCTGAAATGTTGAAGCATTATAATTGTATTCCCCATTGGAGCTGTTAGTCAGATTATGGGCTAGAAAATTAGCTAAAGTTGCTAACACGTATGACCAGTCTTGCACCTTGTAAGTACATCTGAAATGCATGTTCTTAGTAAATCTGCAACATATTCTTGTAAATAAATGCCACTAATCTCGATTGCCAACTATATAACACAATAGTGAGAATAGTGAGATCATCCCCAATTTTAGACAATTTCTGTTTATGGCACTTGGTAGCAGGATTTCTCTTCATATGTGACAATGGTGTATGGAATAAACAGACAGGGGATTGGAAAGTGATTTCTATAAAGTGCAGTTCAAAAACACTACAGCAGCAACCACTCATTAACAAAATCCTAAGAAAAACACAAAAACACAGATTTGGGGGATTATCAAGTATTTGGTAATGAACAGGTCTTAAATCCAGCTTGTTAAATCATCACCCTTATTCACTCATTCACTACATAATAGACACTAAATAGTTTATTCAATAGTGAGCAGCAAATCAAGATTTCACTAACTAATCATCGTCATTTTATGTCATCACCATCAGCTGTAGAGTCGCGCAGCAATAATTTTCACATCTATAAATTGTGGAGCATTGCATTGTGGGATTGTTAGTAGAAAGTAGTGTCCACGGAAACTCCTTTTTCGTTCCATTGTGGAATTTTTGAAGGCACTATATAGTAGATATATTTACACAGTCAGCATTCGGACACTCAAATAAAATGGTGGAGGTTAAATGTCGTGCACTATATACTATATATGCTATACTATATGCACTATATACCAGTCAAAAGTTTGGACACACTTTCCCATTCTGTCATTCGGTAATGTAGTAAATAGGGAGTGATTTCGGACACAGCCATGGTCTTTTTCATGGAATACATTTGACTTGTTATTAAAGGAAAACCACAGGTGTAGCTAATAATGTTAATGATGGCTCAGTGTCCCAATAAGCCATGACAGTCTCAGCATGTGCAGTACCAGAGCCCCAGAAAAGGCACTACTTAATGGAATTATTATTATTGTAATTAATTACACCTGTGTTTTTCCTGCTTTGACAAGGCAAAATATCTGCTGTGAAGAAACACCTATTGTGAAGATGGATTAAGATTTGTTTACTAGCACACATTTAATTTTGGCACAGTGATCAGCCTGCTTAAGACAGTTAAAGACAGGAAGAGTGTGTGTTTGTGCTATTTTAAACAAGCTGGGTAGAACAACATTCTAACTTGAATAAGTTCTTAGGATAGATTTTGTATAGTGGCAGGAGGTTACTTGCAGTCAATATTAAACTTAATTACTAGGACTATAATGCCAATTTCCTGAGTTGGCATTTCTGTGTCATGATGTCTAATATCTGGGAGGCATTTGTGCACACAGATTGCCAGGAGACACACTCTGACTCATTACATTTACAATCTGAGAATTTCTGAGGATCTTTCAAGTGTTCAGAACAGACTATTCATGATTCACTGATAAGTGTTTCACTTTTGAAAAGCAAAAAACGCGCATTTTAATAAAAGAAATTTCACATTTTACATTTTTCACTTGTTCTTATATAAATCCACATTAATTCATTTAGCAACACACAACATGATTATGAATATGAAGCATTTTGGCAGCTGACTCTTAAACCTCACATGTCAGAGCGCCACACAAGCACCTGAACACAACATTTGGCAATCTTTCATTTACTTGGTACTGCTGTGTTATATTAATTGGTGATAGAGAGTGTCTTTACAGAAGCCTATATAGAAATGTCATTGACTTGCAATATGCAGAATGAATAAATTGCGAGTTGACAGATAAAAAGTCTTTTCTTTCACTTTTTGGCAGATTCAAAGCATGAGTGCATTGAAAGGTTCGGACAGCAGCCCAATGCTCGTGCAGTAAATGATGATGACCAGCTCTGCACCACAGAATACTCTCGGATAGTCCCCTTGGAGAATGGAGAGGTATAATATCATGTCAAGTAGTTAAACCAGATCAAAAATCTTAGATTTTCTGAGGTATCAAAAAGGAATCTGTGTGAAATGAATGCTGTGTTGTCCAGGTTGTGGTGTCTCTGGTCAACGGACGGCCAGGTTCCAAAAACTTCACCTATTCGCTGGCACTGCAAGACTTTACAAAAGCCACAAACATCCGCCTGCACTTCCTCCGCACCAACACCTTGCTGGGCCACCTCATCTCCAAGGCTCAGAGAGACCCCACCGTCACACGCAGGGTGAGGCATAAACTGTACAGCCTCGCACTAAGGTGCAATGCTGGCACACTCTTATCTCCCAAATTTACAGCTCTTCACTGGCTTCCTTATTGCTGACACAAACACACTCCCTGCTCGCACATTTATCCTTGTCGAGTCCCAATGCCAGATCTGTGTGTCCAGTCATCATGATAATTCCTTTGGGAGAGACAGCCAAGATGGTTTGGAAAGCTTCCACAGGCTGCAGGTGTGGGATATGGCACTTACATGGCACTCCAGCAGCCTCGGAGTGATGAGGCTAAAACCTGTTTTGCAATTTTTCTCTCAGTAATGGCTAAATATATTCTTTCACCTAGCTGTAGTGAAACTGTTAAGATTGTATTGTAAAGTAAATCTCTAGTAGACACATTTCTAGAAATGTATCCTCAAGATATATGTTTGAAACAGTGCAGTAATTCTATATTTTACACAGCGAGTATAAATTAGTCATTGTTATCTTATCAATTTTAACTATGCACTGATTCACCCCATAAAGATAGCCTTAGCTCAGGGGTCATGGTTTCAGTTTGCTATTGTCAACAAGTGTGACTCACTTCTGCTACCAAGCAAAGTCAGATAATGCTGTGGGCTATGGGTTGCTGATAACACCGCTTTTTACCTTGACATTCTGCTGATAACATTTTTAAATTATTTCTTGACAGTATTACTATAGTATCAAAGACATCAGTGTCGGTGGACGCTGTGTTTGTCATGGACATGCACAGGTGTGTGGTGAGAGTCGCAACCAGGACAGCCCAAACAGGTTAGCAATGCTCTTCATCTTTAGCAGCGCTACAAATATTTGTTTCAATACTTTTGTGTGGAAAGTTCTGATTGGAACATTTTTCATCACTCATTAATTACAACTTGAACCTTTTTCTTATGAGCTTATCCAAAGTTAACTTTGAAGAATAACTTCACACAGTAAATCCATCTCATGTGTTTATTCATTAGCAGAGTTAAATAGACGTTTTGTACAATGGGCTCCACTGTGTATTACTGGTGTCGTGACACGGGTTAATGTTTAAAAAGAAAAGACCACAGAGATGCTGGCAAATGTTGAGATTTGAGTGATAGTGAATTGTTCTGAGGAAGGACAATTACCTCATATGTTGACATCACCATTGTAAAAGACAGCAGCTTACTTTAGTTACTGTGATTACTGACTGTGTTGCTGTAAATGGATGGTAAAAGGACAAGATGTGATAAAGTGCTGCTTTGAACCACAATAGCCCTCTGTGTTCTGAACAGCTAAACAACAGAACAATATAGGATTCTTGTATGCTTTATGTTTTTTAGTGAATTGGCCATTTTAAGTGAATATTCCCATTGGCTTTCCAGGTGCAGTAAGTAGCGGTTGCTGTTTTCAGTGAAACAGTTGTGATATGCTACTTGCACGGCACAAAGCAGCTAAAGAGACAAACATTACTATCAGGAGTTAGTGGAAATGAAAACAGAGCTAAAAAGGAGAGTGAAGATAACACTGGAGCACAACTCCAAATTAATCCTAGCATTACTCTGTGTCTATTGGTTGTGCATAAGTCACAACTGTATAAGGTGATAATATGTCAGTGCTGTGTTTAGAGCTTTATCTGCTGCCCAAGTGGTTAAAAAAACAGTTACTGCTGGTTTGAGAAAGGTTAAGGATTTTGTTCTACCAATATGTTGCATATGAGCTATTCTGAGCATCACTAAATCCAGGTGTTTTATCTTCTATCTTCAGACTCCAGTGTGAGTGCCAACACAACACCTGTGGTGAGTCATGTGACCGCTGCTGCCCGGGCTTTAACCAGAAGCCGTGGCGCGCTGCAACTTTTGACAGCCCCAATGAGTGTCGACGTAAGTGTACAACGCTTCCTCCCGATGTGTAAACAAAACCACACTCTGCTGCTGCTCACGCTGCTGGCTCCTTGAATTACGACCCCCAGAGAGGACTGAAGTGTCCTCTTGCCTCTGATATTTAAACCCTGATGTGGATGCCCTGATATGGTATTGTTGAGAGCCTCGGTGAAGAGTTGAGAGGATATTCCTCATATGGTATATGTGATGAAAGGCGCAGTGCGCAACTAGCTCCAGGATAACTGCTTTTTGTCTGCTTAGCCAACTAGTCAGCCAACTAGCCAGGCTCCCACCGGCCCACCAGATAGTCAGCCATGCCAGCTTATCCTCGAGCCATCCAGTCAGCCAGCAGAGCCTGTGTCAGCTGGAATCTAATTGCTTTGGACTGTTGACAAGATTTTCCCTTCATGAAATATGACCTTGTAGCAGCCACAAAAGCAAAGGGAGAAATATGGAGCAGACTTGTAATCCAATCGGTGCACTCATGCAGTGGAAATAACCCTAACCATTCATAAACATTAATGAGACACTGGGGTTGTATACAGGAAGAGGATATGCAGTCTTGTTTAGTTTGGATTTTATAGTTTCTCTTAATACCTAACAACTAGACTTACCACTTGGTTTTGGAGAATGAGTAGCTTAAGGTGCTTAAATACAGATGTGGTAATTTGCTGAGACATATAGAATAATTATGTGTGTGTGTGTGTGTGTGTGTGTGTGTCTCTCGGGGGGTTTCCTCCTCAGCCTGCCAGTGCTTCTCCCATGCCTTTGACTGTTATTATGACCCAGAGGTGGAAAAGAGGGGAGCAAGTTTAGACACCTTCGGCAGGTACGATGGAGGAGGAGTGTGCATCAACTGCCAGGTATGAAGTGCATATCAAGTCTAAACTGATTCCTGTGTGTGGTTGTAGGGGAGAAGGGGGGTATAAAAAATGAAGAAAAATTCCTTGCGTGTATATCTTATGGAGTCCTCTATAGAGCATTTCATATTGCACCATTTACTCTGAAACTTGTGCAGACAGGATTGTGAGGCCACAAACGTTTCTGTATTCTTTACACACGTTTCGCCCACCAATCCAAGAATACATTTTGTTTTCTTTAGTTTTAGCCCTCAAAATAAAGTTCTATTGAGTGTTATGCTAACATGATATCTTTCTGGAATGTGATACAGATGCAGAGAGTATATCAAAATGCTGTCAAATTCAGGTTGCTTACAAATGCAAATGCATCGATCTGCAGCAAGAAACTAGAGTTTCTACTGTACAGAGTAAATAGGACTCTTCTGCTCGTCTGATGGCATCTTCTGTTGGGCAACTATTGTTCTGTTCAATAATGTGTGAGTTATGGCTAACACATTATTTTTGTTTTATTCTTTAGCACAACACTGCTGGAGTTAACTGTGAGAAATGCCTTGAAGGCTTCTACAGACCTTATGGACTACCTACTGAGTCTCCCATTGGATGCATACGTGAGCCATGTTTTCTGTTTTTTCCTTAAAACACTGAAATGAACATTTTTTTTCATTCCATGTACTTAATTTTTTATTTAATTTTAAAAATTGTTTTAATTGTTATTGCTACTAGTTTATTTTTTTCTTTTGTTTGTAAGAGCTTTGCTTGGGAAATATCTGAGTTTGTGGAAATTTTAGCTAGATGTATGCAGGTTTATATTCCCAGGTGTCAAACTTGGGAATTATGGCTGCCCTGTGTATGTGTGTGTATGTGTGTTTGGTATTTTCCGTTATTCTATCAGGGAGTAGGTGTGGATTGAAATGATCATTGTATCTCTTGACATATTGAAAAGGAAATATAAATATGACCTACCCATAAATAAACACGAGTTAAAATGCCCATTGAGACAGCAAGTGTAGAGAAGTGTAAACATGTTGAATAAATGTTGCTGCTGTGGTGACCTGCACCAACACGAAAGGCTTAGTGAATATGGCACTAAAAGGGATATCGAGACTACATGCATAGCCCCAATAGCTGTAACCAGCATAATTTGTTGAAGTCTGTGGCAAAATGTCCTTACAGTGTTATATTCAATATTCTTTGTATTTGAGACAAATACGAATGGCACCATTGCACAAGCACCACTGGCACCATAGCCTGACTTATTGCTAAACTGGGCTCCACTGTTGTTTACATTACTTTAATGGTCCATGGCTGTTCCCTGCCGTATAAATAGCTGCCAGTTGTGTTTGGACATTAGAAAGTAGTGGAATTAAACTGGCTGCCCTGAGCGCTTTGAAAAGTAAACTGTAAAATCCACAAACTCAGTTAAGTGAGCGTCAAAGCGGAAGGTCTTCATTTAGGCGAAAACAGAGTCAGTAAAAGTTTGGTAATCATTATTTACTTTTCAGATCCCTCATTTTGAGATGATGGATGCTTGAACAGTTTCTGTACTTGTTTCTGTACACTACATTTCAGAGGGAAATATTGTACTTTCTACTCCACTACATTTATTTGACAGCTTTAGTTACTTTACAGATGAAGATTTGACACAATGGATAATATAACAAGCTTTTAAAATACAACACATTGTTAAAGATGAAACCAGTGGTTTCCAACTATTTTGGCTTTTGACGTCTTACATAAAGCAGTGTGTAGTCAGGGTCACATTTCAGATGTCTATGAGTTGTTAACAGCTCCATCAAATAGTGATTTTTCCCTCTAAACTTGTCACATGGTTTCATTTCAATAAATGTTCAAAGGATCCAATATTTCACCAAAAATCAAAGATTAGAGAAAAATCTAAAAAAAAACTAAAAAACTGATCTGTGAACCAGATGTTTTTTCTTCTTTCCTCTCCCATTAATCATCTGACAACCCCTCAGATTTATCTGGTGACCCTTTGGAGGGGCACGACCCCTAGGTTGGGAACCACTGGACTAAACTAGCTAACTGTATATAAAGTAGTTGAAACTAGCTCCACCTCCAGCAGCTACAACAGTAACATGCTGCTTACACACTGATGCTTCAGTATTAATAATCTAATGATGTCATATATAATAATATATCAGTCAGAGGGACGAAATGAGTACTCTTACTTTAATACTTTAAGTACATTTTGCTGCTAATACTCTTCATGCAGGACTTTTACTTGTAATGGAGTATTTTTTACATTGCTGTATTGGTACTTTTACTTCAGTAAAGGATCTAAATACTTCTACCACCACTGGTCCATGTTAGTCCACATCAATGCACTTCTTGACTTCAGCGCATGTTTGTATGTATATATTCATCTTGAATTAAAACATGTGACCCCACCAGCCTGCAGGTGTGATGACAGGACTACAGCCGGCTGTGAAATGGGGTCTGGAAGGTGTATCTGCAAACCACAGTTTGCTGGAGAAAACTGTGATCGCTGCGCTGATGGACACTATTACTACCCTCAGTGTATTCGTAAGTTTAGTTTTGCCTAAATCTATTAAATGCTGGAAATCCATTTTATCTAAAGGGATGAATGTGGTAGGAATGTCATACAGGTGAGCAAAGTTCATTAGGCATGTGGCATGAATCACATCTGTGATAGCTGCAAATTAAGGCAATATCAAAGGAATGAATGAGCAGTAATGTAATAAAAACAGTTGTGTCTTACATTGTCTTATTAAATCTTGAGAGAAAAGTTTATTTTTTGATAAAGTTATGTTTCTGTGTTTGAGAGCTCAGTGTATGAAGGTATCCAGAGTCAGGGGAACCCACCTTTTGATGGCTGGAATTGGTTTCATGTGTCAGGCTGTCAGTTTTTCCCTTCAGGGTAGAATTCTACTTTTTTTAGATGCTTATTTGAAAGAAGTATGCCTTTAATGCTGCAGGGTTACATGTAGAAGCAGGGCTGCCAAGTTTTTACTTCAGCTTGGAGTGAGATTTGTCGTTGGGGGCGGGGGGTGGGTGGGGGTACTTTAGTAGTACTCATTTTTGTTCATATGTGCATATGTGCCTTATGAACCAATGCCTTTTTCATAAGACTCTTTGTCTTTGCTAATTTGTGTTTATAGGGTAGCATTTTTTTATATACACTGCAGATATTACATATATTTTTCTTCAAAACATAGGATAAGAAAGATCTTTGCTCCGCACTATGGGTGCCTGTCTATATTTTAAAATAGGGACGCAAACTTGGAAAGATACATACTTGGCAGGGGTGTATAGGGGTCTTCCCCCAGAAAAAAAAATGTAATCCCTCTACCAAAGGAAGGAATCTCTGTCTGTATGTCTGTATGTCCTTTGCATATCTCTTGAACCGTTCATCTGATTGACTCCACACTTGGCGGGTGTATGGCTGGGGGCCCAAGGGAGTGCAGTGTCGACTTTGGTGCAATTTGGACACACAATACGTTTAATATTAATAAACTTTGAATAAACCAACGATCAGCGTGCTGCTCCGCTCTGTGCGGGGGCAGGGCGGAGCTTGAGGGCTCTGCCGACTGACTCAAGCAGGGAGAGAGCAGAGACGAGGTGTGACATGAGTCAGAGAAAAGTGCTCTAAAAAGAGAAAAGTAAACAGCAAAAGCGCTCAGAGCCTAATACACAATGACTGTAATTATGTGCATAAAATGAAGGAAGTACTTCCAAAGGCAGTTCAAAACCAGTTTATCTCATGAAACCGTGGCGATTGTGAAGCACCACTACTAGCACACTAGCACATTTAGCATATCACCAGCAGCAGCAGTGAATGAACCGTTGTGTCTACACAGGAGGCATTCATGTACATGGTTGAGTGTAGATCACCCGCAAAATATATATGGTTGTAGGCTACAAGGCCATCTTCAAGGTCAAACAAGGACAAACAATTTATAGAAATGAAATAGCCTTACAACACATCACAATATGATTTGGATAATTAAACCTGGTTGAACAATGTTAAACCTGAGGGTCGCTATTCTCAATACTCACAAGGCCATCTTCAATTGCAACAAAGTACAAACAATTTGGATGAATGAAATGGCCTTACAACTAACCTAAAAACCTATTATTGGGAATCGGGAGAAAGTTTCAGAGCGACAGAGACAAAGAGCATCGCAGTAGCCATAGTAACTCACTCTCACTCCTGCCTGTGTGTTCATGGTGCAAGAGGAGAGGGAGGGACGCTGTGCTGCTGCCAGAAAACCCGCTGACTGAGATTACTCTGAGCAGCATGCATGGGAATACATTACAATATAACAGATTTGTGTATATTTGTCGCTTTCCCCCTGATGGTCTGAATAATTCGCTGCTGCATGGTGCTGCTGCTGCGCTGTGTTGCTCTGTCTTGTCTGTCCGTGCACTGTCAGTCAGTTCATTTAATCAGTTAATTTGTTTTTCACTGCATGAGAAAATGGACGTGTGGCATGACTTGGCAGCCCTGTAGAAGGATGTATGCACGTGCTACAGTATAGACTATCTTTATTGTCCATTCCACATGCCATACCTCCATCTAAATGAATAGACGCAGATATTAGGCACACAAGGAGATTTTTCCCATCTTATCTCTTTCTGATCTAGCTACAGACTACAGAGACTGCAAGAGCGTAGTGATAAGCCACCCGGTCTTTCATTCTTTTAAGTCAGTTTTGTTTTTTCTTCCAGGGTTTTTCTGTCTTTGACTGACATAAACCTTGTTTAGGTTGGTGTGTGAACATGCAGCATTTAGCTTCCGTGTATCTGGAACTGACATTTATTTGTTTTTTTTAAACAATGAAAAAGATTAATGTTAGTTTTATATAGTCATTACACAAAAAACAACTAATATGCAATCTGCCCCAGGTGTATTGTTTCTTTTGTCATATAAACCTGAAGTTAATTGTGGACTGATAAATTCAGACGTGACATTTTAATGAGAAATAGATAGATTTATTGCTAGATGTCATTATTAAATTTGGGTCTCTCAGCTCTAGGCTGTTAGCCCAGAGATAGTTAAACAAACTAGTCTAAACATGTAGACACAGTTTAGACTAGTTGGCTGTCTGGGTTTCAGGGAGATTCCTCTCTGCTGTTTCATATCGCTGTGTGAAATCTCTACATTTAACATTTAAAGCAAGACTGTTTAGCTCTTTAACAGCCTCTGTGGCCTCAGGTAACAATTACAAGATAATGGTAAATGCTAAAACATAGTGTAACAGTAGCACAAGAAGAGAAGAGTCAGAAGCCAACAGAATCAGTAATGTCAGTTACACAACAGTATCTACCTACAGTATGCTAACATTAGCTAACATTAGCCATCTTAAGCTACTGGTCATACCAGACCAAGTAAGGCTGTCGCAGCAAAAACCCTGGGTGCATTGATTTGAGGAAGGGCGTGTTATTTTGATTATTAATTTAACTTTTTATTTATAAGAGGGAGATTGTGTTATTTCAAAAGTTACATAGTCTCACTTTAATTTTAGCCACTTTAATTTTAACCACACAGTGGATCATTGTCGGTGGAAGGCAATGATTATTTGCAAGGATTGATCACAATATTGTGGCCTGTTTATGTTTTTTCATTATGTGAATTGTAATTCTTGCAGCAATTTTTCACTGAGATAAATAAAGCTGACACTTATAGGTATAAGTTAATCACAGTTTCACATCACTGGAGGTCTTAATTTCGTGCCTTTCCTTTGCAATCAGGGTATCCCGTATATCAGACGACCACCGAATCCCCTGCAGGACCTATTGTGGGTAAGTTCATTACATTACACACGATTCTGCAGAGTTTCATACCACAGTTTAGCCTAACAGGCATTTTTAAACAATATTTCAAACGTTGTTAATGTCAACCCCCTCTCCTCTTTTTTCTTTCCCTCTGTATAGAGCCCACTGCCTGCCCTCTAGGTTATTTCGGCTCGCCCAGCTGTCAGCGTGAGTGTGATTAGACCTGATATGTTGTGCTAATATAAAGGCGTTTACACTACTATGAAATGTTAACTACTTTTATTGCTTCTTCTCATCTGCATTTCCTTTATATATAAAAAAAACCAAAACACTGTTGATACTGTATCCTCTTTAAGAGCTTTTTTACAGTCCAGTCCTTGACTTTTTTTGTCCCGTGAGTCACATTTTACTCTCAGGCAGCCCAGATTGTTAAAGAGGGCTTTAGAAGACCGTGCAGGCACCACACAGTCTGACTGGGTTTTCTGTAGCGTTAAATGTTACCAACATGTGGCATAGGTCAGTCAAGAAAAGGCTTTATGTATATAGGTACAACTAAAGGTCAGACCATGTTTATAGGCCTTATGAAAACAGAACTGTCATTTACAGTATTATGTTTGGGTTTAATGGGATTGTTAAAATACTGGTATTATATATCATCAGAATGAATAAATCTAATGCTCAGTGACAGCAGATCTCTCAACTATTGCTGAGCATAACAGTCTGATGGTCTTAAATTATCATTTTCATCATTGGGGATTTAAGTTCAAGTGGTCTCTGTCCTCTCATGATAGCAATAGTCATTTGGGACTGTTCAGTCTATTATTAGTTATGGCCTTTGTTCTAAATTCCCTTTTCTGTTTTTTTTCAAGCTGGGAAACCCATTGTTAAGCATTTTAACCCTTGGCTTTTTCTGTCTTATAATTTCTCTGAGAATGTAGATAAACAATGACTTATCCTTTTACTTGTCGTTGTCTTTCATCCCGTGACGTGACCGAGAAGGAATTTCATCTGCAGCCTTTGAAAAGCTGATTTTAATGTTTGGAAGCAGCTTAGGGGCAAAGAAAATTGTGGTAGTCTCTCCCGTGGTTGTCCTGTGTTAGTGCCAAGTCCATTCACATACCAATACCAGGCGAGGCTTGGCAAGACACGGCCACCAGTGTAGCCTTACCACTGTGTGCCACAATATGAGCAGAGTTCAACTGACAGAAGTATTTGTCATTCCTTGTTGTTAAGCTGGACCAAAGAAAGAGCTCAGGCACATTTATAAGCAGGATTCAGGGTTCAACAGGGTTACTCATTTGAATTTCTATTAGTTAGGATTAAATTAGTTTAATTGTATTGTTAAGATAAGCATTTGCTATGTGTTTGTGCGCAGAGTGTATATGTGACTACAGAGGGACAGCGTACGGGGTGTGTGATGCTTCAGGACGCTGCCTGTGCCGTCAGGGTGTGGAAGGGGAGCGATGCGACCGCTGTCGACCAGGATACCACTCCTTCCCAAACTGCCAGGGTGAGAAAAAATCGCCATGCCAGTGAGCAGTGACCCCCCCCCCACAGACTGCAAAAACACAGCCTCATCAGTGTTAACTCGTCAGAATGATTATGAAACATGACCTTTCTTTTGAACGAACTGGCCACAAGATGTTACAGTGTAGATGTAAACAAAAGGCAGGACGGAAAAGAAAAAGGGGGGGGGGGGGGGGGGGTGTTTTGACATGGTGGCATAGCCCATAGTGATATTTTGGACTAATTGCAGACAGTCACACAGTAGGGGTTGGTGTGTAAAGAATTTGAACGGTTTGGTCAGCAAGCTTGTACATGCTGTGGGGCCTGTGCTTTATTGCTGCACAAAGTGTGCTTTTGCCTGCATGAACCTGTTTGCACTGGTTTCTGGAGTAAGTGTGCTTTTTCCTTCAGACAGGGCTTTTTTTGGCCATTTCAAAGTCTAAGCTTGAAACTTATGAGACTGGAACCCCAAGGTTTTAAAATGACCACCCTGAGGTGTTCAGGCCAACAGAATTCACATCATCTCATATAACATCCTCTACACATTAATGTTTTTATTTATGTTGATTTTTTAAAGACTTTTGCTTTTTAAAAGCAAAATGGAAAAAAAACAGCAGCTCACAAGCTTGTTTCTCTTCTTCCAGCATGTCGTTGTGATGGAGCTGGTGTAGCTAACAGTGACTGCAGTCCAAGTGGCCAGTGTGTTTGCCTCCCCAACTACGGGGGGCAGGAGTGTGACGCATGTGCGCCAGGCTTCTATGGATACCCAGACTGTGCTGGTGAGTGGATGATCCCTCTATGTCCACCGATGTAACTACAACAGATACACAAATTAGATGTTTATGACCTCTGCTGATCTGAGTGCTGGTGGAAAAAATGTTGCTGCTGGTTTCACTGGGCTTACTGTGGCCTATTCTCATGACTCTATGGAGCAAACATCCTCATTCTCCCACAGTATCCTGTAGAACCCTATGCCGTCAGACAAATTCATTTATTTAATGTATTCTGGGTGACACAACATTTCACAGAGAGTCTTCTTCCTTCTAAGGCATCACATGCCCAAGAATAGACAGCTGGGGATCACTTAAGGAAGTCTGTTTCTTGAAACAGCACATGTCATTTTGAGCCCTTTTGAAACATTTGAAGATCTTCTACTTGTTTCCTGTCTCCAGCCTGCCAGTGTTCACGGGAAGGCTCATATGGCCACATATGCAACCCACTGTCAGGTCAGTGCCTGTGTCTCCCTGGGGTGGTGGGCCAGCAGTGTGACCACTGTGCTTCTGGACTCAGGTTCCCCCAGTGCTCAGGTAACCACATCAGACACCATCATACTAAATAGAGACATTTTGGGACTGAGACAGAAACGAGATTTATCATTTATATTAATATAGTGTTATATGGTAGGGTTTGGTAAGGATTTTAAGTTGTTTAATGTATTAGGAATTCTCACTTTAGTCACCTTTAATAGTGCATTGCAGAAAACAAACCAAAGACTGAGACTTGCTTATGTTTTCTTCTTCATTGTGTATTCATTCTGTGCTTCCAGCCTCCATCAGTCAGTGTAACCCAGCCGGAACTGAGATCACTGATCCTCAAACGGTATCCAACCCTTAATAAACCTTAATTCTTTGTCACAGCCCACATCATGTTTGTTTTACTAGCCTTGATAACAGAAGTGGTCACAGTCTAAATACAGCACTACCCCCTTTTTTTTCTCTGAGATGTACATGCAATTAAAATAAAGGAAAAGAGACTTCCTTCCATTTTGAAGAGGAAGAAAAACAACAACATTAAGTAATGCTTGGCCGTTTCAGGGTTTGTGGAAGGTCCCTTTCGCCTTTTATTTTGGTACTTGTTTGGAAGAAAGAAAAACGGCAAATGTCCAGTCATTCAGAAAATTGGCAATGTAGTACAATACGCAGACACAAACAAATATAACATGGCTTTCAGCAGTAGCTACCAGTCTTAACAATCTTTATGTGCCAGTTATGTCACTGACTCCTTATCTGTTGTTTCAGGGCTCCTGCCGCTGCCTACCAAACATAGAAGGAACCTTATGTGACAGGTGTAAACCTCTTTACTGGAATCTGGTAACAGATAACCCTCATGGCTGTATAGGTAAGTGACCAGAAGTCTATTATTCACTTAATTTTGTAAATGGTGCACGAAAAGAGAAAAAAAAAACAGCAAAAAATTTCCCAGTCTAATTTTTTTTCTCAAGGAATATTAGTTCTGATCACTGACCCCATTTTCTCCACAGTATTAAATCTCCAGTAGCAATCTGACAAGGTACTGATATGTGTCTTGGCCCTTCTTACCCAGGGGATATGTCAACATACCCCTGTCAACAAGGCCGGATCTCCCTTCCTGTCTCTCAGAGGGGAGCTGGGGAATAACACGTTAATACAGGCAAATTCCTGCTAACTGCTCTCAGCGTGGAGCTGCAATTGAACCTGTGAGATTTTATATTATGACAGAACAATTATAAGAACCCAGTGGCACGTTAAAAATTTGAAATACCTCTGGATCTCTACTCTGTCCCTTCTCCACCCCCATGAAAAACTAACTGTGCACTAATCCGCTGAAAAATACTTAATATGGGAATAATAAGGCGGTTCCTATCATCCAGCCAGTTAGGGAACAGCTTCAGACTTTGTCCAGATACTTGTCTAATGTTACAGTTCTGCTCTTTAGCAAGAATGTTATCACTACCACGCTGCCTGAAGAAACAAGAAGGGAAAAAGAGCTTTTAATATCCTGAGAATGCCTCCGGTTGACTGCGGCCGGACATTAAGGGGAAGTTTTTTTTTTACTTGGCTGAAAGCAAGCAATGGCAGTAAAGCTCCTCTGGACCTTTGATGTGCAGATCTCTGAAGATTGAAGGGTTTTGTGCTGTTGTGTTTCACCCATGAAAGTGACAAAATCCTGTAATCAGAGTCTATTCAATGCCGATCCCCCCTTCATATCTCATAACCTTTTCACTCTCTCTCTGTCTCTCTCTCATACCAGAGTGTCGGTGTGATGTGAAAGGGACCCTGAGTGGTGTTGGGGAGTGTGAACAGGTGAGTATTTCATTATTACATGTGGTGACTGATATATATTTATGAGAATAAATTTTATTACCATCAATTCATTTTTGAATCCGCCAGTCAAAACTTTGTAAAATTTGCTTTTCCTTTTTTAATGTTTGTCTAGAAAAGCGGACAGTGTCACTGTAAGCCTAATGCATGTGGACATACGTGTGACACCTGTAAGGATGGTTTCTTCCTGCCACAGAAAAAGAATTACTTTGGTTGTCAAGGTGAGTCATCAGTGCAGACTAAACCTAAGCCATTCCAACGTTACATCTTATTGTGTCCTTCTTTTATAACATGAGCAGACTCTTATCTTTGAGAACCTACATCAAATTAACATGAGTCTAGATTATTCGTAATCAAAAATAATGACTTATTTTTCTCTTCCTGTTAGGTTGTCAGTGTGATGTAGGTGGTGCCATTGACATGGCCTGTGATGAAGAGTCGGGACACTGTCGGTGTCGGAAAAATATAGTTGGCCGTAAATGCACTGAGTAAGACGTTTTTGACTTTAATGTTTTAAAGGGAGCATATCATGCTTTTTGTGATTTTCTGTTATCTTTATACTATTATGATGTTGGATGTCTACTTCCCATCCGTAGTCTTTGTTGCTAAGGTTGTTGCTAACGTTGTTCCACGGGTTGTTTGCATCCACTCACATATTTTGGGATCGGATTCTGGCTCGAACATGTTCGGATGTATTTGAGAAGTTTCCATTTTGAGTAAGGAACAAGAAAAAGATATGAAATCCCGCTACTACTGTTTTTTAATGCAGCCTCCCAAACCGCCAGAAGTCTACGGAGGGGCAGCTTCTGGAAGCTAAACAATCAGAGCAGAGTGGGCTCATCCGGAGGGGGAGGGGGGGGGGGCCTTAAAGAGACAGTATAAGATAAATGAGGAGTTTTTTGAACTGTAAACTGTAAATCATGCAAAGATATTCCAATAGAGCCCCATAATAAAAATAGAGACCTGGAAATATACACGATACATTCCCTTTAATACATTTTTCAAATCAAGACAGTTATGATTTACTGCTTCATTGTGTTTTCATTTAAAACTCTATGTACCACCTTAGGCCAGCCACAAGCTACTATTTTCCCACTCTCCATCAACTGAAGTTTGAGGTGGAGGATGGCACCACACCAAATTCCAGACCAGTGCGCTTCGGTTATAACCTCCAAGAGTTTCCAGATTTCAGCTGGAGAGGTTATGCTGTACTGTCCTCTGCACAGGTTTGTCCATGCTCACAATGCACATTAATGTGATTATACTGATCAATCCTGACTGGAAACAGTATATTTTTGGGATTACCTATAACTTTAATAACTTCCTTTTTCAGTCTATTCTGAAAACACAAAAATTCTTTTGCTTTTGCCAATGCACAAAAAGTCCTACTTTGAAGCACATGTCCTTCTTTTATGTCAGCGCTGATGTGGGAATGTGGACACCAGCTCTCCTAGAACTAACACTATCTCTCTTCAGCCAGAGGTGATCCTTACGCTTAACCTCAGCTTTCCTGGCCCTTTCCATATTGTAATGCGCTACGCCACCCCCAAACATAGGGGGAGAGCACGAGTGAGAGCAAAGATCTTGGTGGTGGACGAAGCCGGCTTTCAGTCTTGCTGTGACTGTAAGTGAAGGGCTTCATTTGGCTGCATTTCCTTCTCTTTATCTTGCCCGCTGTTTGTGGAATTAACCCGCTCTGTTTGCTGACCTGCTTGGCCCACTAGACGTGATTTTTAACTCTTCAAGTAACCTCTCCGTTGTCTCATTAAGCCTGTGCCATTGCAGTCAGCAGTTTGTCACTCTCGTCCCTGCAGAGTGAAGTCAGAGTAACAGTGCATGTTGACCCAAAAGATGGGAGGCAGCACTTATTCCGTGTGGTTCTGCGGTTCACTAACCCAAGCAGCACCAGTGTGACTGGTAGCATCAAGGCTACCAGTACCAGAGGCACTGCAGGTAAGGCTGCCTCTGACAGCTCTTACATAGTACCAATAAACCATCAAATCTAACCCATCATGAAAGAAATCTAATGGATTTCCATCATTGCATTTATTTATAAGCTGGTGCATGACGTGTCATTAGTTTTCTGTGCTCTCAGCTGTGCGTGTGTGTCATTACAACCATTTCTGCCTCTGCAGGGTCAGAGCAGAGTAAGGAAGTAGTATTCCCTAAGAGTCCTTCCCCATCCTTCCTCACTGTCCCAGGAGAGGGCTTTGCTGAGCCCTTCACATTGACCCCAGGGAAATGGATCATTCACATAAGAGCTGAGGGGGTCCTGCTGGTGAGTTCCATAACAAGGACAATGATGTGGAAGAGCATTTCATGATCATTCCTCTGTTTATTTCTTAATTGAAAAAAATCTGCAATAGACTGAATACTAAAATACACATTGTCACTCTCACTCTCAGGACTATTTAGTGCTGTTACCTCGGGATTACTATGAGGCACCACTGCTGCAGGAAAAGATCACCCAGCCCTGCACATACTTACCCACCGCAAACAGGAACACAAAGTAATTCTTAAAATTGTCTGTTCAGTATTTTTGAGGTCGAGCCCTATGCAAAATATTCCTCAACACTAAGCAGCATGCTGAGGAATGCTTTACAAATATGCTCGACTTGATTTAAACTCAACATCAAATGAAACATGATGATTACATGCTTATCTCTTATCAATCTTGTTGGTGGTAAACACTGCTCCTGCCTCTGCCTGTGTGTGTCTCTCAGCTGTCTGTTATATAAGCATGTGGCCATGGATGGGTTTAGCTCTGCGCTGGGCTCGCAGGGAATTCTCTCCAACCGGAACGGGCGCAGGAAGAGACAGGCTCGTGTGCGGCGTCCTACGCAGGATCATCCTGAGATGGCTGCTCTCAATGGGAGACAGGTGGGAAGGCCTGGAGTTACATTACAATACAGTGATTTATTTAATTTTAATGGTTGCATATTTTCCTTGTAGAGTCACATTGTATGTTCTGTTATGTGTCCTGTAGTCTCAGCTCCAGCTCAGTCTACGTGTGCCTCGTCCTGGTCTATATGCTCTTGTCCTCGAGTATGCCAGCGAGGTGGACAGTGTCCAGAATGTAAACATAGTCGTCAGGGGCCAACCAAGCGGCCAGATCCCAGCCAGGGCCAACATTTACAGTTGTGCCTACAGGTGAGTCCTGTATTTGTTGCACCAGCTTCCAAAACAATGCTTCGTATTTTATTGTTAATGCCAACATCACAGTCTCAGAAAGTTGCAGAATATGTATGTTTTTAAGCTGTTTTGTGTTGCAGCTTTTTGTGCCGGAGTGTGGCGGTGGACAACAGTAATCAGGTGGCAGTGTTGCAGCTTACTCACAGGACAGAAATTCTACTGCAAACTTCCACTACCTCCTTCCTGCTGGTGAGGGAAATGTTTCCACAGAAGAATTATCATAGCTTATAAATGAGACAACTGAAGGCTTTTTAAAAAAAAATACATTTGTTTTTGTCTGTAGTACAAATTGTATGCAGTGCCTGCAGAAGAGTTCTCCATTGAGTATGTGGAGCCCAAGGTGCTATGTGTCTCCACTCATGGCCGCTTCACTGAAGACAGGTAATTCACAATGAATATATTCAGTCACATGGTTTTAATAACACAGTCACACAGAGACTTTTTCATCACCCATCAAAGTAAGCTGCAATTTAGGTTTAATGCTGCAAGATTAGACCTTTATTTTGTGTTTTTGTTTTGGAGTATGGAGACACACATCTGTTTTCCAGGTGGGATTGCATGCATTCCTCCAGCTAGGCAAGTTCTCTTACCTTAGACTGAACTTAGGGTCAAACTCACTTTCCCTCACTCTAAATGTACTCTCGCTCAACACCTAATGAGCAGGTTAGATGTTACACTCAAACATGTGTTTATAGCTGTCAGAGTGCAGTCCTGTCATTTACTGTGTAATTCACCTGAGACAGCGTAGAAAAGAGGTTCCCAGTAGGCCAAAATATGTTAAGAAAGAAAGAGTTAGAATTATCTTGAAAGCAATGGTAAATCTTTTATTTAAGTTTAGTTGAATCACAAATAAACATGGTTTCAAGGCACAGACCACAAAGATGGTTTGATATGCAGTCTGTGTATGCCTTTGCATGTTTGTGCCCTATTGAGCAAGTAAAAGGTTTGCCTTTGCATTTTGCTTGGGTTTTCCTTTTTATTTTGATTCACTTTTTGGATTTGATTATTCAGACTTTTTGACACAAAACTATTGCTTCTTCTTATATATTTGGAAAAGTAAAGATACTAAAAGTAGAACAGGTTTTGTTGTGTACTAAGACAGTTTATAGATAAAAAAAGCACATTTTTGATCAAATATTAGAGGGAAATGGGGAGGAAGTAAGATGTAGAATCAAATGGAAAGAAGGAAGAGATGCAGAAGGAAATGCCAAAGTGAAAAAAGTGGAGCTTTCATTAAAAGTGTGCGTATTTGTAAGTGTTTGATGTCAGAATTTCTGAATATTGATGAGCAAGAAGACAGGCTTTAAGTAACCACATCTTGTTGCTATTTAATGTTTCCAGTCGGTACTGTGTTCAGAGGCAGTTCAACAAGCCCACTTCAGCCCGGATTTTGTATGCAGCCCGCGATGGGAAGCTATCTTCTCCACCAGCTGTTGCTCCCCAGCAAGTAGACTATGAAGATGGGAGACAGAGACGACAATCAGGGGTGTTCTCTGTCCGTGAACCTCAGACTGATGGGATACTGCTTAAATTCCCTCAGGTATCAGAGTGAAAACCAGGCCATGTCCTTACAACCTTGTTGAATAATTTGAGCTTCTCTGGAGTTGTCTGTGCTGCTGGGAGCTCAAGACATTTAACGAGCAACCTCTGCCCTGACATTAATTTTCCATTTCACCATGACTGTAGGACACTAAAATTTCCTCTTTATTCTCTTTCAGACGGAGATCAGTTTCACCCCTGATGTGCCCCTCCCGGGCAGGTATGCGGTTGTGGTGCATTATCACCAGCCTGAACATACCTCCTTTCCTGTGGAAGTCCGAGTGGATGCAGGGCGTGACTGGAAGGGTGAGTGTGTCTGAGGAAGTGGTAGGCTCCCTCCTGTCTGATCAAATAGCATTAAAGAGTTTATTGGCTCCCATTAGATATAAGCGTGTTTATGCTGGCAGTGACTGTGAAAGCCTTCTCAGTGAGGGGGTGGGGGTTGGGGGTGGAGTGGGGGGAGTTTCCTCCTTAAGAGCAGTTTAAGTCCCAGGACTTATGACAAGATGATCAAAAGCCTTGGACACACTTGCCCATATGGCTTCAATGGAGAGCAGATTATTGTGGAGTTTGCTGACGTCTCTTTTCATTTTTCTCCTAATATTTTACTCTGTTCTTCTCTTGCAGGTTCGATAAATGCATCTTTCTGCCCTTCAGTCCCAGGATGCAGAGAGGTAGTCATCGCTGACGGGCGTGTGGCCCTCGACTTTGTCCGACAGCCCTGGCGGCTGCCAAGCATCTCTGTGATTGTGCCACCTAGGAAGACCCTTATATTGGTCAGTGGTTTATGTGATAAGTCAAATACTGTTTAGATCATCTCTACCCACTAAATGAACAGAGAAATATGGATAAAGAAATCAAACAAATTAGTGAGACATACTTTTGCGTAAAATCTGCAGGTTCGAGGAGTCTGGATTTTATATATAGTTGTTCAGTTTGAGTACTTGGCATGCTGAGGTCCTCTCTCCTCAGTGTTATGTCATATCCCCAAAAACAACAATGAAGGGACTGTATTCTACCTGGCAGCCACACACAGTTTAATAAAAGCTAAGCTTCCAACCTCTGTAAAGCTGGAGAAGGTTGGCCTTTGCTTTTCTGCGGTTCACTTGCTTTACTTCTCCAGACAAGATGAAACAGAAAAATGTGAATGAAACACTAAAATCCTCAGTTTAATCATTTTCTGTGTCTAGTACAAGAATAATACAAATCACAGTGGGAGGTTTTGTTGAGATTTTGTGTGCTTTTCATCATTTGTTATGATTTGTATCTTTGGACAGGATTATATCCTGTTGGTTCCTGATAGCAGTTACACCCCAGATCTCCTGAGAGAGAAGCTGCTGGATAAGTCTGCAGATTTCATACAGCAATGCAGAGGAGAAGGGTTCTATATTGAGTAGGTATCCACCATGTCGGTAAAATAAGCTGGACTCAAATCCATTTGAAATGGTACTTTAAAGATTTGATATGTTATTCATTTGTTTTGTTTGATAAACCCTTCTTTCTTATAATATGTGATTATTTCTTAGTTTTTTTTGTTTTGTTTTTTTCAGGGCAATAATCTATTTTCTCAGCAGCACCAGTATAGTATTTTTACAGTAATGAGCTTTGGTAAAGCAGATGTTTTTGTAAATAGTGCCCTCTAGCTGTGGTGATTGAGTATAAAATCACTCTGTTTGACAGAGCTGCTTTCATTGTTCTGTCCCTCAGCCCCAGAACATCTTCTCAGTTCTGCAGAGACTCTGCGCGCTCACTTGTAGCAGCTTATAATGATGGAGCTCTGCCTTGCAACTGTGACAAATCCGGCTCCACGGGGACCACTTGTGATCCAGTTGGAGGACAGTGTCCCTGCAGGCAGCATGTCATTGGTCGGCAGTGCAAAAGGTGTGCCACAGGATACTATGGCTTCCCCTACTGCAGACGTGAGTGGACATATGCCTCGTGAACACATATGCAAAACAGAGTGTGAGGCGTGAAAATATTTGGTGTATTTTAATGTAGTATGAAATTTGCCTAATGAAATCCCCTCTCCCTCTGCAGCGTGTCAGTGCGGTCGCCGATTGTGTGATGAAACGACAGGACGCTGTATCTGCCCTCCTCAGACAGTCAAGCCGGCCTGTGATGTGTGTCAGAATGAGACTTTCAGCTACCACCCTCTGCTGGGCTGCGAGGCCTGTGAATGCTCTCCAAATGGCATCAAAGGAAATGCAGGGTCTGACTGCGATCGCGTCAGTGGACAGTGCAGGTGAGTGGAAACTTAGGCTGTGTACTTATTAAGATTGGAAATTAGCCTGTATTAGTGAGATTAGTTAAATAAACTGTGTTTTACAGCTTGTAGTTTTTTGTTTCTTATTTGTATTGTATTTGTATCATACTAACAAGCAGGGCTGTACATAGATGTATTGTCACATTATAGACATTTTACGTAAGTTAAAGCAAAAACGTTCTTCACAAAGAAGTAAAAAAGTAACTCAATCAAAACATAAAATGTACAGATTTAACAAAAGAGGACATTCTCTTAAAAACTTAAATGTAATGACAAAAGTTGTAAAAGACCAGCCAGTAAAATAAATGCCTTAAAAAGTCACCCCTGGGAAGAGTAATCTACAAAAATCTGTATTTATATCACTATAAACTGGAACTCTTTCTATTTATGTTTATTTACTGACTGATGAGATGTCATTTTATGAAAAAAGTTGCATAAACTTAATTAAAAACCTAATTCTTAATTATATGATTGTTTGATTGATTTCTTTGAAATCTGTAGTACTTCACTAAATAATGGTTTGTCCCTTATTGATAAAATGTCTCTTCACTCCCTCATTTCTGAGTGATGAACGAGGCCTGCAGTCTCTATATAAGATTGAAAGTAAAAAATATCACCAAACCACTTAAAGTGATTAATGGGGTATTAGTTCACAGACCAGTCATGTTGACAGATTGTCTTTTCTGTCATGCATGTTTTCACTTTCAATTTCACTACTTGGTTAATGTCTCTAGTAATAAAGAAACCGTGGAATGTGTGATAATGTGATTACTGTCTTTGCTTGTACACAAAGAGCTGTTCAAATACAGTCCTGTAAAAGTGTAAACAAACTGACTTGATAAACTTATGAACCTGATAAAATTGTATTGTAAATCACATCCAGAAATTTACTAAAGAAAATGTGTCTGTGTATTTTTATGTAGTTGCAAGCCTAGGATTAGTGGACGGCAGTGTGATCATTGTGCTGCAGGTTATTATCGCTTCCCTGATTGTGTACCCTGTGACTGTAACCGAGGTGGTGTCACACGTAACGTGTGTCACCCAGACACTGGGAGGTGTCTCTGCAAGGTGAGCTAAATGCGCCAAATTGCTGATTTAAAAAACAAACAATCAACTGTCTTGTTCATTCTTTGTTTATTCCTCTTGCCTTGTTCTGACTTTCTCTCCATCATTGCTGCCATGTTTGTAGAGAAATGTTGGTGGTGTGAGGTGTGATATCTGTCGGGATGGTTCCTTCTATTTTGACCCCTCCAACCCTCATGGCTGTACCAGTTGCTTCTGTTTCGGAGCCACTGACCGGTGTCAGAGCTCCAGCAAGCGCAGGGGGAAGGTGTGTTTGCTTTCGCTGCATGTCCATGAATGCCTGCCTGCAAATGTTATGCCTGCAAAGCTTTCTGGCTGAGAGCAGTTATGCGGTTTCATTATTTGTTGGTGTACAGTGTACAGTAGCATAGCAGATCATAGTATAGTTTCTGAGCACATTTTGTGGTGTCAGTCAGTCATTTATTGTGGTCTTGCTGCTCTGATCTTCAGCTTGTGGTGGTATTTGTCTGTTTTGAACGTAAATGACTGTCCAAAAAAAAATGGAATGGTTTAGTATAAATACTGCAAATAAATCCCGATAAAATCCCTGTTGTTAGTTTGTTGAGATGCGTGGCTGGCGTTTGGAAAGCCCCGACCAGGAGGTGCCCTCTGTGTTTAACACAGCCAGTAACACAGTGGTGGCAGATATCCAGGAGCTTCCTCCTACAGTTCAAGATCTACACTGGGTGGCGCCACCGTCCTACCTAGGAGACAGGGTGAGTCGATGTAGGGACAGAACATAATGGCACGATTAAAAGAAAATTCAGTAATTTGTATGTGTTCCATATTTTATTCACTGACATAATTGTTGAGATTTGAGGATACAGCAACATCACTGCATATACATTTTATCCTTATTTTTTTTATTCCTTTCATCATTTAAACAACTTTGGAAATGAAAATGAATATTAACATTAAAATTATAGCTACTTCCTAGCTCTATTTTGACCTACTTGACTTACCATAGTTGTGCGTACACTCAGGGATTTGGGATCTGATAATCTGGCTTCTCATATCTTTTGCTCTAATGGACACAACAATATTGATCTCAGTGAGAAGGTGAACAAAATGATGTAATAACTGATAGAAATGATGTCTGAGTCCACAAAAAAAAAGAGCCACGAATGCATGAAAACCACATTTTCCTTTGAGCAATATAGTTTGAATATTATATTATATATTGAATATTCAGACAGGTGTTTCTTTCTTTTTCCTAGGTTTCATCTTACGGTGGTTTCCTTACCTACCAGTCCAAATCCTTTGGCATTCCCAGTGAGGGGATGACTCTGATGGAAAGAAGACCTGATGTCTTGCTGACTGTGTGTAGAATCACAGCGCCACCAATTTCTTCTCTCTCAGACTTCTATATTTCTTTTTCAGATATCACTTACTGTATTTATTCATGTTTGTATTTCCCCCTAGGGCCAGGAAATGACCCTGATCCACATGGCTCCACAAGTCCAATCTCCAGACAGACTGTATCAGGGCAGAGTGCTGCTCGTGGAGGTAAAGAAGACAATAGTTCCTCTTTTTGTCTTAAGGTCTAAAACGTCTGTAGGCTGTGATGTTAATTTAGTCCCATAATACAGAAGTGTTGAATGGGATGAACTACATACTTTTCTATTCTTAGAGCCTCATCAGTAGTGGGGTTGATCCCTTAGCAGTCTGTCTGTTGGACATCTGTTGAGATATCTTGCATTAGTAGGGCTGATAAAAAATATACTGTATAATTTTATATGAATCTCAAGTTTTATACCATATTAAAGCTAAAATCTAGATTTCTATTTGAGTTTCCTCTTACATATTTCTCATTAGTACCCCAATAACTTGTCTGTTGTCTGCAGGGAAACTGGCGCCATGCCGGCACCAACAGGCCCGTGTCCAGAGAGGAACTGATGATGGTCTTAGCCGGTCTGGTGAATCTGAGGATCCGAGCCTTGTACTTTACTCAGAGCCAGCGACTCAGTCTAGGAGAGGTGGGCTTTGAGGAGGCCACTAACAACGGGACTGGAGGTCCTGGAAACACTGTGGAAAATTGTTCCTGCCCCCCTCAGTACACCGGAGACTCCTGTGAGGTGAGGAGGCCATTAAATATCCCTTAATAGCAGGAGAGTCTTTATTTTTTCTTTCTGAATAACATGATGTAAAGATTTGTTGATACATGTCAGGGGAATATATGTTTATTAAGTTACATCCTGTATACCGTTTTAAATCAGATTTTTTATTGAACTTTATAAGGTCATATGTGAACACAGACACATGTTGTATTTTGGTGAATCCCTTCTTGGGTGTGGGCAAAAACTTGGCGGGAATCTTGCTTTACTGACTTCCACAACTTCCACACCTGAAAACTGTACAGGAAATCTACACGGAAAAAGAACTAGTAAAACATGGTGGGGAGATCATGATAATTTTGTCAGGTCTGAGAAGCAGAGACGGTAACAAGCAGGGTGGAGCAAGTGTTGATTGAAATGGCTTCTTGTCATCTTTGAGGAGCAGGACCGCCTCATACTTATCAGGTGTTCTGACACGCCTGAACCAAGTACCACACCTAGAGGAAAAAATCTTCAACTGAGGAGCCTTGGATGGAATGTACTGGAAAATACCAGCCGGAGAGCTGTGCAGTCAAATTGTGTAGCCCGAGGGTGGGATATGATGCACAATCACGCAGACATAATATTAGTGATTATACAGCTATAATCACTGGCATGGCTACGGCTCACAGAAACGTAGAGCAAACATTCATGATGTTGTTGCTAAGGAGAGGCTTTACTTGTATTACTTATTATTATCTATTACTTTTTTCTATTATCTATTATTTTATTCTGTAAAATGGTGCTGACTTTATTTAGTGTATTTGTGCCTTTCAAATCTGATCTGTGTGCCTCTCAAATCTGATCTGTATACACACATGATTCCAGCAGTTTTGCCCACAAAAGCTAACTAAAAAGAGAACGGACCAACCTTCAAATAAAAGAAAGAGTTTAAAGAGTTTTCATGTAACAGAGAGAATTTATTAGTGGGGAGAGGCAGTAACATCAAGAATACTTTAATTATTTTTCTTGTTTGTTCTTGGGAGTGCTGTTGCCATAGATTGGGTGTGTTTAAAGGAAGTT
Source organism: Scomberomorus guttatus (assembly GCA_038419695.1). Taxonomy (NCBI): domain Eukaryota; kingdom Metazoa; phylum Chordata; class Actinopteri; order Scombriformes; family Scombridae; genus Scomberomorus; species Scomberomorus guttatus. Next base: position 17,268,550 of record CM076457.1, on the reverse strand, counting down.
GATAATATGTGCCCCGAGGCAATATGACCAGGCACCTTGCCTTGAAACATGGGGTGTGGCAGTTGGCAGCACATTGTTACTCATAAACCTGAGTGCACCTACAGTACGCGCGGGTGTCTGTGAAGACAGCTGACACACCTAGTTGTGTCTGTTGTGTGTTTGAGTAGTGTGATTCAGCTGTGAGTTTGTGGTCTGTTGTCTGAAGATGCGTGAATTTCCCTTTCAGTCATATATGCTTGCACATACGCTGTTTGTAAAGCACACACACACACACACACACACACACACACACACACACACACTTTATTATTACTTTACACTCTTTCAGCACATTGCGATTTTCCTTTTCTGTATTCACAATTGCTAATAGTGGATATCCTGCCACATTTGACTGTCTGGCTGTGTCTCAAGCAATTCTCTGTGTGTGTGTGTGTGCGGGGGAGACAGAAAAAAAGGAGGAAGAGAGCATGTAAACACCTGCATGTGTGTGCTTGTGCGCCAGCATACACTCATGCTGATCTGTAGTCCTGACTCAGGTAGGACATGGGGCGTGTCCTCTTTGTGTGCGTGTGTATGAGTGAGCGTGTGTGTTTAAGAGGCTGAGGCAGGGGAGAGTGGAGCATTATTTCACACAGACTAAACGTTAGGAATGTCAGATACGTGTATGGATAGACATCGGAAGAGAGGGGTTCTTTTACAGACCCTGTTATGGGGGACTTTGATTGGACTATGCTGCGCTGGCCCCAGACCCTTCCATAGAAAGGAGCGACCGCGCTACACCAGACATAATGACAGATGGACTCAGAGGATACAATACCCTTCGCTTCATGACCAGGGAGATCAGCGGATTGAATATCCTTCAGTTTACGACCGAGGAACCCAAAGCATACGCTACCCGTCAGTACATGACAGAGGACAGACTATTCAGTATCCTTCTGTCAATGACGCCAGTTCTCAGATTAAGGTAAAGATATGCTACATCTTATTATTTAAGAGATATTATTGTACCTCAACTGCAGGTTACACTTCTCAGCATCTCAAGTGTGGATTGTTGGAGACTTGAAGACTTGTTTTCTCTAAAAGCAAAGGGCATGTTTTGGCTCTTCAGTGTTACTGTCTTGATGCCATTCAATTCAGGTCAAGCTCATGGCTGTTTGTTCTACAAGTACTTTTTCTCACACTTCATGACACCAAACAGATCATCCTCATCCTGTAAACGGCAGGCTAAAGCTGCAGAAACATTTAGGCAAAATAAAACTAATGCTGTGTTTGTAGCTTATTGGTTAAGTTTAGATAGTGTGTGGTGATAATTGGTATTTTGGTACACATATGTACATGATATCATTCCAAATTGGATAATAATATGACAATATATACTGTAAGAAGCGTAGAAAAATTGATCAGCTGTTACAGATTTCATTTTAGCATTTATAATATTAATTATTCTGGTTATATTTGGCCAGATCTTGTACCATAATGGTTGGTTGGTTAATTGTTTTTTTATATTCAAAGGGTATACAGTGGTGTCTGGGTATATGAGGTATAGCTACACTAATTTTAATGATGGTATACATGTCTTTATATTTGTGTTTTTGTTTTGCAGAAATGTGCTCCCGGATACTACAGAGATGGCAGTGGGCTTTACCTGGGCCGCTGTGTGCCCTGTGACTGCAATGGTCTGGCCGATGAGTGTGAAGACAAGACAGGGAAGTGCCTGGTGAGAAGCTCTCAACACACAACACTCATGACCACAAGTATATGCACCTACAAGCACCTAAAACGCAGAATGATTACATCAGTCCAGCTGACTCTGTGTGTCAGCACAGTTAAGTCAGAGTCTAGACCTTTCAGCTCCAGGGTACATCTGTGGGCACACTGTTGCCACCCAACCCTGCTTGTTTGCCCGTAGCTACGTGTTTTTATCACCACATCAGAAGCATTGTTTGATATAGCTTCCTGATTTCCCGTTATGGGCCCCCCCCCCCTCTCATTATTCTAAATGGACAAAAGCGACTGAAACTGTTGATTGATTGGCTTGCTTCAGTGTAGGGACAGTTCATACAGCATGTGTGAAAAAAGGCTAGTTGCAGTCTACTCAACTACCCTGAGTTATGTGTTTTCTTCTCTTTACTATTCTGCACATCTACAATGCTTAAGTCACAAGTGTTTTAATAATACATTATGTGTCATTTTCAGAACTGTCAGCATAACACCGCTGGGGACAAGTGTGAACGCTGCAAAGAAGGTTACTATGGAAACGCTGCTCAGAGGACATGCAGAGTGTGCCCGTGCCCATACAGTGCGCCCACAAACAGGTGTGTGAGAAAAACAAAACACCTCCGAATAGATGTACTATAATTAAATGTCAATTTGTATTTCAGTTAAATCTTAATCTTGCTATCAATCTGCAGTTTTGCAGTAGGTTGCAGAGAGGTCTATGGAAGCTTCCAGTGTATATGCAGAGCAGGATACACTGGAGACAGATGTGAGAGGTAAGTGTCTTTATGGACAGATTATTTTAACATGCCAGGAGATGATGTTCAAATATATACTCTAAAAGTTCTGTATAGTTATTCCTATTTTGTCACTTATTCCATCTTATTTATTTCTCTTAGGTGTGCTCCTGGTTTCTATGGTGACCCACTAACACCAGGAGGAAGTTGTCGGCCTTGTAATTGCAATGGCAATGGCAACAACTGTGATCCCAGGACTGGAGGTTAGATTGTGTGATTTTGTTTTGAAACTACACATTAATACAATCAATTCAGTCATGCTGCTTTTAAAATTCTATACATCTAATACATATTAACCGAATGTCTTCTTTATTGTTTCTGCAGTTTGTAAGAACACACTGGAGCCAGGAGACACAAACACAGATGAGCAATGCCAAGGTAAATAGACAAAAAAAAACAACTGAGGTTCGACTCTGTAACATGCAGTTTACAATATATGTGGTAGGTTCCTTTGTCAACCAAACCCTCCTTTCTTTTCCAGAGTGTGATAATTGCGCTCAGGCTTTACTAAATGATCTGGAGAAGCTGGAAGATGAGATGGGAAAGATCAAGGATCAGCTGGACAACGCCAGTGCCAGTGCCTCCTCTCAGGACAGGCTGAAGAAGCTGGAGAAGGCCGTGGCAGACACTAAGGTAACAAATCAGTGTATTGTAACCCTGCCCGCTAACTCTGAAGGCTACAGAAGAACAGTGAAGAGCACGTACAGAGTTCCAGATTAAGTGTAGACATAATAGCCAAGACAGACTTGACATGTCCTGATGCCAAATGCATAGCCACAACAAACACAATGACATCCATTTTTTTTTTTATAATTTGCAATTTGCACATGTCCATTTCCTACACATACAGCACAAATGCACATGTATACGCACTCACACATACACACAAACAGTTCGGTGCAAGAATGGGTATGCTTATGCAAACATTCCAGATTCCTGCTGATAAGCAATCCCAGTGAATTTTGTCTCACAGCCAGTGTGTCAACACGAGTTAGAGACTACACCGCTGGAAGCCCGTGTTTGTCCTACCAACTTATCGTTTCTCATTCCCTCATAATGTCAGTTCTGCATTCACTTTATCTGAGTGTGCGCCCTTCGTGAGACACAAGTAAATAATTCCCTCTGTGCTGTTTTGAAAACAGCCCCTATCAGTCTCAAGCTTCAGTACACCACTTACAGCATCTGAGTTTGACATCATGCAGCTTACTTTACATTTTCTACATTGCAGATTCTAGTGAGAAAATTCAGCTCCTCTGTCAACACCCAAAAGTCCAGAGTCAACCAGCTGCAAGACGACATGGACACTCTCTTAGATGACATCAGCTCCCTTAAAGACAAGGTAGGTTTCTGGGGATAATGCCTAGTACAGTAGTTAATTGAAATATCAGCATGCAAAAATAAGTGTGAGAATGTGTGTTTTTTTTTTAGGCAGATGAGAGGGCTGCTGACGCTGACAAGGCAGTGGAAGATGTTGAAAAGACACACAAGAGGGCTAAGGATCTGGACTCAGATATTCGAAACATGCTCAAGAAAATCCAAGGTAAAATGAAAACTCACAGTAAATTCAATGGCAGCACAACTCTTTTCTTTCATCTTTCTTTTGGCCTCCTGCTCTCTTCTGTTTTCTGCATTTAGAATTTTATATTAATCTAGTTTTGCGATATAGGTAGTATCTTAGCCTTCAATTAAATTTAATAGCACTGATCACAAAGCCTAAATATTTGCTTGACTGTTGGCGTGTTTCTGTATGTTCGCAGCTCTACTTGACCAGCTGAAGGAGGCAGGCACCAGTGGTGATATGCTGCCCAATGAAAAACTGGCTGAAATGCTAGAGGAGGCTCAGCGCATGGTGAAAGAGATGGAGAACAGGAACTTCACCCCCCAGAAGACTGCTGCTGAGAAAGAAAGAGACGAGGCCAAGAAACGTACGATATTTAGTCTATACTTAGCCAATTAAAAATTTAGTGAATTCCTCTAAGACCTTCGTGAAGAGCAAACCTTTCCAAAATTGCAGTACTGACCTGATTTTATAATCTCTGAGGGCACTGCTTTTTTTTTTTAAGTGTGAAACATTTTATTTTCAAAGTATGAGGGATGAACCTACTCCAATGTATTCTATTCTGTTCTCCAGTGCTAGATTACATCAAGGCTAATGTAAGTAAGCAGTGTGACCAGAACGAGGCCGCAGCAGAGAAGATTCGGGGCCTTCTGAAGGATTACAACGCCAAGCTGGAGGACCTGGACCAGGCTCTGAAGGAAGCGACTGACTTGGTGAAAAAAGCCAACGCCCAGAACGGACTCAACTCTCAGGCACTGGGAGACCTGCAGGTAATGACATCTAAATAAAACAGTTAATCAGTTACAAAGAACAGTTGCTGTTATTTGTTTTAAAATAGTTGAATAATCTGTATAGTACATCTTAATTGTAAGGTATTATGTAAATATAGTATGGAATGCCTTACAGGTTAGTATTGCTATAACAGTTTTTACTATAGTCGTTACACAGGTGTACTTTTAACTAAACTGATTCATATGCTCCCTCCAGAAACGTATCAATGACTTAAAGAAAGAACGGAAGACCGTTGAGGACCAAATGGCCATGGCAGAGGATGAGCTGCAGAAAACAGAGGATATGGTGAAAATGCTGACTGACAGTAAAATGGTACGTTTGACAAACTGTAGCTTGAGTTTCTTTTTTTTTTTTTTGCTGCAAATATTCCTTAAAGCTATAAAGTTACATGGCTTGTAATTTATTGCCTCTCAGTACACTTTGATGTACTGTAGCTACAGTATGTTGCAATAAGCAATCTGATCCCGCACCATCAGGCCTTAACATGCATGCATCCACTCAGATAATAATCTGTTTTGCTTGTTATGCTCTGAGGTGAAGTAAATGGTATGTCCTGGTGTTACGAATAACTTGCACCCAATCACCTGTCCTTCTCCTCTGCAGGAGTATGAACAGCTGGCTGCACAGCTGGATGGTGCCAAGACTGACTTGACCAGGAAGGTGAATCAGATTGCCAAGGCAGCAGCCAAAGAGGACATCGTGGAGGCAGCAGAGGAACATGCCAAGAACCTCCTCAAGCTGGCTAAAGACCTTGAGGAGTAGGTCTATTGTACATACAATAAGATATCTCATTATAACTTGAGGTTGGATCAGTGGATTGAGTGAAATTTAGCTGAATAGTGTCTGTTGTTTTTCTGAATTTGACTTCTCTTTCCTCATCACTTACATAGCTTTCTTGATGATACCAAGATTTTTATGTTTTGTGCATCCATTCTCCATGTGTCTTGGGTTTATTTTCCTCCTCTGTTGTCTTGTGTGACAGTGCTGTGAAGAAGGCAAGTGGACGTACTGAAGTGCGTAACGCCAAAGATGCCATTGAGGCCTACAAGAACATCACAGATGCAATTAATGCTGCTGAGGAAGCCGCTAATGAGGCCAGAGATGCAGCAGACAACGCCTTGAATGTAAGCCACAAGTTTTGATACTCTATACATCAAATAACTGTACACACTTCTTGGCATGATATAAAATTCATGATGTATTTGGTAGAATACTTTAAAAATGCAGACCAATACGTTTTCTTCTTTTAGAATGTAAAAGGCCAGAAACTCACACAAAGAGCAAAAGACCTGAAAGAGACTGGCAACGACCTGCTGCAGAATGCACAAGAGGCAGAGAAAAACCTTCAAGGTATTCAGCTCTCTTCTTAAATTGTTGCTATTTTCTTAAAAAATAATGCAAAAGCTCAGTTACTAATTCTTGTCTTGTTCTGTTTTTTTTTCTTAACAGGTGCTACCGACGACCTCACTGCCATGAAGACGCGCCTGAAGAACGCTGACAATAAGAAGAAAGCTCTTCAGAAAGACCTTCTTGATGCACAGAACCAATTAAATGACGCCAAAAGAGGTAGAACAAGTCGAGGCATTACAAGATTAAGCACAACTGTTTGGAGTTTATTGGAGCATATTTCCTTTCCTTCCTTTCCCTTTATTTTCCCTAATTATCTGTTTCTCACCATCAGATGACATTGGTAATATGATCGATGAGGCCAAGAGGAAGGCAGCTTCAGCTAATGACACGGCCAGTAGCACTATGGACAAACTCAATGACATCAGAGAGGAAATTGACAAGATCAGCGTCACGCCTGTGGACCCCAACCTAAACAATCTATTGGACAATGTAGAGCAGTCAGGTGAGATTTTGAAAAAAACAGATATAGACATTTGGCACTACATTTCTCTTGTTTTTTGTAGTTTATAGTGCAAAATAACCATTTTTTACATTATGTATATTTAGGATTGAAAGAGGCTGCCTTTTTACACATTTTTTTTCTTATCTTTCTTCTTATCTACCCTTCTACATTTAGTGAAGAACTTGTTGAAAACCATTCCATCTCTGAATGATAAGATCTCAGAGGTGGAGAACCTGTCCTCGCAGTTCTCACCCCAGAGCAACATAACTGAGAACATCAAGAAGATCAAAGAGCTCATTGAACACGCCCGGGATACAGCTAACAGGGTGAGTTCCCCCCTCTTTAAATACGTCCATATTCACCCATATGCCATCCATTCTGTACACATCCATCCCCAAATCGATCAGACCTTCCCCCTTTGTAATATCTTATATATGTCTTCTCTCCAGATTGCAATCCCAATGAAGTTCACAGGCGTTGGCCATGTGGAGCTGCGTCCACCAAAGAATCTGGAGGATCTGAAGGCCTACACAACCATGTCTCTGTCTCTGCAGAGACCTGAAGGCAGGGGAGACGGAGCACGCAGACGCAGACAGAGCAGAGACAGAGGAGACATGTTTGTGTTGTACCTTGGCAATAAAGATGTAAGTGGGTACTTAAAATGAATGCCCATATGAATCGTTTGATATAAAGATTTTGTTTGTGGTTGTGCACAAGGCATTAACAAACTGTCTCTTGTAGTCTTCAAAGAACTACATAGGTATGGCTTTGAGGGGCAATGTGCTGTACGGTGTCTATAAGCTAAACGGACTCGAGTACGAGATGAAAACAGGTTATATCACCACGTCTGCATCTGAGCCGGCCAAGTTTGATAAAGTGGACCTACGCAGGTAAACTGTTGTCATTTTCTGAAATGTTTTACTGCAGTCAATATTGTACATATAAATGCACATTTATGGCATTTGACATGTATCTACTGTGACTTCCTACACAGGCCTGTCTGTATTTAAAAGTGAAAAAGATCCAGGAAATGTGTGAAAGGTGTAAATGTGATGAAAACCTTGTTTTTTTTGTTTTTTTTTTACATCTTATGATTTAGAATTTATCAAGATGCAGAGATTATCCTTACCAAAGATATCACGTCAAACACACCCGGTAAACCAATTGAGAGCAAGAACCAAGGAGAACAGACCAAAAACCTTCTGGACCTCAGCCCCAGTGATATTGTTTTCTATGTCGGAGGCTACCCTGACAACTTCATTGTGAGTTCCCAAACACACTACCAGCCAACAATATGTCTAATTACTGGGAACAAGGTTTGCAATACTAAGATATTATTAGCTAGCATGGGTTTTGTTAATACCTTTCCTCTGTTTTGCTTCTCTTCAGCCACCAAACTCTCTCAACTACCCCAAGTACAAGGGCTGCATTGAGTTCTCCTCCTTTAACGACAAAGTCGTCAGCCTCTATAATTTCCAGAAGGCAGAGAAGATCAATTTGGAGACTCCATGCAAGAGGTTGGTCCTAGCATGATTAGTCTTAAGACTAATTAAACTCTAGATCATGCCCTTTTTAGCTATAAACATGTTTGCATGCTTTCTCTGTAACCTGTGGCATTATTTCAACATACGGCAGAAAAAACAGGCTACTCATCTGCTCTTTGTTTTGCCATCTAGTGTTTGAAATGTTCAGTGTCATTCCAGTTTCTGATTTCATCACTCTGGCATGAAATGGATAAACATTCCCGTCCCATCCCTCAACCCTATCTTATCCCATCCCTCTTTGGTAGCACTGGCAATGTCACCACCGACAAGTGTTTTAAAGTTGGAACTGGCCCTTTTTTTCGATGCTCACATGATCTCTCCATTTTTTTTTTTTTTGTGGATTTCCGGTAGTTATCAGGGTGTTCCCTCACAAAGACATGTGCAGTAGGTCAGTGTTAGCCCCGTTTTTTCTGGTAACCTGTCCAGGAATTTCTTTCCTGTCTCTTGCCCAATGGTTGCCGGAATATGCTCCAGCCCCACTGTGATCATAAAAATGAATACATGGAAGTATAGAAAAGGGGGTGAATGGAAACCTTCAAGACAACAAACAGACTTTAAATTGATACTTTTACTTACGATAGGAGATGTGTTCAGCAACAAAAGGTTGAGATTTTAGAATTTTAACATTTGGATTTAAAAAAAAAGTAATTTTCTGATTCTCCCCTGCATCCAGGTATTCACCCCCAATGGACTCTGACTACTTTGAAGGCACTGGATATGGCAAAGTGGTTATAGATAAAATATCAAATCTCATCCTCATCCAGATGTCTGTCGACACTCGTTCAGAAAATGGACTGCTCTTGTACATTGGAAATGAGGTAAATTATGGTTGGAGGTTATTTTATAAATCTTTATATGCACTGTTGTTTTGATGCACTTTTTATAGAATTGAAGGTGCTCTTTTCAAGAATTTGATCATTCTATTTCTTCTTCAACATAGGCTGAATACTTCACTGTGACGATGGAGAAGGGTTTTGTTTTTCTACGTAGTAACTTGCTCAAAGAACCAGTTAAAAATGAAATTAAAATATTCCCAGTAAGCCATTTTTCTTCTTTTTCTGCAATCACTCACTCATCTAGCTTACATCGCTAAATACAGAATTATTAAATTAACTGCATCTTGCTCCCCTACCCTTTTTTCAGACGAGCGATTGGGCAGATATCCTCATCATTATTAAAAAGGATGGAAAATTTTCAGTCCGTGTAGCCAATAAAGATGTGGTCTCAGCCCAAGCTGCGTACGGCGAATTCAAAGAATACTATCTTGGTGGTGCACCACAAGACTTGAGGGAAAGGTATGTGGTTATCAATTTTCCTCCTAAATCTGTGCTGATTGAACCTTTTCCCACTTTAGAAAAAATAATTGCATTTTCTTCCTTCCTTTCACAGGTATAACATCACCGCACAACCATTCAAAGGCTGCATGAAGAATTTGAAGCTGAATAAAAACTATAAATCTATTGATGAGCAAGTGGGCGTCAGCAAAGGTTGTCCCAAGGATTCCATGGTAGGATGTTAACCTCAGCATTACAAACCATTTATATATTGTCTTATATATATATATATATATATATATATATATATATATATATATGTGAACCTAAATATATATATTTATATTTAGGTTCACATGTCAACTAATTAACTGATGTCTGATGCCCATGTTCTTATCTAGATTACTCGTAAAGCAGAGTTCAGCTTGGGGAGTTCCCTGTCAGATGATTTCACAGGCTTCAGCTTGGCCAATGACGTCACCGTCTCCCTTGGATTCAAGAGCACAGAGAATCAGGGTCTTATTCTGGAGAACAAACAGCTGGTCAGTAGTCACATTTATTTTCAAACCTGACTTGTAACTGACTTTTGAAATCTGATTTGTGTGGGACAACAGATATACCTCGGTCAGATTTAAAACCTTTTTTTTTCTATTTTCCAGGCTAATGGGATGAATGTTGCATTGGAAAACGGCTACGTGATTCTGTCTTTCAATAACAAGATGTGGAAATCTAACAAACAATACCACGATGGCCAGTGGCATTATTTGACTGTGACCAATAGATCTGGAAGGTATGAATGAAGAATTTATTTTACATTCAGACATAATTAATGTGAACATTCATACAAATGTAACATTGGCTCAGTGTGGTTTTAATGTCACATGGGCACAGTTTCACATATGAAAAAGTACCTGGACAGCGACACCTGTTGCCCAGTCGTTTAAATCATACACTGGACAAATACAATACAATTAAAGACAATAAGCAAACTCATAAACTCATAAATTCTCATAACCACTTCAATCTAAAGCTGATGTACATTAATTACTATGATCATTCTCACAATCAGGATTGGCTTAGTTATTGATGATGAAGATATGGGTCAGGAGCAGAGTGGCACCACTTCCATACGTGACACAGGCGGCTCCATGTACCTGGGAAGAGACACCTTCAAAGGCTGCATTTCCAACCTCTACACAAGACGGTAATCAACCATCACTCTGCATTTTATAGCTGCGTAATTTTAACAGAACTCAAGAGAGTTTTTATTGTAGGAGTCACACTTCGACTGTTTGCGCACTATATATCTATTTACTTTGATACATGGTGTTCATGTTATCTGAATATTTGTTCTGTTGCAGGCTAGACCATCTGTACAAAGCTGAAGACCTCACCTCCTTTAAGGCTTCTGGAGACGTCCTGCTGGATGTGTGTACTGCCGACAGTCCTGTCCAACTGATGCTGGACCGCATCTCTAAGAAGGTGAGGGTTTGTCATATGAGCACACATTTACTGCAAAGACATTTATTCTAGCAATTTTAATATGTTTAATATTTGTAAACAAGTGATTTGAACTTGAATCAAGTGACATTAGGGTTATACATCTAGAGCAATCCATCTTATTTCATGGTATATAGTAACTGTCAAACTAGCATGTACATTATGAACATGGTGACTTGTTGATTGATTCTTCTCACTACCAGTAAGTCATACCCATCTTCTCATTTCCTCCTTTGTACTGTAAATGTGTACTGTAAAACTATCCATTGCTAAATGTGAATGATTTGTGTTTCCTTGACATTGTTTACATTGTGTTTTGCTGCCTTATTTCCAGAGATGAAGAAGAAGGAGCCCTAAGACCTGCTGATGTTGACAAGAATCTAATATTGACATGAAAAACTGTCAGTTTGCCTCACAATGTTATGTTGCTTTTGCACAAACTCATTTATTTACAGTGTACTTCAATAAAAAGTTGCATGAACGTACCAATAATTATAGCAATCATTAAATGTATTGTATCTCATCACATTTGTCTATTCTATTTAAATAACTAAAACCATAAACTTGTGAATAACAAGCTTGAAATCATCTCATGTCTCTTCTCTTTCTTCCATGTAACTCACTTTCTAACAGTCATTCACAAGCACGTTCCCTCTAACTCACTGTTGTCAGACCTAATGGACATAATCACACACAAACATGCATAATTATAGCATGGTAGCTATGGTAACCTCACTGTCATATGAAATTACTAATCATTTTCTTGAGCACTTTCACTTTGTATACAGTTGACAGCACATAAATACAAAAGGATCTGCATCTAAGTTTCTCAACATTTTGTGACCCATAACCCTGTTTTACTTATTAGTCTATAATTCATGTCATGTGAATTTGACTGATACTTTAGTGTTCTACTTTTGTGGACATAGTTTTAAACAAATATTTAAATTCAAACACATATCAAATGAAATCTCTTGTTATTGCGGACCAGTAAAGCCCTTTGAGATATTCTATGTAATATGGGGTCACACAAAAAACCTGACTTAACACCAAAATCTACTTTTATCACTTTTACATCTCTCAAAACTCTGAATGGGATCCCAGCATGTAAAACTGAGAAACACTGGTCTACATTATGATCAATTATGATACCAATGAGAAGTTTGGAAGCATTTCCTCAAAAGCATGATTGCACTCTCTATATCTTCTTCAAAATCACAGTGGCCCTCGCATGCTCATCATAATTTACAAATCTCAACATCTGATTAAGAACGCTGTATCACAACCACATTCTATTCTCCTACAACCCCTGACCCACAATACATTGCCTGAATAATTATTTCTTCATGAGTTCATAGAGGTGCAATAATCAGTTAACACTACATGACAGACTGGTATAAAAAATATAACTAAAGGGGTAAAAGAAACCCTCAAATACAGGAGACACTAATGTTTGAAACTATATTGTATATAATATATATAATACAAATTTCCCCCCTCCTTTTTTCTCTTATAATATCAATCTGGACATGTTCTTCATAAGGAATAATGTGAAGATAGATACTGTGTATCATGGTATAATGTTTTTTTGGTGTAAGCTAAAAAATCTACCTATTCTTTCCTATATCAATTTTATATCAGTGTTTCTGATATCAATAAACTTATTTATCTATTTATTGAACCTATTTACAGTTTTATGATCTCTCTCTAGGTCTATGATGGCTGCAGGTGTTTTCCTTGAATGCAGGCCAAACTGAAATTACTCAAATCATATAAGCATGACAACTGCTGCCCTCTATTGTGTATCAAAACAGTATCGCCAGCACAAATACCTATGTTGAAATCAAACACGCCCTGAGTAAACAGAAGGGCTGTGGTGGTTTAGCTACAAAAAGAAACACAATGTGATGGTAAAAACCGCAATGTCACCAAAAATAAAGTATCTACTTTATTATTATTTAGTTGTAATTACAATACCCACACTGAACCACCAATCAGCATCAATACTAACTGCATGCATGAGTAATGAAAAGAAAAATGATACTATTTTTCAAAACTATCACATACTGGCTATTAGAGAGACATGTTATGTATTTTTGTTGTTCATCACAGCAGAATGATGCCACAAAGTATAAGAAGAAGCCTATGATGGGATGGAAACTTCTCATCTGTGGATAATATAATAGTTACTAGAGGGCCTGGAATCTCTTTGGCTCATTTTCATATCTGTGGAGCCCCAATCTATTATATACATATATTAATACACACACACACACACATATATATTTGTTTGTCATTTTTGACTGTTGTCACTCTTTCAATGGATTTCTGTATCATCATCCCTTCTTTTATTCACAGAGAGGAGCCAATTTGAATACTTCTTAAAGAGCTGTGGCCTAACAACGATTTAAGGACCAACGTTGTACCTTGTGCTGACTGTTTCTGTTTGTGCTGTTTTAGGATGGTGTGACGCAGGTGATAAATCAGAGTGTATCAGAGTGTGCACTACCAGCCCTGGTTAAACATGGTTATTGCCTGGGGGGCTCTGTTAGCAGTCTGAGCTACAGCCTTCCACTACAGGTGCTGCAGCCCAGGTGAGTATTCTGTCTAACCTTACTGCACTATTTTGTAAGAATATACATACACATGCATGCACACACAAGTGGCTTTTCAGTGAAAGATTTGCGTGCTTAGCTGAGTCTGTCTTCTCAATAACAATGCTTCAGTTATGTCAGAGGCAGCGCACACACACACTGAAGATGATGCCTTTCTTTTTTCTCCACAGGCCCCACTTCTCTCTCGATGTCAGGACTCGATCTCATGAGGGTCTGCTGTTCTTTGCTGCTACCAGAGGAGGGCGCTCTCATCTTGCTTTATACATGTCCAAAGGCAGGATCAGATTGTCTGTAGGCCAACACAAGGAGATCTTCAACCGGGAGAAGTACAATGATGGAAAGTGGCACTCGGTCAGTGAGCTTATATCATACTATAATTTATTTTGAGACAAAACCAAACTTTAGTAGCCTACAATTTTAAAAGTATTAACCGTAGAATCACTCAATCTACAATTGGAGCTAAACTCCTGTCCTTCTTTGTGTGTATGGTGAAAATCTTTCCTGTAGGTCATATTCAGTTTGGAGAAGAAGAAATTCCGATTGGTTGTAGATGGGATCAGAGCCCAGGATGGTCAGATGACACATGCTGAGTTTGTATCCATGCAGCAATTCATGTCACCTGTGTACTTGGGCAGTGCCCCACAGTCTCTGCATAAAGAGTTAAAGGTAAAAACAAACAAACACACTGGCCAATTCACACACAAGCACACAAACAAGGTTTAAAATTTTTGTTTTGTTTTTCAGTCGAAGCTCCTTCCAAAGCAAAGTGTGTCCGGCTGTGTCCGCAATTTTAAAATGAATGGAGCACCGATGTCAAATCCAACCACGAATCATGGGGCCGGCCCCTGCTTTGAGGGACAGACACAACGAGGGGCTTATTTCTCAGGGAATGGAGCACATGTCATTATCAGTGAGTACACCACTCTGATGGCACTATGATAATACTGGCAGAAAATACTATACTATTACTGGCAAAATAAATGACCATAACTAAGCAAACTAGCTGTGAAGTCATTGCCAAATCTTCATAGAATATATTTTAGCTTTGCCAAACTGAACCCAAATGCAGAACACAGACTCAGAGTTGGAATGAATAAGAAAAGGTTTATTGATTGGGCTCTCGGGGAGTGAGGATGGAGAGAGGTGAGGATGTCAGCAGGCGAAGGCAGAGGGAGCAGAGCAGGGATGAAGACAGGGATGAGAGCGTGGCTGGATAGAGCTAGTTTGGAAGCTAGTAGACAGGTCGACTGGTCGGCAGACAGAGAGATGAGCAAGAAAACAGGCAGGCATGCAGTGATCCTGTGGCAAAGGGAGACAAGGTTAGTTCAGCGAACAAAACAGCATGAGAGGCTAAGATTTGAATGCACAATTCAAATCCACATTGGCTGAAACAACAATCTGGCAATGAGTGTATGAAGAACCGAGTTGATATACATACACGCGCACACACACACACACACACACACACACACACACACACACACACACACACACACACACACACACACACACACACACACACACACACACACATTTTCAGAGGAATTTTTTCAGAGGAATTTCCTAGAAGACAGTGCTTTAGTCTTTCTACTGAATCTACATATTAAATCCAATATATACATTAAATTCAAGTAAATATGAATGTAATTTTGAATTGTTATCCTCCATATTTGTTACATTTACAGTATGCTAGTAATATACAACTACTCAGGAAGACTAATGTGAGATTTTGCATGTTCAGCTGACCCACTGTGTGCTCATTAAAATACTCTCTAGGTTACAATAGACATTAATTGGAAGTAATTAATTAAGGAACACTGTCTCAATTTTCTCTATAATTAGGACCAAATTACACAGTTCTTTCAAGGAATCATGTTAGGAAATTAGTTACATATCAATTCCTTCCAGGAAACTCTGAGACCCATAAGAAAAAATCTCCTTGATATGTTCATATCAGAGCTGTCTCTTCATTGTGTTGATACTTACAGTCTAAATTATGATATCTATAACAATACCTACGATGGCAACCGTGATGATATTTCTTTTCTGTATTTCAGATGACTCTTTTGTGGTGGGCTCCAGCTTTGAGCTGCTGTTTAATATTCGTCCGAGGACTCAAACTGGACTCCTGTTACATGTTGGTGATTTTAGCAGGACCCAGTATGGACCTGTGATGGGCCACTATCTCAGTATTTACATGCTTAGAGGAGAGGTGAGACCTGACTGTCAGTTTATTGTTGCCATAACAGTTGTTTTTTTTCTGGCCAGATACTCCCTAACCACCTGTGTGGGCATGTGCAGATTGATTGACAGCTTCCTTACTTCTTTCATCTGACAGCACAAGTGTAAATAATAAAATTAATGACAGCTGAATTTAGCTGCTTTGATTTCAGGGTCCTGGTATACAAAAGAGCCATAGTTACTGTTGTTAGAAACATCTGTGCTTATGCCATGAGGAGTCAAAAAGTCTGCTCTGAAAAAGGCCTATTGTTATTAGTTTATAGAGTTTAGTGACCTTATAGCTGCATAGCTCCACCTGACCTGTGTGGGTGTGCAGGGCCTTTAACAGGTATATTTGCTTGCAGTGCATTCCCTGCACGCATGATTTAAAGCTCTGTATTTGGATTTACAGGTAGTGGCACAGGTGAATAACGGGAAAGGGGAATTCATGGTGTCGGTGCAGCCAAAAGCTACATTATGTGATGGGATGTTTCATAAAATTTCAGGTAAATTGCACATTTCATAAAAGTTTTGTATAATTCTGTTTAAACTGAAACAGTTATTTAACCCAATACATACAGTGATAAAAAAAATGTCATCGGCATTAAATTCCTGTCCATGTGTCTTCTAGTGATCAAGAGGAAAAATGTTGTGCAATTGCATGTGGACACAATGGATAATTACAAGATTGGACCACCATCTTCCACTACCACATTGACCAAAGACCCCCTGTATGTGGGTGGCATTCCTGGTGAGTGTTAATCCGTTAATCTGAGTGTTAATTGACTTTACTTTATTTTGAAGAAATTATATATTATATATTTAGGTCTAACAACAAATCTGTGGATGTCAGTGGAGTCAAAAAAGCCAAGAGGCTTAAAGGAGGAGTATAATGCACATTTCCAGGTCTATATTTATATTCTGGGCTCTACTGGTATATCTTTGCATGATTTACAGTGCAAAAAACTCCTTATTTATCTTGGTCCATATGCAGCCCCTCAGTTCAGCCTCTGTCTGTAACAGGCCGGTTTAGCTCCTGTCTCTTTAAGGCCCTGCTCCCAATGAGCCCACTCTGTTCTGATTGGTTAGCTTCTGGAAGCTGTCTCTCAGCAGACCCATTCTCCACTTGAAATGGAAACTTATCAAATACACCTTTGAGCCCAAATTCGATCCAAATGCGAGTGGACAACGTGAACGACTTTTGTAACAAATTGAACAATAACATTAGCTACAAAAGGTTATCAACGGATGGATGTTTGTGGGCATGTGTGAACAATCTGACGTCATCACGAGGTAACATTGCAAAAGAAGCGCTCAGAGCAGGCTGAAGTCTGGGCTTTTGACTTTCAGGGAGCATTTTTACATACATTCACCTTGTTTAATAACAGATGTGTCAAATGAATGTGTACAAATTAGGGAAAAAAATCTAATTAGTTGGAACAATGAAATCACTTAACAGTTTACCACACGTACCTTTCTGCTACAGAGATGTCAATGCAGCAGACGCTCCCTGTCACGTCGTCCTTTGTGGGATGCATCCAGGACATGAAGATAAACAGCGAGTCAGTCTCCTTCAACAGGTTGTCTGGCGTGTTCGGTCCAGTCAACCTCAAAGAGTGTCCGGGCTGAACAAACGCGTCTCACTGCATCATCACAAACCTTGGGACCACGTCCGCCGCCAACCATGTGCAATCTGTTATCAAGACAGAGAATGTGTTTGTGTGTAAGAATGTAATGTAATATGAGGAGTGTGTGTGTGAGTCTGTGAATGTGTGTGTGTGTGTGCGTGTGTGTAAAATAGAAATACTGTAAGAGTAGCAGCTTACAGGTTCATAATATTTGCTGCTCTGTTTAAACATTTCTGTATTTATTTTGTGATAAAATCATGCATCACAGCACCAATTCATCAATGCATTTCCTAAAAGTTGTTTTACAGTCTGATATGTTGGATCCATTAATTCTCTGTCGACAATCAAACGCTACTGAATATGCTTGTGGTTACTCAGGACTGCAGTATAAGTAACCCAGCACTTTAAGAAAACATGCCTTTTGTGATGGTGCTTTAATGGAGATCAACACTATCAGTTAATGTCTTTTTATTTTTTGTTTGTTGGACTGAAACGTTTGTATTAGAATAATTTGCAGTTTACACCTACGGTGCTCGATTCAGTAACAACATCTTCAGGGGCTGCCAAGCTATTTTATCTTCATGTCCACATGCCAGCATGTATAATTCTGCATTATGACTGGTTTAATAGTCTTCACACAGGCCATGAAATCACATGTTTTTTTTCCCCATATTGTATTACTGTTGTTCCGAATTAATTTTGCATTCCTTTTGCATGCATTGGGATGTTCTGTGTGGCTGTCGATGTCAGTTACACCAGAAAAGAGCATGAACTGAATTTTGAGGAGCGTTTTCTAGAGATAGATGCCATCATATGTCTCACAATTTTGGTCAGTCATGTTTGGGACCATTTAGCCCACATTACTAGAACGTTGTAAGAAATATTGTGAAAAACAAAATGTATTTAAATTCCCCTGAGAGTGTTTACTTACCTGCTTTGTACATTTGTGTAAAAAAAAAAAAGTGTGATAGTAGACACAATATGCATGATAATTGGACATATTTTTTACATGCATTCCTTGTGACCACTGATTTGTAAACCATTTCATAACCTCTTCAATTAATGTTCTTTATAAATACTTGTCAGTGCCACAAGTGGGTCTTGTGAAAGATCTTTTCACTTCATGATGACAACTCACAGATTTCATGTGTTGAGATATGCATTTTTGAGACTATCTGGGATTTATTGTTGAATTATACTCAGCAACATGTGTATACTTTTGATTGTAAGATTAGATAAATATGATTTACAACTTTTTTTTGAATAGGTCTCTCTTTAATTTTGCTAGTGGGAAATTGTGATTCCCTTCTATAGTGTTGAAATATACCTCTCCATTTATATATCTCCATATACCTACATTTTGGGAGTAGTTATTAATGGAAAGCTTAGTTTTAGTATTAGATAAAGTAGTGTTCAGTAACTACACTTATAAGCATGTTTTCCTTTGTTCACTCACTCTTTTAGGTCCATAGGAATTTATAATATTCTTAAATTTGACAACAAAACATGTTAAACTTGCTGGGTTATCTATTGCGGCCATCTCTCCAATGTGCTCATTGGCTGGCTGGATCTCAAGCAAAAACCACCACGCCCACTCTGATGCTGCCTTCACGGACTTTTTGTGAAGTCAAGAGTGAAAGTTGCAAAGTCTTGCAAACAGGTGCTGCTGCACCAAATTCTGACCTATCAGATTCTATGACCAAACTGAATTTTACTCATATTGCCACTGCCAACGGGCTTTTTAAATCAGACCTGATACATTATTTTGATAGCTGCTGTGACAGAAAATAGTGCCTGCTGCCAGCTTACACTGCAATTCATTTTGCGTCCTTTGGCAGTTCAGTTTAAGAGGTTGACACACATATTAAACATACAGTTACACACAAATGACACTTTTCATAGACATGCAAAACGCATCAAAGAGTCATGACAAACATCACATCATATCCTCTGAATTCAGATCTCATCATATTATGAGTTTATGTAACATTACACGTTACCCAATACCCAATCTGACAGATGATTGAATTTGGTGAAACACCTGTATACCTTTTCATCCTATGGAATATCGTTTTTTTTTCAATTGATTAGAAACATAAAATGAGCACAAACAGAGACATAACCAAACTTACCGCCTACAGATAATATTAAACGGGAGCAAATAACAATATTCACAACTCTACCATCGATTGGTTGACGGTTTTGTCCTTTCACACGCTCCATCTCGGCAGTCTGGTTACCACTTTGCAAGTCAGTTTATGTGGTTAATTGCTTTGATAGGTCGACCCCACTGTCGTTTCTGTGGAATCGGATTTAAACATAATAATTCCGATACCACCTGAAGGCAGCACATTTCCTGTCTACACAGGAAAACACAGAAGCCACCGGACAGGCGGCAGAATCCGGAACCGCCACAGATCCGCCGGTACAAAACAGACACACACTCATGTAGCTGGAGGTTAGCTATCCGAACCAGTCCGCTTACAAGTCTTTTCATGTAAGAATATGAATATGACCGCTTTTGCTCAAAACTGCGCCACTGGCTGAGACTATTCTTCCTGTAAGTAAAGTAACCAGACACACCGCACGTCCCCTCCCTCTTCCCCTTAACACACCGTCCTCGCCCTCCGGTATCAGGTATCTCAATGGCGGACCCGACGGAACCAGCCCGGGGGAGCTCGGATGAGGAGAAGCCGGACCGTATAAACGACGCAGAGCTGGCTCTGAAAGGAATCAATATGCTTCTCAACAATGGATTCAAAGACAGCGACGAGCTCTTCAGAGCATACAGGTCTGTGAGTGTTTCCCTCAGAGACAACAGGCAGTATTTCTGTATTTCTCTTTCTACTCTGTGTCTGTGTTGGGGCGGTTGGGGGGGTGATGAATGTGATGACAGGTGTAGCTTATGTTTTAAAACTACTGTGGACAGCCCCCCCCCCCCCATCAGCACTGTCTGTGCTTTTCTGCTGCAGCACCATATGATCAGGTCACAAGCAGGATTGTTTAGATACCCTGAGCAAATATTCACACCCAGTGTGTAACTTGTGATGTTCAAACAGTCCAATGACTCTTCTTCTTCTTCTTATAATAATAATAATAATAGTAATAATAAAAAAATAGATGCAGATTCATTTTCTGTCAACCTACTAATCGAGTCATCGGCTAAACATTTAAGCTCCAGATCAAATTTTGTGTCTAAAATGTAAAGCTTCAACCTGAAAAGTTCCCTCTAAAACCCACACACTTAAGACCAGAGTCCACCTGCTTACTGCAGGAGTTTGTATACAGTCCTCTGTCACAGCGTTTTATTAATATAACAGCTGAATACCTCTGTGAAGGGTTTGCTTTCAAGTTGAATGTTGGATGTCACAGAATGTGTCCTGACCCCTGGTGAAGGCTTAAATGTCACCTCCTCCACTAATTGCGTTTAGCACTAGGTGTCATCCTGTTATTATTCCATCAGCGAGAAAGATGGCATACACAGAAACTGAGAATGAGCTTGTGACCGGATGTATTAACCAGTTTCCTACTAAGGTTGCCGTGGCACTGTTTAGTTGGCATTGTGTGTTGCATTATGGGAGCATGAGATTAGGTAAAGGGGATCCAGTGATGCATTAAATCATATCCTAAGACTACGAAGGGATACCTGCACCTACTGAAATCAACACATTCCTATTGAAGCAAGTTGCTTTTGTCTGACTGTCACCTTGTGCCTCAACTTTTCCCCTGAAGGGACGATAGAGAGTCATTGACTGTCCCAGAGTAAAAGAATTACAGCATCCTTCATTTAAAGCATTTCATCATGCAAAAAGAAATGAAATAAAATGTTTAGTACTTTGTGGTTAATGGTCACATGATTGGTTATGTTTCAGCTCCAAAAGTGTGCAGCTCTAATGGAGAAAGCTGTGCTGTACTACACAGTTTCCTCTGGTAGATGCTTTTGTCTGCCTGATGTTATCTGAGCATAGTGAAGCAAACTGTCACATATATTCCACATACGTCCAATTCTAAAGCTTTTCTATCACTGGGCCTTTATTCTTTCTTTGTCAGTTGGTTAATGGTTTTCCATATCATTTTGCTATTTCCTTTGGTGATTTATGATATTAATAAAAAAAAAATGTGCCTTGGCCTTCCTCAATTCTTGTACTACTTTGTTACATAAACTGTTAAAAACTGGTCTGTCTTGCCATAAACCAGATTTCAATGCAGTTTTCAGAGCAAAGTCTCGCTTTTTTAATTGGTTCGGTATTATCAGTATTTTTTGGTTCTCCACCCATAAAAGGAGTTTTTATTCCCTTTAGATGTGTTACCTGTTTACACAACATGTCTCTTATGATTTCTTTACATCTTTCTGTTTCAGGAACTATAGTCCGTTGATGAGTTTCGGGGCCAGTTTTGTGAGTTTTCTGGTGAGTTGAGATGCCCTATTGCAACACGCCACTGTGGTCCAAATGCTGACAAAAATGATTGTAAATGTCACTTTGAAAAGTACTTCAGTTTCATTATGAGGTTTAAGGAATTTCCCTTCCTGTTCCTGGTGGGTGAAAAGGCAGGCTTCTTAATTTGTCTTGCACAAAAACTGTGTGTGACAAACTAACTCGGTGCCCTGCGATGAATTAGGTTTTGCGCTGCAGCAGTATTTTTGTAATCCAATTTTCACCCAGATTCGTTTGAATCATTATATAACATTACATTCATTTGGCAGACACTTTTGTCCAGTGCAGCTTACAATAAGTGCATTCAAAATCAACAGGAACAAGAGCCAGATGTCCTCAAAAATTATAAGTGCAGCCGTCCCAAATAAACAACATAAAAGCGTATTCAGAGAGTATGTTTTATTTCAAAAGAAATTAAATAATGTTTTTATTTTGATCAATTTTCACACAATAAAATAATTATATACAAATAGAGTTGAGCTTGACATTCACTTGTTTACTTTGGAAAGACGAGTTAACAAAAAAATCTCAGCTGATGGTCCAATTACTCTCAAGGTTGCTGTCAGCACATTTTCATCTCTTTTAATATAAAAATATAAAATCAAATTAATCAAAAAAACAATGAGCCATAATAACAAGTTAGCCCTCTCCTGTTTGCATATCTTTGATGTCACCATCTTTCATACACTGTAGGCGATCTGACAGTCATTTAAGAAGCCTTTATTTACTTCAACTCAAGGGAATACTCGCCTTCGGTGTCACTCCATTACTCTAAAAACTCAAGAAGACATTTGTGAGATTGGCCCTTCAAGGGTAAAGGAAGCAAGTCAAGAATGATGTGTGCTCGAGGGGAAAATCTTAACCCAGAATTCACTGTGATGATTCTCTGTACTTCTGTATTGTCAGCATTCATTCAGTAAAGTCTGCGTATTTAGTGTTGAACAGGATTGTTTAACTGGTTTTTGTAGAATGCCATGATGACATTTGAAGAGGAGAAAATGCAGATGGCCTATGAGGACCTCAAAGCTACAGAGAGGCTGTGTGAGAGTGAAAACACCGGTGTCATCGAAACCATCAAAAACAAGATCAAGAGGAGTGTGAGCAATCTCAACAAGTTTATTTAATGGAATGTACATGCTATACAGTATATAAAGAATAAATGCACTTTGCCTGAAAAGTAGCTTTCTATACTGTGCCACAGTGTCCAGGTTTGCTGTTAGCGTGCTGACTTGCCTGTTTGCCATACCGGTCTGTAAGTGTGAGGTATTTGTGTGGGCAGATGGACTCTCAGAGGTCAGGGGTGGCTGCAGTGGACCGACTCCAGAGGCAGATCATCATTGCAGACTGTCAGGTTTACCTGGCAGTGCTGTCTTTCATCAAACAAGAGCTGTCAGGTAAAGCACTCTATAATATCTGTTTAGTGACTATAAACCACTAAAGAATTCAAGTCACATTTTATTGGTGTTAAATGAATGAAACTAATTAGCTTTCCAACTTAGTTTTAATAACTTTAATAACAGATGCAAATTAGTTTTTTTGTGTATTGGAATACAAGTAGGCCATCGCAAAAGATAATAAGTTTTGCTGACCTAGTCTTCAATCCCCTGACAGCATACATCAAAGGAGGCTGGATCCTCCGTAAAGCCTGGAAAATGTACAACAAGTGTTACAGCGACATCACACATCTGCAGGAGGGCAGCAGAAGGAGGGCATCAGAACAACAAGCGATGCCTTCCCCATCTCTGTCATCCTCCTCTGACCCGTTGCACCGCAACCGCTCCTCTTCACCGGGGCCGAGCCCATCTCAGAGACCGGACAGTATCAGTCCCGAGGTGCTGGAGCGGCTAAAAGGTTCGGTCAGCTTTGGTTACGGCCTCTTTCACCTCTGCATCTCGATGGTGCCGCCGCACCTACTGAAGATTGTCAACCTGCTGGGTTTCCCCGGCGACCGTCTTCAAGGCCTGTCAGCGCTCACGTATGCCAGTGAAAGTAAGGACATGAAGGCCCCCTTAGCTACGTGAGTATGTGAGTGAGTACGTTTGTGTATCTGCATATCTGGCTGTAACTGAAATACGATCTGGCTGATTAAGTTGTAAATAATATGACAAATTAATGGAAACATTCTGGAGGATTGTGATGAAGTTTGCATGAATCGTGCTGTAAGCAGAAGTGACCATTTCAGGTCCTGAATTACCAGCTCATTCACTGATAACTCATTACATTTTTCAGCCATATGTAATTAACCAAATATGTAACAAATACAAAATCTGTGCATATAATTCCTCTAAGGTCCAGATGTAAACAACAGTAAAACTAAAAACTGGAAATTTGCTCATGTTCTCCAAGTTACCAAGTTTTGTATATGTCAGTTAATAATTGTCAGTAATGATAACATTACACTACATGTGGGGTCCAAAAATCTGAGACCACATTGAAAATCTCTAATATTTTCATGTAAACCTGGAAATAATCCTTTAACCTTTTAAAACCTTTAAAAAACACAAGAAGTTATGACATGTACAATGAAGAATATTTAAGATTCTGCACTATTTCTAGGTCAGCAATCACATTTAAGCAAATTTGTGGCATTGACCAACTTAACTCATTTGTACAAAATGAGATTTCCTTGAGTTGTATCCCTTCCATTGAAGCATGTGTTAAGATGACACTCAGGTGGATTTGATCTACTTATCAGATGCTTGTTTTGAACTAACTGAACTTGTAGCCAGTGTTCACCTGTTATAAATATGGCTGTGCCTCAAGTTTCCAGCAGATCATTGCTTATTAAGTAGCATTGTGATAGCAGGAAACATGGCGAATTGTTATTCTAAGCGAAGAGGGGCTTTCTCAGCATCAAATCATAGCTAGACTAAAGGTTTGTAAGGGGGCAGTGCATGAAACTCTAAAACGCTTTGCAGAAACTGGATCAGTTGTATCCAAAGCACGATGCAGGCAGGCCAAAAGTGACCACACCATCAGAAGATCAATACATCAAAGGTTAGTTCCCTGAGAGATAGAACAGCAACTTCATCACAGATACAGAATTTGCAAAATAAAGAACGCAAGACTCCAATCAACAAAAGTACTGTCAAAAGAAGGCTGTGTTGTTGTGGTGTCGGAGGACGAGTAGCAGTTTCGAAATCACTTCTCAGGAGGGGAAATAAGGCCTTGGGGTGGGCTAAGAAATGCCAGCATTTCACAGTGGATGGAAAAAAAAGTCCTTTTTACTGATGAATCCAAGTTAGAGATTTATGGCATAAACAGAAATGTGCATGTAAGGAGATGAACAGGAGATAGAATGATACTGCAGTGTATCAAACCCACAGTGAAACATGGTGGTGGGAATATTCAAGTCTGGGGGTGTTTTGCCTGCTCTGGAGTTGGACACCTGCACTAAATTGACTCCACCCTGACCGAGAAGAAGTACCACTCTGTTCTCCAGAGACGTCAAATAGTATTACATTCGAAACAAATGTAAAATAGAAGTATCTTGACTGGTGGTCTCAGACTTTTGGACCAATGTAATTATTCTGTACTTGTTAAACATTGTGAGTCTTATCTGGTCAACCAGCTGGTTAAAAATCATTGCAAATCATTCAGAATCAAAGACATTTTCTGCTGTACACTGTATTCAGACTCATTACAGCCTCTCTGCATCCCCACACAGCTTGGCCCTCTTGTGGTACCACACGGTGGTGCAGCCCTTCTTTGCTCTGGATGGCACAGACACACAGGCAGGCCTACTGGAGGCCAAATCCATTCTTCAACAAAGAGAGGCTATTTATCCAAACTCCTCTCTCTTCAGGTTCTTCAAAGGCAGAGTCCAACGCCTTGAGGTCAGTACATGTTAAGAATAAACCTTACTATGACTTAGGAACGCTCAATATTGTCTCAGCCTGTAACTCACGCCACAAAGTTCCCCTTTCTAGTGCCAGATCAGTAGTGCCTTGACGTCCTTCAGTGATGCCTTAGATCTGGCCTCTGACCAGAGGGAGATTCAGCACGTGTGTTTATATGAAATAGGTACTATTTTCCCTCTCAGATTTCAAACCACCTCACTCAGCACTAGTCTGCATCATAATTTCTGATTGCTGAACGTTTCAGGTTGGTGCAGCATGATTGAACTGAACTACAGAGAAGCCTACAAGGCCTTTGAGCGACTGAAGACTGAGTCTCGCTGGTCTCAGTGCTACTACGCCTATTTAACCGGAGGTACTAACAGTACAGATGAATTGGGCTTTACGGGCATTTCTTATGTCTTATTGGCTCTTAATCCATCTATTTGTTGTGTAGTGTGTCAAGGAGCCACAGGTGATCTGGAGGGAGCTGTTGCAGTCTTCAAGGATGTTCAAAAACTCTTCAAACGCAAGAATAATCAGATAGAGTTGTTCTCCGTGAAGAGGGTGAGTATGTATCCAGCTGATTTTTCTACCGCAAATTCTTGATGTAAATTACATGGAAATCAGTGAAGTTTGTATGCACATATTTTATCAGGCTGAGAAGCTAAGGAGCACCAGTCTATCCAAAGAACTGTGTATCCTGGCAGTGATTGAGATTCTTTATTTGTGGAAAGCTCTGCCCAACTGCTCCACTGCCAAGCTGCAGACAATGACACAAGGTGCTCTATTATAAAATCTTTCACTTTGATCATGGATGGTGGTGTCACAGTTGAATAAGTGACCATTTCTAACGACGTTTTTTGTGTGTCGTTTGCTGCGTTGTCGTTGAGTAATAACCTGTTGACAAACTGTATTCTTCTTCTTTTAGTCCTGCAGAGGATTGAGGATGCCTCGAGCGCAGGCCTGAAAAACCTGCTTCTTGGTGCCATAAGCAAATGTCTTCATAATACCAAAGATGCCATTCAGGTACTGTCATGTCTACTCAATAATACAATGTATAGAGGCTTGGAAACTTGATGAACTGCATAATACAGTACTACAACTTTTACTAATTGTTGTAGTAAAAGTTTTACATTACAGGCAATAGTCACTACTGTGGCAATAATGGTTATAAATAACTGATTTTATCTAGTTTGTCATGACTTGTCTTTTTGTTTTCCTTTTTTTTCAGTATTTCCATCTGGCTGCACGGGACGAGGTGGGCCGTCTGAGCAACTCTTATGTGCAGCCGTACTCCTGCTATGAACTGGGCTGTGTGCTACTGAACACCCCAGAGGCAAGTTTTGTGTTTGTGTCAAAGAGAGATATAGAGACGATTCCCCTTATCTGAGATAATGAAGTCACATGGTCTAAATATTTAATTTCGTCTTTTTTTTTTTTTGCAGTCTGCAGCGAAGGGCCGAATGCTAATGCTTCAGGCCAAGGTACAGTAAAAGTTTCTTTTAGTTCTTGTTTTTATCCTTTTTATAAAGCACTCACTGCCTGATCAGGTGATGGCATGTCCAAAAAAAGGAGAGGCAATCCTGTTGCCTGGTTTCTCTTGGGAGTCAGTGGGCCTTAGAGGGTTGTACATTAGCTGCCAACAGACTCTGTAGGTCGTAGATCTGCCTATATGGTAAAGGAGGAGCTTGTCTCTTGCCACTCAGCCACCGGAGACAGTAACATAGAAAAGGGCAGGTAGAAATCACACCTCTTGCCTAAACCTGGGCAACTATGATGACTGACACCTGCTGTGTTCATAACGCAGCTGCAGTATCCCTCCCTGAGGAGGGAATGTGTACCGCGGTCCTGAGAGTAAGCAAACATGTCCACATTAAGAAGGGCGACGTTCTCGCTCTCCTTGAAAACACTGGTGCACTGGGTGTAGTCTCAACCACCCAAATCCTCGTTGTTGGTTGGATGGGCTGCTGACATGAACGTAGCACTTGCTCTGCTGTAGCTGTTAGTCAGCTCTGCATTCTTGAGCAGATGCAGCAATATGTACGAGCTTCTGACAGGTGCTCAATCATTGAACATTGCACAGAGACACTGGAGGGTGAAATCCATCCCTGACAGGAAGATAAGCTGGGTGTGCTGCTACCTGACTGGGCAACGAGTGCATCAATCTCTCCGAGCGAGCTGGGGTGGAGCCTCGTCAGGGCTTAACTCATAGCAACACTTGTTGGAGGGCAGAGCTTAAAGGCACAGTATGCCTCTATGGTCTCTCAATCAAAACAATAACAAAAGATGGAGTTTGATGACGTCGTGTGGGATCATGGGAGTTGTTGTCGTCATTGTTAAACAACCACCATTGCGGTCATTGCAGTCAGCTTCTCCCGGTTAGGATTCCTTCAGCTTTGATTGTTCAGGAGGTTTTTAGCAGGAGTTGAATTATCTGCAGAGGTCTCCTCCTCTCCAAAACAAACAGGCCTGGTGATTACAACTGGTAAAAACACTGAATAAAGCAGTTTCACATTAAAAATCAGTGTTTTTTTCCCCCCACACTGTTCGGCGGACACAGGACGTCTGGGAGGGGCTGCTAGCCGAGCAGCCGCTAACAATTGCTCAGCTTATTTCTCTGATAACTTAAGATCTAGACATCCGATGACTAAAATCCTTCATCCAGCTAAGATATACTTAAAAACGACCAAGATCTAAAAAGTGTATCGTAAAAATGTGGCTTATAACTGGATAAATAATCAATTCATGACAGCTGACACATGCACAAAGGGGATATAACGCCTGACATGTGACCAAATGAAACAGACCGTTACCTTGATTAAAATGACAGATTTGAACATTGTTGGAAACATTTGGGACAATGTATGTACACAACTCAACAAAATATATAACATAGGTCTAGTCGTTTTTAGACATTTTAATGCAGAAAATTTACGTATTGGGCCTTTAAACAAAAAGTTATTTTATTTTATTGACCTTGTTGTCTCTTCCACTGGACTCTGCAGGAGGACTACGGTGGCTACGACTTTGAGAACAGGCTCCATGTTCGTATTCATTCAGCTCTCGCCTCGGTGAGAGCTGCAGCTCAACCTTGACCAGGTTAAACCTTCACCTCAGAACGAACTGGAAGAAACAGTCTTTGAAAAGCCATTCTGGGCGCTTAAGTTTCAATGTTTTACTTGTTTGAATGTATTTATTTCCATTTTGTTTGAGCCAATGCATCATTTTAAAATGTGTGCAATATATTCAGTAGGTATTTTATGGAAGAAGAGTTACACGTTTAGCTGATCTGTTACTGGACTGCACAATAAATTCATAAATCAGGTTTTTATTGTTTACATGGTTAATTTCAAAACCAGATGCCACTTAAATCAGATGAGTATTGTATTGGTGATGTATTTTGAATGGCATCCTTCCATAGAGACAATTTTTCCTTTGATCTGGAGAAATGTCAAGTAGAGTAATGGCACATAAAGTATTAAACGAACAAAAGCAATTAAAATGAATGACTCAGCCTATGACTTTGAGAAGCCGATATTCTCACCATCTCAGCGTTGGTTGTTGACTTTGACGTTTGTGCTGTAAAGGCTTTGCTAATCCATAGGCATGAGTACTTCACTGTCATTTTTAGTGTGGCCCATTTTTTAAAGCAGGATTGTTTTTTAATCGGTGTAAATACGTCTTGCACACAGGTTTTATCAGATGTGCCAACATAATGTGCCACTTTTGAGTGGCTTAGATGCACAGTGCTAATCTGGTTCTCCTTTATATTGTATGTTTCAAGTTAATAAAACGTTTTATCCACTGTATTTGATGAGGTATCATATTTGTGTGATGTATTCAGCAACAGAACTAATCTTATATTCTTAAGATTAAAAGGACAATGACACAAAACAAAGGATGTTCAATTATACTTAAGCTTTTATTTAGCAACAATAGAAATTCTGTTTTGATAGCCAAAGAGTGATAACAGAAAAAACAAAAACCTATAGTTATCCACAACATGAGAAATATCCAGTGCTTGATTGTGAAGGAGGTAAGGCTTGCATAGTTTATAGTGATGCACATGCATTTATTGTAAGTTAAATTTCAGTGAGATTTATGCGTACAGCACTAGGAATATCTAGTCATACTTAACTATGGCAAGACCTTTATACACACGCACACACACAAATCTATATGGGCAGGGCAGTGTTCCCGCTTCAGTATACTGTAGCTATCAGAAAAAAGTGCTACTGTGTCTACACTCAAGTAGACATGTGCAACTCTGTTCGTCTCTATACACATCTATACAGTAAATAGTTAAGGGCCTTGACATTTATTTTATTGTACAAAAAGTCTTATTGTTGTAGTATTAATCTGATATGGTAACATTTTACTTGCCATCATCTTTGCAGAGAAACAAGGATGCAAGGAAGCTCCTAGACATGAGTTTAACAAATCGATTGTAATCAGGCAAATTATTATTTATCTCATTGTACTTGGATGCGAGAACAAAGGCAAATGTACCCAAACGGTCTCTTTTAATACTTTGCACCGCATAATGTAGGATTAGTGTCAAAGATTTCTAATCATGCACTCCATTGTAGCCGTGACTGGGGGTGTCTCCACTGTGTCTCTGCAATGAAGCTGATGAGGAAATGTTTTCATTACCAGCAGGAATTCCAGACAAACTACACACAATAAAACTGAGGTTGCTGTTTAAACACTCCATCTAACGTGAAATATATGTAAAATACATTCTAGCTTTTACCAATACATCTCTATACCATACTTAAGTGGCCAAGAACCACAATAAATAAGAAAAATGTAGCTTTTGTGCTTTATTGTTCACACAGGTCTATTAAATGATATATATCTCTTGGTTCATTCAGCGTTTTGTGGGCCTTTGACAGCTGAAAGACATTTTTTAAGCATGTTTTTTCCAAATTGAACCAACCTTCTGTTCTATACTAGCTTCTTTACAGACTGTTTCTTTCAATTTCCCAATTACCTGATATAACCCCCAGTCTAGCAGATAAAGCTCAAAGGTGGTAAATATATATATATATATATATCCATGTGTATGTTATCTGTGTGTTTCTACTTATTAGTAGATGTCAGGCAGCTGAGTGTAGTTCCTGTCCCAGTAGCCTTTCAAGTAGATCCAGTCCTGAGCTTTGGTGTAAGGGTTGGGTCCTTGCTGAAACCACCTGAGGAGATTGAGATTGATTTAATATAAATGCAGTGCAAGGTGTTAATAGAAAAAAATCACAGTTGAATCAAAACACACAAAAAGCATCACACTACTTTGTACAACTGGAACAAAGGTTTTCTTGTTTTAAAGGATCCTGATGTGTTTCTGCTAATGTGGTTGCTTATCTTCCTTGTTCAAACATCCAATATCAAACACCAGTTTTTTTCATGAGTGCCAGTGTCTGATTTATACTTTTGATTAAAAATAACACGCAGTTCTGCATTTTGTCCTGGGGAGGGTGGTGTAGTGCAGCACTTCACACCAGAGCAAACAGCAGCAAGAAAGCAAAGCTTTGAACCAAACCTTGGTCCGAGTGCAGCGTTCCTTCTCAGTTATAATAAAGCGAACGGCATAGTTGGTAACACAAGACAATAGGGAGGCAGTTAGTAAAACAGGCCTAAAACAGGAGCAATGACATTAGATCACATTTCTCAGTGACTAACCTGTTTTTCCATTCCTCTGTTGATTTGGTGCGATTTTTCCGGGCCATTCGCTGCTTTTCCTCAAGTCTCTTCTTCTCTGCACTTGCCAGATCTATAAGACATAGATACAGGAAACTGAATATTGCAAGAGATGGAATAAAGCTAGTGTGGCACTGTGATGGAAAGTAGCTCAGTACATTTACTCATGTACTGTACAATTTAGAAGTACTTGTACTTGAGTATTTCCATTTAACTTTTTACTTTATACTTATACTCCACAACATATTATATATTCAAGTTTATTATATTATATATTTTAGTAACTAGTTACTTTCCTAATTTTTGATACTAAACATATGATCACCATGCAAGTCTCCTTCTTCTTAGTCTATAATTGAGTCCCAATCCCTTATTTAGCGTGAGAAAATCCACCAGTGCAGTAAGGATAATCCAGTTTTCTTTCAAGGCAAATCAATTTGTTTCAAAGTATTTTCTAAAATCAAGTTTCATTTTCACAATTCTAGGGCAGAAACATGCCTCATACTTCAATTCATACTTTCAATATACAGTCAGTTATTTAGACAGGTTCATTTGAATTAAAAACCAAAAAAATAACCTTTTCAGCACTAACTAATTTTTTTCATTATAGCCTGAATTGTCTTTTGTAAGACTGGGGCTTTTCCATTAACTGCTCAACAGTATATAAAGCAGTTAAAAGCTCCACCTCCACCAGTTGCAACAGTAAAATGCTACTTTCACATTAATAATAATAATCCAGTAAGAAATATAACAACAAAATGGGCCATTCTACAGTAATTTAGCTGAAAATATGTCTTTACTTTTACTTGAATATGGTCATACCTATATCTCCATTCTCCATGGCGCTAATGTCAGGTCTGAGGCGACTGTCTGTGGGTGGAATAACTCCCTCCATGCTCTTCTCTAGCTCATTTAACTGCATGGCGAATGTGGAGAATGCATAAAACTGCCACAGAGAGAATAAAATTAGCACAAAATTTCAACAACAGACAGCGCAAGGATGAGAAGTAACAAAATGATAATACTTTCAAAGTTCAAAGTATTTTTCAAAGTGATCGTCCTTATGTCTCCTCCTACCTTGGCTGAGTTATCTGGTCGAGGCGTTATCTTCCAGATGAGCTCACTGCCTGGGATGACCTGGACCGTCTCAGCATCAGGTGGAGGCATCTCTTCTGGCTCCTCATCCACGCTGCTCTGAGGCCAGAGACGCCACAACACATACACTTAAGTTTAACTTGAACCAAATGGAGACAGAACACAGGTGACTTTGAAAGCAGTAAAATGTAATACCCGTTTGCCTTTTTTTTCTTCTGAATTCTTTCTGTCAGTCTTTTTGTGGGCATCAAAGGTAGCGGGGTCTACTGTGTATAGGCATTCGGTCCATTTGCCGTAGATTGCACAGAGCTTCTTTTTGCTGCAAGCATACAAAGAACAGATGGTAGTAAAGCAGCTTTAGATGCCTTTGATTTTTAATACATCATCTCTGAGCATTACTGTTCTGATGACAGTAACTAAAACTCTGAAATAAACTGTCTTGTTAGGTGACAAAGTAACTGACAATATGTTAATTTATGACAAATTCACTTTCAGGCAATACTGAACATCAGATAAATAATGAAATCATTAATTACAGGAAGACGATACCTTTTATCTAGGATGTATCCTTCCACTTTATGGAGCTCTTTCCCGAAGAGGCCACAGGGCTTGAACGTCATGCTGCATCTCTCTCCGGTCCTGCCACAAAATGACAGACTGTTTACCAATTCTCTTTCACTGTACGCCTTCTGTGAGTTGAGGCTTTCAAACATTAATTATCCTGCTCGCTCTCTTCTATTCTAATGGCGACTGTCCCAGTTCTGCTCCCATGATCAATAAGCTGGATCTTAAAGTAGATCAACACTCCACTGCAGAGCTCAGAAAAGAAAGATATTCATGCACCAGGCATGCACACATTTTCACATAAACAGGAACGGCACAAAAAGATGGGAGTTTCTATTACTTGTGGTTGATCACTTCCACGCTGCCGTACTGCTCAATCCAAAGCTGACCAACAATGATATTGTGGACACAACAGGTGGGGTTTGTCCAAGTGTAGGCTTCATTATATCTGTAGAGACAAAGAAGTAAAAAGGTAAAGACACAAAAATAACAAAGCATGACACGACCTAAAAAGGAATCAGCACAAAAGACTGTGCACTCACTTGGGCAGCTCCAGCGTGATGATTCCCTTGGGCTCTGCTTCTATGCTTTTACCCCAAAACTTCAGTTTGGGGTAGATGGAACCACGGAAAACAAAATCCTCCTTGAGGCCCTCAGCATGAAAGGCACTGACTGGAGGGTGATGGCTTACTTGCTCTGACACCCACCTAAAGCCCAAATCATCTCTGATGGAGAACAAAGACACAGTTGGTGCTGCAGGGAATTCCACTAAAAAAAAAGTACATCTTTACTAAATGCAATTTTGTTTTCTGATAAAACACATTTGCGCATTTAATGTACTGATAAGTCTGCTGTCGTACCTGATGAGCTCATAAGTCTCCCCCAATAGTGGGTTGAAGGGCTTCCCAGTCCTCTCCCACTGTGATGCTACAGCTGACACAGCGAATGCTGCAACACACTACAAAGCATTGACTTATGATGACCTGATTACAGGTTACTAATTAAATAGTTCCATTGTAGCACACCACTGTTACATTCCACATGAAGCTGATAACACAAAATTCAATTACAAAACTCTACTGAATGACTTGAATGAGATTATAATCTTGAATCAGACCACAAATTAGAAACAACTGACATGTCATTTTGGAAACTGTTTTTATTTAAGGAAGTAAAGACGGGCATTGTGGTACCTTCATCCTCTCGACAGAGTCTGTTGTAGCATTGGCCTGGTGGATGAGGTAGGTGTGCTCCATGTATTCTGTTAGCCGCTGGAGGAAGCTGAGAGGCTCATTAAATATCACAGGCATGGCAATCTTTGACAGCTCCTGAAAGAGGAAATGAGGAAGATGAAAGGAACTGTGAGGAAACACATACAGTTGAATTTTAAAAAAAAAATAGCTGCAATGAATCTAGTCCTTGCAAAGTTGATATATAATGTATAAATCTGTTAATAATGTGTATATACATGCAAAATACTATAATGCCACAAATGACATCATTTGTCTTGGGTATGTGAGATGTTCATTTGCATGCATGTATGTTTTGGTGCTGTTACAAATTGACACTATTCTTTGTCTTCTAACATTTAACTATAATATCTTAGTTTACAATAAAAAATAAAAAAAGATGTGAGAAATTACGATATTATCTTAACTCAACCACCACATAAAGGCACTATTCAACACACTATCCCATATCCCTTAAGTGTGTATATTGGCAGGACATATATCTATTTGTCTGCCCACTGAATTGCGTATGCAGGAATCATTAGCCACAGTTAATTGGGGAATAAAACATTAATAGACATTATTAAATGTAATTAAATCCAGGCAGCAGCTGCGAGAGGACTGAGATCCCTTAGGACTTTTGGACACAGATACTAATGACTATTACTTCTAATGCTTCCAAAAATGTAATGAGGAAGTGCAAAACTGATTCATCACAATTACCTAACTTTTTACCCAAGTTCAGTCCTTATTCAACAAGCCTGATTAAAAAAAACAACAAAAAAAACAACAAAATCTCAAGTCATTCATTTTCTTAAAAGAACAAATCTGTCTGAGGACTGTCTGTTCTCACCATGCCAATGCATTTTTTCAAGATACTCCAGATGCTGACGTCATTCCTGGAGAACATGGGAGCCGGTAGAGATGTTCTATGGCACAGCAGTGTAGAGAGAGAGAGAGAAACACTGTCAACTATAAAACAAATACATAAACAAACAGAATATTTCTATTGGTGCACATATCTTGTGCCATAAAAACTATCTTAATGCTGTTCATTTTAAACCACATTAATGAGAATTCATTCGATTTTTCTTC
This sequence comes from Scomberomorus guttatus, assembly GCA_038419695.1. NCBI lineage: Eukaryota > Metazoa > Chordata > Actinopteri > Scombriformes > Scombridae > Scomberomorus > Scomberomorus guttatus. Next base: position 17,233,099 of record CM076457.1, on the reverse strand, counting down.
TTTTTGCCCAGTGTCCAATTTATAGCAGGCAAACACTGAATCCTTTAGAGCATGTGACCTGGTTTCCATCATACTTTCTTTACTTTTCTAATATGGTACTGAGTACAAATTCTAATACTTATGAATTTTAAGAAAAGTTATTCATTAAAATCATTATTTTGCCTACATAGTAATACAAGTTTATACCATCTAAAAGCTACACAGTAGACAACATAGCTTGACCCACCATTTGGGAACAATGTTATCCGACACCTGTAAGTTAATGAGCTTTCAGCTGGTCTAGTCAAGCCTCATGCAATACCCATGAATGGATGTACAACTGCATGTGTGTGTATGTGTTGGTTTTCAAGACTGCTTATAAGATGCACTCCTTAAATTGTTCTTTTTGCATATTAAACTTGGCTCTAAACACAGTTCTCACTTTTAATATCATTTCCGCACCATTGAAAATTATGACGTAACTTGTACGCATGCAGCCACTTTCCTACTCCATATTCACCTTTACTACTTGACTAAATTCATTCTTATTTTTAAACTGAGTTTACCTTCCAGTCTTGCTGGCAAGTGTAGTGTGGACTGTTTTACAGGTATTCTGGCTGGAGGCAGATGGTGTGCTTGTTTAGAAATGAGTGCTGAAACAACTTACACAAATAAAAGCCATTACTTCAGCTAAATAAACAGAGGGGAAGAGGGCGGGGGGTTTGCTCCATCTGGAGGATGAGCAGAGCAGTGATGCATGGTAGACTATACTTCTGGCCTAGTTTGTGTTCCACCAACCCTTTGCCCCAGAATATAGGAGGAGGATTTCTTTCATTAGGCTTTAAAAACTGAAACATGATAAACGGTGAAGATGTGAACATGCTAAATCAATACATTGAAGCAAGCCCTGCTTATAGCCAACACTGTCTTCAAATTCTTACTGCATTCATGAAAATAAGTTATCTACACTGCTGTATTATTATGGTCTTAATTCAAAGTTAAATAATTTTTTTTTCTACAGAATTTATGTTAGAATGTCATTATAGAAAGGTTAAGAGTGAAATGTTAAACAACTAGACTTGGACCCATCTACAGGCGAGCAGGGGCAGATGTATGTTTGAATGACAGGAGTAATTCCAAATAAACAGACACCTCATAAATCTTTAATGCACAACACACACACACAAATATGCACACGCAGCTAGTCAGCCAGTCCCCCTTTCCTCTAACTCTGTCTCTGGGCCAGCACATGCTAAATTATTCATGGATCACTTGTTGGATTAAGGAAGAGAGGCCAAGCCAGAATTCAGCATCCATGAAAATGAAAGAGATTGTCCAATCTTCACGGAACAAGGCACCAAAACACTAAGAGCAAAGCTGATTGTTCGCTTGGAGAGTTGGATCTGTCAGGAAAAACAAAACGGACTATTCTCTGTGGATTTGGGTACTCAAACAAAAACACCTGACTACAAAAAAAACAGACCGGAGTGGAAAGGTGGTATCTCATTACACCTACTCTGCCATTTACCTGCTTGTCTTCTTGCTGACCTGCCAAAGTTATGCATACTAAGAGGTCACATGTACAATATTACAGTTGCTCAGCAATGTATTAACTTTTGCAGTCAAAAGTCACAAACTACTGAATCCTGCTACCAGCCATGATAATCATCTAAACAGTCTGTAGAGCACTCAGCATGACCGTCTTTTCATTTCCACCAGTCTCTTTGCAATCATTTAAACCAGTAAACGAGCATGACATCATAACTGGAATATGTCCCACCTGTGCTTCTTCACGCCATTGTGCTGGGCTGGTTGGTTGCCATGGTTACCCTCCCCTGACATTCCGGTAGGCCCCCTGAGTGCGCTGGGATGGCGGAGGCTGCTGAGAAGGGGGGTGTCTCTCCCCTCGTCCTCTTCACAGGAGTGACTGGCCACAGACAGGAAGCCGCTCACAGAGAGCTCCGACTCAGACTCTGTGGGATAATGACAGGGGGCAGATGCCAGGTCATGCCAAACACTCACACGCGCGCACACACACTGGTTTCGAGTGGCCCGCTCAGAAAGCGCCGGCTCTGCAGCCTCGTCGGTACACTGTCCGCAAATAAGCACTTCTGCTCGAGTTCCTCTCCAACCTCCTCCCTCCCTGCTGCCAGCCAAACCCCACCTGAGGATTGTGTTCCAATGAGAGGCCACGCAGAGGCTTCATTTCCTCCAACATTGTTTGCTCTGCGCTTGCAGGATGCTACTCCTCCCCAAGCCCGCACTGTCAGTGACATTACAAGTACTGTCATATACACAAAAGGAGGGGAAGACAATGTGGTGTTTGTACAGTATAATGGAGGAGTGTATATGCTAGTCAGAGTTAATTAGTACATGTCCCTGTATTTGAATCATGAGATCAGAAATCAGAAATGATCATGGCTGTACCGTGTTTAATGTGGTGTCAGATAAAACACTGCTCTATATAAACAAAGACGTGATTATGTTTTACACATTCAGCTCAACATGTGAAAATTCTCATATGATGAGCACAGTTTTTAGTCTCATGTCTCATTGGCACAGTGTCTCTGGCCAGTAGATAACTCAGGGCTATCTATGAATAATGCAACAATCCCTGAGAGAGATTGCTCCATAGCAGACAAACATGTTGTAGGAGAAAGTCTACTGTACATAATCCCCATAGTGATGCATTTGGGTATAGAGAGGCAAAGTTTGTACGTTCCATTTTTAAATTTTTAAAAATTTTTTTTTTTACCTCAGACACGTTGCTGATGCAAATACTCTTCATTGTTAAAATTCAGTGCAGTAACCACTGTTAAATACTCTCTTAACTACTGATGAATTGAACTTGAAAACCCGAAGCAAAAAAAAAAAAAAAAATTCCAGCTAATCACTATCTCATTACCATTGAGCATAAGAGAGAAAGTGTTGTCTGGGCCATCTCAGAGACAGAATGCCAATAGACTGAGTGGCACTGGGTACACACACACACACAAGTTTGTACAGCTATCCCTGTTAGGACATTGCACTGACTTCCATTCATTGTGGACAGCCTAACCCAAACCTTAACCATAACCAACTAATGCTTAACTCTAACTTTAACCTAACCTTAATTCACACCTTAACCAGGACCTCAATGACGTTTTGCCTCATTAGGTCCGGGCTTTGGTCCCCATGAGGACTACTGGTCCCGATAAGGTTGATGTTTATACCGGAAAAGGTCCCAATGAGGTAACAAAGACACACACACACACACACACACATATATACCTAGGTCACTTTTGGGGAATTTACATAGACTTAACATTCATTTCCTGGAGACTTACCCTAATCCTAACTATAACCACTGACCCAAAAATCACTTAGTTTTACCAATTTTTACTTTTTACCAATTGGGGACACGGCTTTTGTCCCCAGTTGCACAAGCCATCCCTAATCAACTGGTCTTAAGTCTGGTGTGTGTCCCTGAATATAAGTCTCACACACACACACACACACACACACAGTACAACTGTATTTCTTAACAATGCTTATTATTCTGTAAGTGGAGTGTGAACTGAAAACTGTACGATGCTAAAACAAGATGTGCTGCTGGTGTTTACTCAATTCTTTAAGTTGCCCTGTGGAGTTCTGTTGTCAACAAAGTTACGTGTACATTCAGTGTTACTCAGCAAAATGCACTGTGTGTATCAGCACTGACAAATGTGTTGAAAGCATTTCCTTCCATTTTCCTTCCTCATTGAAACATTAGCAAAACCAATTTTTAAAAAAAGGGGACATACTGTATTACACACATTTACAGGTCTATATTTTGAATCAGGGGCTCTACTGGAATATATCTGGATTATTTACAGTTCAAAAAACTCAAACTTCTTATTTATCTTATACTGACCCTTTATGCAGCCCCTCAGTTCAGCCTCTGTCTGAAATAGGCCGTTTTAGCTCCTGTCTCTTTAAGGCCCCTCTCCCGAGGAGCCCACTCTGTTCTGATTGGCCAGCTCTTAGAAGCTGCGCCTTCTGCTGGCTCCAAAGGCTAAATCAACAAACCATGAAACAAACTATAGTAGTAGGATTTTACTACTTTTTCTTTACTCGAAATGTCAACTTCTCAAATACATTCGCACATGCTCAAGACGAAATCCGATCCAAAATTTGAGAGTGGACAACGCAAACAATACATGGAAATCCCTCAACAACAAAAGCTACGGAACGGACGGCCATTTATGGGCATGCACAATGACACTGGCAAGGTAGAAAAAAACTGTTGCAAATCAGCAGTACTACATCAGCAGCTATCAGAGCAGGTTGAAGCCTGGGCTTTTTCACTTGCAGGGAGCATTTCTGCATACGTTCACCTCAAGTTTTGGAACTTTGAACATAGATATCCGCCATCATAACAGTATATAAATAACAGAAAATCACAAAGAGCATAATATGTCCTGTTTAAAATATCTTATATTGTGTATTGATTACACCCATGTTTACAAGTTTGCATTCTTTGTCTTCCTTGTGTGCACATCACATTACTTCTTTTCACTTTCCTGCCATGAATAGCCAATTGTTAGAACAGTGTGAAACTGACAGTGGGAATGTGTATTTCATCGTTTCATGACCAGAGAAGATAGTGCACGCTACTTAATGACCAGGCCAAGTATCTGTATGAAAAACAAGATCCACTGTACTATACTAATGTGCTGGTCTCAATTGTCCAGCTAGGGGCTGCTGACCTGACACAGCGTCATAGAAGTCATCTTCAGTGAGGGCACTGAGGGTAGATAACCTCCTGCTCTTACACAGGGACTGCTTGAGTTCGTGGTGCTCAGTTGCCAAAGTCTGCAGGGCCTCTGTCAGAGCTTTGTTCTTCTCCACCTCCTGCTCTAACTTCAGGCTCCACACCTGGAAACACAGGCCCACCAGACAGACAACAGACACACACCACAGACAAGTACAAGATTATGAAGAAAATATGCTCACATACTTTATATTGATCCAACATTTTTGATTGTGTACAGTATAGCCTCTGTTTGCGGGGAAATATGCGACAGTGATGGTTTGATTGATATGAGGGTACTGATCTGCTTCTGTAGTGGCCACAGTTGTATGCGTCTTTGTGGTTCTGACGGCAGGTCATTGTTCTAATCCTGCCCACAGATCTGGTTTCCTCCAGTCGGAACCAAACACCCCAGTCTCCGAGAGCTCTGTAACCCAGGATTAAGTGTCCCTTCTGAGCAACCCGAGCTAGGCCACTGTGGGACAGACCAGATCAGTGTTTCCTATTGTCTGGTGCTGCTATGGTCTGTCCTTCACTATCTTAACAGAAGATAGGCAACTAACTAAAAAAAAATCCACAGTTGCTACCAAAAACGCTATAGAAAAAGATGCTAGCATTAATAAAAGAGTAAAATTATAATAAAATCAATTTAATTTATTTAAGAACATTTTTAAACTCAACTTACTAATTAAATGCATTTATAAATGTTGTAAATACAGAAAAAGATGCATTCACAAAAGTAAAGAAAGCACACTGATCATAAAAAAATGGAGCAATCTCCAAACAGTTTGAAAAACCCTTGAGGAAGTCACCTTGAGGAAGACAGTCGAGTCTAAGAGAAACAGGAGCTGGTAAATCACACTGTAAATCTGAGACTGCAAAGCAAGGGCAGTGTCTTCGATTAAAGATGAAAAGTCCGGCCTTATCTCTTATACTGACTGAAGCGCTGTATGTGCAGCTATGCACAAAGAAACACCTGTCAACATGGGTTATATTTCATTGACTGTATCTGTGGCTTACTAATTTCCCTTTCTGTTATATGGCTATAGCCATCATGGACACAATGTTTTAGTGGTCACCATAAAGATATGTAATCAGCAAACCCCCCCCCCAAAAAAGTGAAATTTTAAGATATGATTCTACTCCAAGAGTTTCATGTAGTGACACTGCCATTCAAGTAACAAATGTCAAATTCATTTCAGTGTCTGTGTGGTTTTTTCAAGTGCTCATTTGATTGGCTTTTTAAAATCATAATATAAGACAATGTATAATATATATATATACACACACACAATAGGTGATAGGTAGCAAATTATTCTATGGGAGGCTAAACATTACATAAACTGCTTCAGACTCCTGTGTGGTGGGGATCTGGCAGACATAATGAATAAGGCAGTGAAAATGCTGAGTGACATATTTACTTATTTGCAGATTTTTTTTTTCTGATCAGCAAACTTCAAAGCTGCCGATCTAGTCATTTGTAATGCACATTGATCGATTCCAACGTGCACATAGTCGATCTGAGCTCCTCCTGTCTCCAGTTAAGGGTTTATTATGCAAATACATTACTGAAATCTATAATGAGCATGCGATTTCTTTTGTGACCCAGACTTGACTCAGCAAAACTTCCATATACACACACACACACACAGAGTCAGAAAAGTGGAGATGATTGCAACATCATGACGATCATAACTCTCTGCAACAGAGAGGCATAAAACACCTCTGATTAGAATATTTCAAGCTACGTTTATATGAGCTGACACATTCACGACTGGGCCACATATCACCCCATTTCCACAAATACACACATCTGACACAGCCACACTCATACTCAAAATATCCATGATCATTTTACATGGACATTTAATCCTGCATGCTTGTAAAACAGTGCAACATGGACTCCATATGTATGTAGAATGTCTACAGTTTTTTTTTTCCTGCAAATGTGACAGAAGCTCATAAGCAGCTTCTTTCACACCAGGGTTCAACAGCTGTCTAACACCTACAGTCAAGGATAAATTTAACACTTTCACTCTTACTGTCACCACACTTGCTATACTGTCTGTTCAGCACCTTTAGGCCATGTTCTGTACGGGAATATACAGTATGAGTGAATGTTCAGATTCTGATAAATGATGTTCAATTCATATTTGAGACGCATACAAATCTATTGTTACAGATATAGGAAAAACATTCTCACATTCAGTCACAAACATAATTTCAGCAGAATCCAGTATCTAGATTTATCCTACTGTTCTAAAAATGTCTGCACTGGGACTATCTGCCTATTTGCCAAAATATGATCTCTAATGTGCTTCCAATCAACAACAGCAAACACACGTTGAGGCACTAGCTAATAAAAACAATTTGCCATATATGAAATGCATAAAAAGTCCATAAAAAGATTGTTCTTGCAAGGTCCCAGTTAATTAGAGCCTCTTTGTAAATATATGGTGTAAAGTAAATGAGCTCTCTGTGTGGCTGTGTTAACACTCCCTGTCCCAAGGACTTGGCTTAAGAGCCCATCCAGGAACAGAACACTTTGTTGTGTAACTATCCAAGCCAGCTCTTTTCGCTCTCACTGCATCCTCTCGCCTGAGCACAAACAGCGCTATTTTAAGCTCCGCTGAGGCTGTGTGCTGTAGTTGTTGTCGAAGCCTGGGAGGGATACTTCTCCTTGGCCAACACCCCAAAGAATAATGCTTTTACTTTGCTCTAAAATTTGCTTTCCCTGCTGAAAGGGGAAAGTAAATCTCAGAGGCAAATCTATTATAGCTCAGTACAATACTCTGTAATGTTAACTGTATACCAACCTGTACATGAATGCACGGTGGCTGGGAGTTAAGCAATAAAAACATACATTTTATTCAAGTACTGGGCGCCAAAAGATGCAGTAACCACTACACAGAAATACTGCCAGGTACCTGCCTATACATATGCACTCTTGGCTTAAAAAAGGTAAAAATCCCAAAGGGCAAGGTTAAATATCAGGTTCTCTATTAGAGGTCTCATAAGACACAAGAAGAGTGAGGTCAGTGCAGGGGCAAACAGAAACATTTAGCCAGCGCCCAGTGAAGTCTCTCCTGGGTGAGAGATGACAGTCAGTAGGTCAGTAACCAATGTGGCGATGGTTGAAGTAAAGGTCAAACGGCACTTTGTGTTATCTCCAATCCTCAGGGGTTTGAAGGGCAATCTGAGTTCTTACAGTCTGTCGACAAAAATTTATGAATAACTGCAGAGAAAAAAAAAAAATACTATCCTGCCATTCTCCTGTCTTTACAGCGATACAAACTGACAGATCTGCTTATCGGCGTGTCACCACTAAGTGGCTGCATGCTGTAAGCCTCCATTTGTTTTCTTGACAGGTGTAGAATCCTGCTGCCTGAGAAATACAAAGAGAGGTTAGGCTAATAAATTTGTGTTGTGTGTATTGAGACTCACTGTCACAACCGCCAAGAAGATTTCTGCCCCGGGATTGTTTATTTGCAGTTCAATCTTCATGACAGTGTTTTTGTAGAGGCAAAGTTAGCGGCACAAAACATCTCTACTTTAAATGTCATGTAGTCACCAACCAGCCATACTGTGCCCTGCATGTACTGTATAAATGTAGCATTCTCACCCGCATACTTAGCATATATACTTGGACTAGTCCTGCAGCAGCTGCTGAAGTGGGTCAGGCCACATCTACTCCGCTGAAGGGGAATATTGTAATTGCCACAAAACCCTTTGAGCTGTGAATCAAACCCCTCTCTTACACATCTGCCTGCACGTCAAGGCAAAATACAGCACGTGATGACTGTATGTTATGTACCGTAGAAAGCATGTGGAAGTGGCAGCCACACAGGCATCTGTGGTAGGACAATGGGATGGTGGAATTAGAGTTAATACCGGCTGATACAGCCAATCTCAGCACTTGTAGGAAATATAATCCAGTTAGTACACATAGTAGCAGCGGCTTAGCATGAGAGGAGTGGATGTAACATACTTGTTCAGACATTTCCTTACTATTACATCATCTGGTTATCAGAAATTCATTCAGTGTACATTGTTATGATTTTTTCCAATGCTTCTTCAGTAATGAGACCAAGACAGCAGCTGTTATAGGACAGCAGCTGTTGCCAATTCATACATAAGATAATGTGGTTTGGCAATGCACACATCACTGTGTAAACATGCTGCACTTTAGGGCTGGGTATCGGTACTCGATACCTTTAAGGTTTCGACTGAAATAACCCAGTACCAAGTAGTATCAAAACCTCTCCAGTCAAAGGATACCTGCATTCAATCATTATTGTACCCAGATCTAGAAAAAAAAAAAAAAGACTATTTGTATGGTTTTACTCGCAGCCAATCACCACAAGCGTTCTTCGATTAAATGCGACGTGTGATTGGCTACAACCAATACAGTCTGTGGTGGCGAAGTCGAGCACGGTGTAATTGACGGAGTTAGAAGTTGAGCGTGCCGAGATGCCACAGAAATAAATATTTTAATAATTTGAACACTTTCAAAATGTGTTTGTAAAAATCATTTGGATGGGGAGGAGAGGTGGCATTTTACACCACTGAATGCTTCCATTCACATGATGGGTATCCAATGAAGTAGAAAAAAAGAAAAGAAAAAGGTATCGAATGAAGTACTGTATTGGTATCAGTATCACTTTAAGGGTACTGGTATCGTAATTTTTTAAATGTTACCAAGCCCTAGCAGTATTATATCCAGCTGATTCCCAAAGAAGAGGTTTATTGTATCCGATAAAAAAAATGAATTAGTCATCTTCAACTTACAAAACGACACACGTATACACAGGATCTGTTAGTCGTGTCTCCACATGAAGATAATCTTAATTCCTGTTTTTCCAGAGGTTTCCAGTCAGAGAGCCAAGTACATACCATACTGTAATCAGCAATCATTAGACACAGTCTCAGCATGGTATTTTGATGAGTGCCAATTAACAGGTGATGACAACAAAAAGGTGTGAGACCAATATATGATCTCTCAGTTCTTCAGTTTAGGTGATACAGTAAGGAGAAATACAGAAGAGCAACTGTTGTCTTAAAATGGTCAAATTCAAATTTTTATCTCAAAAGCTTAACTTTAAATAACATATCAAAGAAGTCCTCAATGCAATCTCATCTTTGTAAAGTCGACTCACTCCATGTTTGCACTTCGACAAAATTATGACATTAAAAGCTGATCTCATTAAGAAGATTCAGTGAGCAGTGTAGCATTCAGAACCACTTTGAACATGCTCAATTTCACTCTGAATTAAGATAATTAAATCTATAGAAATGACCTCCGCATATTGATGAATAGCTGCTTATGCCAGCGCTTTTGGACCCAACTCTTAAATCACAGTACACACACACACACAAAAAAAAGACACCGGGATAAATCTACGCCAAACTGGGACCAGCCCACTGCAAACGTATCCAGTTGGTCATCTGACAGTAAAAAAACAACGAGAGAAAATCAGAGAATCTAACTGTTAGGTTTGTACCTGTGCAGTTGCTGGATGAGAGTGTCGTCCCTGTCTCTTATTTCTCCTGTGTTTGGATGCTCCAGCATGTGGAAGTATGCCTGCAAGCGTGTATTCTCAGTGTGTGAGGTTGAATGCATGTATCTCCAGCTGAGCCCGTGAATATGCATGCGCTTGAGTTCCCTTGCTCAATGCACAGCCTTTCCCTAGAGCGGGAGTGTGTGGATCCAAGTCCAAGGGGGTGTGTGTGTGTGTGTGTGTGTGTGTGTGTCTACACTGATCTGCGAGCTGAATGCAGACCTAAGCATAAAAGCGGATCTTGCCTGTGTCCTTCCTACAGACGTGCCACACCGTAACATTGTTACCCTCAAGGGCACAGCACAGCCACTGGGACAGGTGGACAGGGACACACATGCGTGCACAGGCAAACTTCAAAGCTGATTGGTATGAAAGAGCTAACGTAAGGGGGAGGGGCTTGAGGATTTTGTAACCTTCAATATAATTCAATCAGCCAATAGGAGCACAGCGCATGGGTGAGCATGTAGGAAGGAATCAATGAGATGAAGATTCATACATGCTCAGTGAGCTATAGCCAATCTAAGGAGAAAATTAGCTTCCAAAATAATTACATCAGATGCAGGATTGGAAAAGATTTGATATTACTAGATTGAACTTTAAAGTCAGATTTCTCAGAAATTTTTCCTGCATCTCTCGGTTAACACTTTTTTATGGTTCTGACTGCATTTCATTATAGTATAACTGTACTGTACCATATTGTGTTGTGTTTCTTAATTTGCCCAGCCGTGTACATGCTGATAGACTTGATTAAAAAGATGAACATATGACCCTACCTCCTCTTGTTTTGACAGCAGTTCGAGGCAGAGATGGAGAGCAGCACAGGTTTCACTGGAGAGCTCACTGGTCTCTTTGGCTTTCAGTAGAAGAGGGGCAGCCAATACTTGAGAAAAGGAAAAATAACCTTTTCTCAGTGTAGATTCATATTAACTTAGACTGTTTACAATAGTATAAAATAGAGCTGAAACTCTACTTTATTATTTGCATTGGAAATGATCTTTACAAATAATAATTTGGTCTACAAATTGCCAAAAATCTGTAAATACCCCAAAATTACCAAAACCCAATGTGGTGTCTTCAAATTGCTAGTTTTTATGATTAACAGTCTAAATCTCAAACATTTTCAATTTACAGTGATAGAAAACAGAGAAAAGCAGCAGATCTTCACAATTGAGAACCTCACAACAGTACCATAATAAATGACCTAAATGGTTTATTGATTAATGATTCATTTTCTGTCAACTAATCAACTTATTTTTCCAGCACTGGTATTAAAATTGGGCTTGGACAGTAGAAAAACTGCATGAATAGGTAACCAGGTCCAGAACTCTCACCACTATTCTCTTCATTCTTCACCATAGATAAAAATATTGACACCTCACTCTCCAATTTCAGCTGGCAAGCACTGGCGGCCTGAAAGAGGGCAGGAAAAGAGAAGCACTTAAACAGTGTTACATTAAACGCATATAAGCACTGAAAAGCACGAGTTATTTTTATGTCACATGATACTTTATTGAAGTTTTGAGCTTAATCTTACCTGAAGGGCTTGTGTCAAACTCCCCACTGCTGTGCCACCATTATTATCTTCGATAACGTGTTGCTGGGTGCAGTGATAAGTGCTATAGGATGAGTGTGCCTCAAAAGCATCCAACCATCTCTAAGAGGATAAATACCAGTAACATTAAGTATTTGTCTACTTGTGCAGATACATTCAGACAAATCAGTCAATTTGTTTGAGGGGTGGGGGGGTAAAAGGTGAATCTCATCTCACTTTTCTTGTTGCCACTGAATCTGTCTTTGAGGAGACCTTAAAATAAAGTACAGTGTCATCAAAGCACTTGAGCATGAAGACGCAATGATCCCATGGTTTGATCTATAATAAAAAAAATAATAAAATCACTTACAGCAATGCTCACTGCACTAGATGTCAAACACCATCATGTTACAAGTTGAATGTGATCACAACTGAAACATCTGACAACAACATTTTGTGGGCATGAAAAGGTCAATCGGTTACATCGAGTCTGCGATCTCTACTACCTACCATGCAGTATGCTTGTGTTAGAGACTTGCAGCCCTGTTTCCTGATACCAGCCTGTGCATCAGCCCTAGAAAAGGAAACAGATGGAAGAGCACATTGACAAAAGCCTTCAGGCATCAGACTCCTGGCACATAACATATAGAATTAAGACAATTCAGTAATCACTGTTTAAGCTCCACTTTTCACTGTATGTTTGCTAAACTAAAAAAAGCAGACTCCATCTCAAAGAAGAATTATTTGTAGAAAATAAGAATAAATATATATAGTGATAGTATATACTTTTAGTTTTGCATACAGATAAAGTTAGCTCACTGTCTGGGGTACCAGGAGAGAGTTCCATCCTCAATTACCACCCAGTGGGATCGCCATCCCAGGAAGCGTGAACTCTGTCAAAGACACATGGAAGTCAACAACAGAAAATAAATGATATGTAGAAATATATCATGTGTAAATGGGGAGAACACAAATGTATTTTAAACTTTTGCAGTATCACACTTTTCTGTAATCTTCAAAATAAACTAATGAATTCACAGATGACTTTTTAAGACATAAAATACTGAATAATAACAAATAAAGGATCTGTACTTAATTAATGTATATAATGATTATACTGTGTTTAAATCCACAGGAAAAAGGTAAAGTCTGCACCACCAAATGTCTGCACCACCAAATGTCTGGGTACCTTCCAAAGAGGGCCTTCAATCTTTGGCACTCCACTACTCACATCCTAGGGAAAAAAAAAAAAAAAAAAAAAATCTCAGACACCTTTTGGCAAGACCAAAAACACTCAATTGAGGTTTTATTTTCAATTATAATAAAACCTGCATAATTTCAAAGGTGAAATATACAGTATTTGTTAATGTGCTTAACAGCTTTATGCTTTGCCTTTTTTCCATTTATTTCATTTGCCATGACTATGCAATGCGCTGGATTAAAGCAATGCCAGGCCTATGCGACTTCTAAGCAAGAGCAAGGACTGCTGACTTGCAAGGCTTTTTTGGCAAAGTGTGAAACAAGAAAATGCAGTAAGGTAACTGTGTGCACATCCCACCCTATATTTAGGCCAGGAGCAGGATAGCAAAATCCACTTTTTCCTAAAAGAGAAAAAGCAAAAATCTAATCTGTGATTAAGAGGCTGGAGAAACCAAGTATTGATTTTCAGCACAAAAATTTGATCATGGGTCATGGAGTGCCCAAAATTGGAATGCTTAATCCTCTGGGAAACATGCAGGAGGAAACTCCCGTTTCACAGAAATGTCACAGAAATCTGATCATTAGAGTTTAATTTTTCCTAGATATATTTTGCCCCGATGGTGGTGCTAGCAGAGACACCAGAGGATCACCAGAATAATTTGGTAATATGAAATTTTTTCATACTGTGGACCATGAGTCAAATTCCAAATTTAATAGCAGTGTGGAGTTTATAGCTCAAGTCGGACAGCATGACTGTCAGAAAGTGACTAACAGTGAATGGTGAAAAAATAAGCTACCACACTATAATTGGCTCTTTCCAAAGAAAAAGCTACTTCAAAAGGAATGAAAGATTAATAGAAATACATATATAATATCTGATGCTCTTTTCTGTGCTCACCTTGTCTTGATAGGCTGCTAGAATCAGTTTCAGTTCATCAGTACGGACCAGGTCCAATGCTGTCTGTTCTGCAACACAATCAGCCATACAATAAATTATTATACACTTTTAGACACCACCAAAGAAAAATAAAACTGTACCATACCTGTACATATGAATGTTTAACTGATTAAACGCCACCCTACTAAACATTATTGCACTGATAAAACATTTGAGTAATGATGAATTTTAAGAACATGTTTTGTGATATACCATTGTTGTTTTTGATACCAGGGCTGGCTCCAGATTTGAGCAGCTTTATAATGCACTGCTTCTGCCCCCTGTAGGCAGCACAGTGTAAGGGCGTATTCCCCACCGAGTCCCTGCATTGAACGTCTGGCGCTTCCTTTCCACTGAGCTACAGTACAGAATATAAGAATGTTGAGAAAACAACTTAACAAAAGCAGAAGAGAGCACATTTACACATCTGACTGCACCAAAACCTATTCACACATATCTGAACTATATGTTAATCCATGAACACACTTTATATTATATAGGCTAATAGTTACCCTGATTTGGTGATGCCAACTGTTCTATCTGTACTGTTCAGCAAAAAACAACAGCAGGTGTCACATATTTTGTGAGTGAGAGTCCAAAATGTAGACTTGCTACCTACCAACAGAAGCTCAGGCCGTTCAGATCCTATTATATCAAACATGTAGGATTTTTGCAACTGGAACATGGACAAATACAACTGTAATCATGTAGTTTGTGCAGGTTAACAATGGCAATCTGAACTGCAAATATGTGCATAATTATTTATGTGTGAAATATTATCATTAAGTTAAGAAAAATTGAGTTTAATGGCCTTTATTCTGCCAAATTTCAAAGAGGGGCCAGATGCTAACCAGCTTAGACAAAGTGGAGATGTCCCCCTCTCTGGCTGCGTCTAGAAGCCTCTCCTCCCGCCGCCTCGCCTCTCTTCTTTCCGCAGCTGCACGAACCAAACAATATTTGAGAACAAGAGCAACTGATCTTCAGTCATGAGAAGCCATCAGCCATTTTTTACTCTACCGTTTCATACCCTCCAGCATGGTAATGATTTCATCATCGTCTGTGACATCTTTGGGGATTTGAGCTGTTCCATTGATGATGTTGGCACAGGCGTCATA
The DNA here is from genome assembly GCA_038419695.1 of Scomberomorus guttatus. Classification (NCBI taxonomy): domain Eukaryota; kingdom Metazoa; phylum Chordata; class Actinopteri; order Scombriformes; family Scombridae; genus Scomberomorus; species Scomberomorus guttatus. The sequence continues at coordinate 17,218,008 of CM076457.1, read as the reverse complement.
CCGCAGCAGCAACAGAACAATCTCCTAACGGGGACAAAATAAAAAGGAAATATAAAAATCTGACCATCACTTGTCATCACTCAACAGCTTCAGTGGAGAAAGTCTGTGATAGTAATAGAGAAGAAGGTACACCACAAGTTAGAGACAGCAGCTCTCCTTATAATACATGAGCTGGCAGGGAAGCAACTTTTTATCTATTTATTTTTTTATTTCTTTACCTTTCTTCCAGTGTAGGCTGATTTGTGTAGAGGTGTGTCTCCCATGTTATTCTGCACATTCACATCAGCACCTGCCTGCCAATATGTTTCAAATCACACACTTCAAAACAGCTATTGAGCACAATACACACAGTAAGCTGCAAATCATCCACTGTACAGCTCTCTCACCTTGAGTAACTCCTCCACAACATCCCTGTGTCCAAAATAACAGGCCAGATGGAGGGGTGTCCATCCTGAACTGGCTTTAGACCTGGCTACAGAGAGAGAGAGGAAAATAAACACTCTCCTAGCTACCTGAAGTTATGCTAGCAGGGCAGCAGGGCAGCATCTCCCCCCCCCACTCACATCTGCAGTTGATGTTGAAAGAGCTGCTTTGGTCAACCCTCAACTGAAGGAGCCTCTGAATATGAGAACAACCGCCCTCTTTCGCATAAACGAGAAGCTGCTCCTCAAGCGTGTCAGCCTCCATCACCGCTCGAACTGTCTGTGGCCTGATATTAATAATTGACGTTAAATCTGCTCAAGACACACAAAAAACAATTAGCTTCTCCTTCAAAAATTAAACCTTAAGCAACAAATCCATACACACGTCGTGTCTGTCAGTGTATTTAGCCTGTTCACTTGCTTTTGGCTTAAATGTCAGGGGGAAAGTTTTTTTCTTTTTTTTTTTTTTTAAAGCTACGACGCGTTGTAACCAACAGGCGACCTGTGGGGCTAAAGTACTAACTGCATAGCAGTTAGCTGGTTAATTAGCTAGAATGACATAATGAGATAGCAACTTCAGACTTACAGGTAAAGATTTTCAACTAATTCACTGAACCTTCGCAGACTTTAGTTAAGTTTAAGCCGAGCTGAGACGACACAACACAACTTCACACCTGAAATATGATCATTTCAATCAGCTGACAGCCGTTGGCAGCCATCATGTGACGGAGCACTTGGCTACATGGGTGTATACAGGACTGTAGCTGGGATTTCTGGCCACCCTACAGACTACAGTTTTTCTCCGTTGCTGAAGCCCATTTTCTGAAACACTGTTGTTCTCTAAACATTAAGTTCAGTCACCACATTTTTCATACTTTACAGGACCCAAAAAACCCCTGACATTTGTCAAAAGTTGATAAGTGCCAGTGCCACCAAAGTGACATTTCCCTTTATCATTGCTTATGTCAAGACAATCAAATGTCAAAAGAAACTGTGATGGAGGACATTGTGTGTTTCTTCGTGTGATTTCTTACAGTAACCCAAGTCAAATATATAATGCTAACTGAAAAAACTCATGTCATTCAAACACCATTTCGACAATCTGTTGACCGGTTTTCTTCTATTCACAGTAAGAAACTCTCAACACTTGAGTGGCCATCCTAACACTCCTGTCTATCTCGACACAACATTTTGTATGTGATGTGATTCCTTTGTGTCCATGAGTGCCTCTGACCAAACTGACATAGACTACAGTGCACTTTTACATTTCTTCCCTTACGTATATTTCAAGCCTGTTGTCCATTTCTGATGGGCAACCTGCTCAATACGCTATCCAGTAACTGTGTGGCACCTACAAGAACCCAGTTTCACCCTCTGTGGTGTAATGTGTTTGAGAAATGATGGCTGGTGAGTTGCCCCTGTAAACTATATGACAACATGTGATAAATTGCACTAACAACTGAGGATGAACACTAAGTGAGTCTGAAGATTCACCTATTCATCACCTCACCAATTCTTTTGGTATAATGTCAATGTAAGAATATGAAATATTTGGAAATATGAAACATTTGTTTAAAAAGGTTATGATGGTTGGGTGCAATATTTTGCATGTAAAGATTTACAGAATCAGCATGTTGACAAATGTGCTCACTGGGTCAAGCAACAAGAAATATGGTTTGTGAAAATGAGCTGTGGATTTGAGAATCACAGTTTGTTGAGAATGATGATTTTCATTCAATGAAAATTGTGCCAAAGCAACTGATAAAAACTATAAATGATGATCATTTGTTTGGAATTACATTCACAGATATTACATTGGTTACAAAATTATTATCCCGTCTGTCTGTCACTCAGTTGGCTCCAGAGTGGTTTATTGCCAGTGCAGGAGGTGAAAACGTAGGACTTTCATTTATTTCTATATATTAGTCACTGAAGCATATAAACACATTACAAGACTTTACATTCGTTCTCAAGACATTATCATTAGTGCTGCTCTTTTTATGACTGCAGCTGCTTGTTAATTGGTGGAACAGGATGCTGCTGTGGGTGTTGGCATTCTCTCTTTAATAGGGTCTGTTCATGTTAACAACATTTAGGATTAGATCTAATTATCCTTGGGTCCATTCAGATTGGGTCTGACTTCCTTTGGATTGGAGATATATATAATATATATATATATCTCCAAATAGTGGTTCTTTTCCAGGTCTTTACTTGACTTGATGGTGTTAATGAATCCTTGACCTAATTACTCACAGGAGCCCAATTCTTATTTTGTACACTAGATGGAAGCATTCACTGCACCACGTGATGTCTGCACAGGTTAGAGCTATGTATAGTATTTTGACAGACAGACAGTGACAAAGTTCGGGTGAAAAATCACACTGAGACCTGCCCATTGCGGCTGCATTTTAACCTTATACCTTTAATTTTACTTAATTTCTGTTTTAAAAAGGTCACTCATCCTAGACAGTTTGGGCTCTGTAGTGAACTGGCTGCAGACGTTTTTGAGGTATTGAAGGTCAATTCTCTGTGTGCGGCTTTGAAGGCCCTGCTTACTTCAAGCAATTAGGTCCCATGAGGTTTGTGCAAATCTGGCAGAGAGGGTGATGGGAGGTCGTGATGTAATGAAGGAACATGTCAGAGAGGACTTCAAAGATGAGTTACTTTAGTCACCTGTGAGAAGAGAGAGATGTCTTTTGCGGGCTGTGTAGACCAGGAACCTCAATCACAGGGAAGGCTGAATAACAACAGAGCTGCAGCGGGAAGACAAAAATAGACTTGGACTGAAATGCTGAAGTAACTAAAGCTTATGCACAAACAATGCCACAGAGTTTGAATGGCAAAAGCAGCATTTGTCAGTTGTAAAATAAGTCTGTAAATCAGCACTTTGATATGAGAGTTTTCAAAGCGACATGAGACAACCAACAGCACTCCAACGAGGACAGCTCAGCTGTGCCTAAATTGCTGGTGAATCTGTGAAAATTGCAGAATTCCTCGTCAGGGGGAATTAAGAGAAACAAGTCTTGAAAATCGCAACAATTATGACAAACTGCTTTGACAAAGAGGAACAAACAAAACAAAAAGATGTGACAGACAAATGTTTTCTGTACATTTTAAGTATTTTGCCGTGAGTAGCTGGTGACAAAAAGTGCAATATTTGGCCTCGACAGTTCTAATCATCATTACCTATTTAAAATATTATGACTGTTTTTGTGTTGGGACTGTGAAAATGGTGTTGCACATTATTAGAGAGAAAATGTGCTCTTTCTTAGCCCTGTCACCTGTTAACACAGACAAGGTCATGTGGCCCGCCCAACACGCTGGGGGAGGAAAAAGCCACTTCACAGCTTCCTTTCAATTTTCCTATCTGGTTATTGGTGTATGGTTGTAATTATTGTCATGCTCTACATGAAGCTCTAATGCTGCTGATAGAAATGAGTAACTGCCTCCATCAACAGAGAAATGTGTCATGGGTTAAAGGTGGTCTTTTCAAGTCATTAAGGTTGTTCTGATCATAATTTGCTTCACACTCCAGGGATGTTTGTATCGATCTTATTGCAATTACTACTCCTTACACTTGTCCAATACCTAATAAAACCTTCTCTGTGGCAGGATTAACACAGGTTTCTCTTTGTCCCTCAGAAACAATACACTCTGCATTCTATTTGTTAACATATATCAGTGTCATTATCTGTGACGTAGTTAATTACAATGGTTCGGAAGTTATGGAAACACTGCTGCAGACATTAATCAAAGCATATTCATCAAATCAGGTCTGGTGAGGGAAAGAAGCGCACTGGGCTAGTTCCTGCTAATTAGCATGGCAATTATTGTAAGCTGTCACAGTTCTTAAGCAACGGGGTGGACTGTGTGTGCTCCAGAGCGTAATCCCTCACAAATTACAAGATAATGGAGGCAAAGAGAGGCCACTGCTTCAAAAGGAACCAGGAGATAGAATCCCCAGCAGGGACATTTTAGGGACAGGCAGGGAGGGAGACAGCGAGAGAGGGAAAGGTAGGGGAAAGAAGTACAGCATGTATTCCCTTCACACAGAGTAGTGTGAATAGGAGAGGCTTATTTGACTGCTTAGCAAAGTGATTGGCTCTTCTTTTAACACATTATGCTTTTTTAAAAGTGTAGCTACATTAAGTATTTTGCAAATAAAAGCCAACAATAAATCCACTTTGATTCCACTGTATAACGTATGAGCTCAGTGGATGGTTCAGACAGTAGATATGCTTACAAACAGTAAATTGCTAATAATTCCAGATCAATAGTTTGTCTCTCTCTCTATGAGTCGAAAATGTGAAATACTTACCCGTGGTACACAACCTGCTGTTAACACCTTATTCTAACTAGGACTCACCAGTTTTGGTGCTTCTTTTTAGTGTCTTGGGAGCTCTTGTAACCTGACTTCTTGTCAAGAAGCAAGAAGAGATAATTGCTAATAAGGCAGAAAGCACTTTGCAGGAAAACAGTCTAATGCAGCATGTCTGATTATGCTGCCATTATACATTCAGCATGATAGGACATAACGCTGGTAGTTTTATTGCGTTCCATCCCTAAATGTTCTGCACGCTCACACAGATGCTCTCGCTTCTGACCAATTAGACTTGTGCTCAGGTTCAGTGATGGGCGGAGCTATGCTGGAATTACATGAGGTGAACTGCCTTCTCCCAGGTGCAACAAAACTAACAGAGGGTCAGGCAGACACAAATCCAGCACAGTCTGTACACGCCCACACTGTCCTCACACAAAGTCCAGTCTGGCAAAATAAGTGAGAACACCTGTGTAAGGCACTGTACATCTCACCGTTGATGGTGTTTTAAGAAGTTTTAGAAAATAAATGGTGCAAGTAATTAGTTACTATCTGTCTTCTCTTTTTTTTTAATGTTAAGCTCTTTATATGGAAATGAGCCCAGGTGCCACATTTATCACAAAGTTTACAATGCTCAGTAAAGCAATTTTCGCTACAAATATGACTCATCATCAGACACATGCCTTGTTATCTCTAAATGCATGAACCCCAATGGATCATCAGGTTTAGCTATTATTTTTGCAGCAGTACTGTCAATAACACTGATAAGTGTTAAGACACAAAAGCATTAATATTCATATGAGGAGTATTATTCTAAAGTAATTGCTTTAAGACTGCCTTGATACTGCAAGATGAGATGCTGCTATTTTGGGATGCTCTGGTTATTATTCTGTTCACCTTTAGGAAGAAAATCGAAGTAAACCTTTCTTAATGCATATTTACATCACAATAACCAGAAATGATTCAAAAGCAAGTGGGAGCTTCTCAGTGTAAATTAAAATAAACCACAAAAGCTGTATGTATCATAGTGGATGCAAAATCTACATTATGTTTGCCACTTTATCACTTTGCAACAAGGGCATAATACAAAGGCTTAACTCAAAAGTTCATTTCATTTCTTTTATCCTAAACAAGATGCCGTCTGGTTATTTAGCATCCACGTTTTCCTTTCAATGTGTACATAATTCTTACAGTAATTATTATTGCAGAGTGATGTTTACAGTGATTACTTACTCGACTTACTAGTTAACGTTGAAATGAGGGCGGGGTAAAGTGATGCATGGATTAACCAGCTTGGAGCCTTTGAAAATGAGATGAAAAATTTAACAAGTCAAAATACTGTCATGATCAGGCACACCCACGGCATGTCAATGAGCTTCTGTGGATCTGGAGCATAAGGTAAATGCCAGCACCCTTCATCTCGCAAGCATCTCTGCCAAACAGACTGCAGGGCCTGTGAAGCCATCTACGAGTTTGGCTCTTTCATTAATGATTAGCATTTATTATGTAAACTGTGACAGCTCTGATGTGATGTGTAGAGTTAGACTATCAGGGGATATTTCTGCTATGTTCAAACGGCAATTAGCCCATACCCAGCATACTGATGTAATCCTATTCCAATAACATGACACAGGCAACACAGGTGCATTGCTATTGTATAGTGAGATGCAATTTTGACTTTGGAGGGCGCTGGACTTGAAAGAAACTTGGTAGAGGTTGTGATGACAATGTAAGTCTCCAAATGCCTTCCAAAATGATTTTTGTTCAAATGTATAATTGCTGTGGGAACAGCAGAATCAGGTCCCATTTTCTTTGAATGTCTTCCAAAAGCCCGAAGACTTGACTGAAATAAAGTAGTAATCGGGTACTAGTGTACTACTCACTAATCACTACTACTTTTTGTGACACTGGCATCAGAAGACTGTTGGCTGTTTGACAGGAGCTCCTGCATTACTTAGAACCGCACCGAGCCAAAATCACACAATGAGAGGGCTAAAGCAACACTTCTGCTCAAGCTGTTGTTTGCTGAATGTGAGATTACCACAACTATCACTGATTTATTTATATCAATTGCAAAATTACCACAAAGATGTGAATTAGAAAAACACGATTAGAGCTGCCAGGCAAAAGGAAAAGAGTAAAGCCAAAGAGGGGAAGACATGCAGGTGGTTGGCGTGACAGAGGAAGATGGCAGGAGGACAGGAAGTGATGGACATGGCTGATTTGCTGTTCTAATGGGAACAGAAGAAAAGAAGAAGTTTGACAGCTGTGCCATTTTGATATAAACTTACCTACAGCATCACCAATATGGCATTCTTGGTAATCCTGATGTGCAACACACATTTTAATTGTATGTCAGGATTAGGTGTTTGCAGTCTTGTATTTAGCTTTAGTATCGTCAAATCAATCTGCCTGTTTCTAAAAAATAACAACCTAAGAGATTATTGACAAGAGACTGAGACTACAAAGCTTCCATTGGCGTTTATTGGGAGGGATTAGGTTGTGCACTGCACATGTTATCATTTAATTTTAGCTGTGATTACTGTGGTTAGGCACACTGTTACAGTATGATAGCATCAGTACTCCAGCCCAGCATCCAAACACAAACACTTGAGTACTAGAGTAATGGAGAGCCACAGCAGGGCACAGTATAATCGGCAACACTAGAGCTTCTGTGTACCCTCTGTGACACTGCTTTGTTTCTGAGTGCCCTCCATATTCAGATGAGCCACTGCACTTGTATTTCCAAATCCAGCAACACTGCACCTGCCAAGTTGATTGCTTCCATGACACACTTTTTTTTTTTTTTTGCATTCTGTTTAATATGTATGCAGTGTTTTACACAGACAAGCCATAATTATACTAAAATAAATACAGCTTGAGCTGTGAAAATGCTGTCCACAATATTTCTTTGTGCTACTCAGTATGTTATCAAGAACACATAAGTGCACAACGTCTGCAGTAATAATCTAATATTATTGCTCGGTTGAGACACCTGTATGATTTTTACTTCTTGGGAATAGAATATTTTCTTGTAATGCAAAGTCTATTGAGGAGTTGACAAGAAAACATTTTCGTTGCAAACTGTCTTTGAGGCAGAGCGATAGTGCAGCACTAGTGTAAATCTTTATGTGCATTAGTTTCCATGACGGCGCAGCACCAGTTTCCATGATGTCTCCGTGTCTTTGTTGTACTTTTGAATAACCTACATTTGTAACTAATGGATACTTCACAATCACAAGCCTTTTATAGGCAGCCAGAAATTGTACTACCGGGATATTGAACTTATGATTTGGCCTTTAGGGCACAATTTTATGGAAACCGGCACTTACTATTCAACAGGGTTTGGGACCATTCACAAATGAAATGTTATTTATCAGTCATCCTGTTTCTTGGTTAGCTCATGTATAGTATGCAAATCCAAACTGTCAACTCTAAACTGCCCTCCAACATCCATTCCCAAAGGTTGAGTATTATTATGTACTATTTTGTTTTCCCATCAGCCATCATGAACGGCAAATCACAAACACAAATCCTTGCATTTAATGCTTATAACACATTTCTCACACGATAAACCACCTAGTCATTTCTCTTTTGCCAAAACTAACACATTGGAAGTGAAAACTGAGGCATATGATGACATCACTTAATTGAAGAGAAGCTGCAAAAGCAGTGAGGTCAACAATCTAAAGAGCTGATTTATTGTGAACAATACTGGCAAGGAGTCTGTTTGAATGAGGCTGCATAAGAACTGCTACGCTCGCCGTGTGCCTTTTCCTGCACTGGCTCCTGTGTTGCAACTGTGACATGACTAACTCCGAGAGATGGTGGTGGTTCCATTTGTGAGAAAATAACAGTAATTCAAGCTGAGCTCCTTCAGTCATTTCTACTGTTCTGTAGTGTTTCTCATTTCTCTTGGACCACAGCTGCGGGACTGACAGGATATCAGAATGCAAATAGGGCCCACAGCTTCTCCCAGTGTATGCAACTGGGATGTTATACACACATAAGGAGCTTAACAGGAACATGACATAGACAAATTCCCACATACTGGACTTTGAGGTGCCATAGGCGATGATGCTGAATATTTTATCACGCCTGGTTAAACTGTTAATCTCACCAGACGTGTTGATGAGAGCCTCAGTGAGAGAACCCTGGTATGTGTACCTCCCACTTGCTCTTGTTTTGTCCGTCATGCTGTTGCTTGGCTTGCACAGCTTTTCATGTCAGACATATTAAAAGTGCTGGCTGCTGGCAGAGTGGGAGGAAAAGGCAGAGACTGTTCACAAAAATCAGAGATTTAGCCAAAAATGGCTCGAAACTATAACCTCAATTTCATGTCTGTCTCTAAGTTTCGCAGACAATAGAGAAAACATTGATTTTAATTATTTCATTGTTTGTTTAACTACACAGTTATGTTCTTATTACCTTGTGGGATGGGGTAAGACTCATCTCAGTTTGACTGTCTTCAGCCTGCTGTGTCCTGTACAATATCCCGAGCATGCTCATTAGAGGCAGCAACCTGCATTAGTAGGCTGCTTGTGTGGCAAAGTGCAGGGCAGGCACTGTCTATTCAATTGTCTGTGCTGCTGAGGGAGTGTGTGCCTGTGAATCAAATATGAGGTTTCTATGAATGGATTTCAGCAGGGGAAAGATGTGGCTGGAGAATATTAAACAGGCGGATCAGCTTACTGTGTTGATTCGCAGCAAGGAATCATTTGACGTGAGCCAAATTATTTAGCCAATCTCAATATGCAGTATACAGATGGTGATCAGGTTTGCTGTCTAAAATCTGCGTCCACTGAATAAAGCGTGGGATGCTTCCTTATGGTGTCCTTAATTAGTGAACTCTCGTTTAGAGGAAAACTTTTCCATGGTGTTTCCACTGTATAAAGCTGATCACTTGCATCACCGTGATTGGAAATGCTTTTAAATCCACAATCCTGCTCCGCATAGAATGTGTGAGAACAAAAAGTATTCTTATATTGTTGTCCATCACTGTAACGCGTTAGCGCATGGCAAGGGCTGAATGCGTAATTCACCAAGTGTCCTGGCTGCGTTTTGAGGAGAGCGTTGTGCGCTCTCTCGTGGATTTTCTCGGACTCTGTGCTCAGTTTCAACAGGACAGCGAGGTTTTCCGAGGATATATGGGGGTGTTGGATGCTGTGTCCATGCGCCTGGCACCTGTTGCTGGTTTGTTCTTTTCAGCACTGGTCTGCTGAGGATTTAACGATCGCATCTTCACCTCCCATCGGGACCATGTCGGAGGAACAAACTGATTCCAACTCCAGTGGGTACTATTTTGACAATGCCTCAACTCGAGTCCAGAGCAGCTTCGTGTTTTCAGGACCTACATTTGTCATTTTGATGGTGATGATGGTGACTTTGGTTGTTGTGATAGTTTTGGGTAACGCACTGGTCATTTTTGCCTTTAAAGTGGACAAGAGTTTGAGAAGGCAATGCAATTACTACTTCCTGAATTTGGCAATATCAGATTTTCTTGTAGGTAAGTCCAACCTAGGTCTTTTTATAGCTCCTGGAATAACAGAATATAGAGTAAAGTTTAATGTGTTATTTCTGTCATAAAGGCTATTTTCTGTTTGCTATGATGTGCTCTGATATATGCTGAGATATGATAGGTAAGGCTTTGAAATACTCAACATATCTTTGAATGTGTACTTCTAAGTCATACAGTAGCTGAGTAGGTCTACATTAAACATTTAAGTAGCTGCAAATGAGCAACAATAAATAATTAGAGTGCTTGATACATTTTGGTATATAGTAGATTTTATGATTGCACATCATTTGGTTTCTGATCCCTTTCTGTCTCTGTAGGGGCATTCTGCATCCCAGTCTACATCCCCTACATCCTTACCGGCAGGTGGACACTGGGCAGAGGACTGTGTAAGCTGTGGCTGGTCATAGACTACCTGCTTTGCTCTGCATCTGTCTTCAACATTGTCCTCATCAGCTACGACCGCTTCCTGTCAGTCACCAGAGCAGTGAGTGGAACCTCCAGTGCCTTACACATGTAATGGCTGTAGCCATCATAGTGAATTTAGGATTGTGACACACAGTTAGTTGCCTGCAGTATTTGTAGAAGAAAATGAAACACTGTCACGGTCAAATGAATTTAACCACAGTAGGTTTAGAATTTCTCAGTTTGTTCTGAATTATTTTCCTTATCCCAGTTTCCACCAAGACAGAAATACATTTTTTTCCACATATTTATGACACATTTAAGTCCTTTTCTTTCTAGCCATACAAAATGTCTGCTGCTTGTGGTCTGTGGCTTAATTTCTGACTGGTGAGTCTCCCAGGTCATTGGTAGGGGCAGTGCCACTTCATTCTCCCAAATGTGCCCATCTGCAGAGGTTAATCATTCCTGACCCATTCAGGCCCAGTGCCACCCCTAATTATAGTCCTTCCCCATGACGAACATAAAAAAGTCACATTTGACTTTAGGACTTCAGAAAATACACAGAAAACAACACATGACTTTTTAGAAGCTATAACATTTGATATTTGAATAGCAGAGATAGATTTGAAGGTTATGAATTATTTTAATTTTCACTTCAAACTACGTCAACGCAACACTGTTCCACTGTTATATTTTGTGATTGTACAGCATCACTAATGTTGGTTTTATATTTTCTGCCTGTCTTGGCACACATCCAGCTGTTAGCATTTCCAAACCTCTGCAGCCCCTCTGAACCTTTTGTTGGCACCTGTCTGTGCATTAGCTGGCTGACTGTATCCTATACACATGTGTGTTAACTCAAATGTGGGATGAGGCTTGGCATAGTAGACAAAGAGAGTGTTCTGTTTCCTTTCACAAGCAAACACTTAACATCAGAGCAATGAATGCAAATAACACCAGAGAGAGAGAGAGACTCTTCTTTAATTAGCTAGCTTTGATCATAGAGATCCTCCTCTGTGCCATGGTCCTTCCAACCTGGAGAGATCAATCATAGCAGAAACAGGCCACCGGCAGGCAAACAGCATTCTCCTAAAAGCATTTCTTCCCCCTCTGAACAATGAAACACAAAGGATTGTCACCAGTCACAGGACAAAGTTTGTCTTTAAAAAGAAAAGGTGGAGTCAGATTAGATGCATATATTTGACAGTTACATGAGATGTCAGCACATTAGCAAAATGCTAACTGTATGGTATTAGGAAGAGATCAGATTTTGATTAGGGTAGGCTAAAGTTCAGCCTAGAAGATCTCCTAATGATAATCATGATCAAATTATCTAACAATTATAAAGGTTATGTAAAATTTCCTACACTATAACAATAAAGAAAATGATACTTTATTTATAAGGACACCTGATTCTTCTCCAGAGTCGTGCATGCAGCAGGGGCAAGAATGCCCCTTAATTTGTACAAATCTAAGTTACACCACACCTTATCTTCTGAACACGACTAAGTATTAAATTTTAGGAAGTGTTACTAATTGAGACAAGTGGTCATTAGAGGTGCTTCATTGACTTAACACTCATTCATACATGTCTGCACTGCATACTGTTAGTCAGTCCCTCCAGGTTTTCGCACAGTTTTTTTTGCGATTATTGTGGCCAAAAATGCTTGATTTTGTAGTGGCTTTTCACAAAAATTGCGATGCAATTTGCAATGTTCTATGTGCTCTTCTTGCGAAATTGAGAAATTGCAAGTGAAAGAAAATAATGCAATTTTCTAAAAACTACTACCAATGAAGAGTCACATGTAATCACTTCCTTTGATAAAAAGCATACTGCATATCACAGAAACAACTATATTTCAGTGCTTATTTTTAAATTAATTTTCTAAACACGAGAAACATGGGCTCAAAATTACATAAAACAGAAAATACTGTAGGTGAGAACTGGGACAAAAGTAACACTTCAGATAAAGTAAACGTCATTTTAAAAGATAACTTCTGCTGTGATCAACAACTCACATATGTGTTCTATCAATATCAGGTGCTATTTTGTACAAATGTGGAATGACTTCAGTGTAATTTGACTTTAAATGGAGGTTGTGAATTGTCACTTTTCGACCATGTCAGTCTGGACCAAACTAACACACGCGTGGGTCAAAAGTAATGCAACGGTATAAACTTCAATTGTTTATGTTATTCTTGTTTTTATCAAAAATGTCTGACAATGTCCTTGTTAAGATGTAATTGCAAACATATTATGTCCTTTATCTTATTAAAAATATTACATTTCATTTTTAGAACATAGGACCTAACAATCAATGATGTGCATTTGGATTTTTTTTTTCAGACCTACATAGATCAGCTCATTAACACATTTCCTTAAATTCTGGCTTCGAATCATATTGAGTGATTTACAGTTAAATATATTATATATTATAATTATAGTGAAAGAAACGGTTGTTGTTACTGTAGAGGGATGACAGAAACAATGACTCCTGACTTAAACCTGACTTGCTTCTGCACTGAAAAACTCTGACATGGCAAACTTTAGAATGTATTAAAGTACTAAATAATCTGTCAAATGATCATGACGTGACATGACACATGAAACAATAAACACAACTTGTCATTCAAAAGAAATTACCGCTTGAGTGAATTTACCTACTGTGATCGAAAACGAAAACATAGTCTGTGTGGTTTTCACATTCATCTACAGAGAGTGGAAAGTTTCTCTGAGGTCGTTGAAAATCAGATTTTAAGGGGCGGGCCTACGAGCGGGATTTGTGACATCACAAATAGTTTTATTAGCCAGTCGTGGTCCCGTATGCAATTTACACAAGTGTGACGTGGAAACTTGAAGCCTCCAGTGCAAATACACAGAGAATAGACTTTACAGTGAAGACTTCAACATGTTACAGAGTCAAATACTTTTTACTTTACACATTCATATTTTACATAGAAAACATTAAAATGCTGCTTATACATTAATGCATCATGCTTTTCCTGGGTGTACTAATAAATTGTTATTTTGCATTTCTACAATAATGGTAGAATGCTGCAATTGCATATAAAATTGAATGAACCCACTCTGGTAATGTTACTTATATGTAAAAAGTAGATTTTCTGATTTATGCTTATTGTTACTGCAGGTAAGTTACCGTGCCAGACAGAGCATGACTCATCAAGCCATTATCAAGATGATTGCTGTCTGGGTGCTAGCCTTTGTCTTGTACGGCCCAGCCATCATCTTTTGGGAGCTTGTGATGGGCAGAAGCCGCGTGCCAAAGGATGAGTGCTTTGCTGAGTTCTATTACTCTTGGTATTTCCTGCTGAGTGCCTCCATGCTGGAGTTTTTCTCTCCTTTCATCTCAGTGGCTTTCTTCAACCTCAGCATTTACCTCAGCATTCGGAGGAGGAGACTCCACAGCAGGGAGGCGCAGCTCCACCTTCAACTGAGCGAACCCGCCTCTAACCAAGGGGAAGGTATCCCCTTGTCCCACAACTGGGGGTTGGGGATGAAACTGGCTGTAAGAGGCTCTATCCACTCCCAGACCTCCTCTCCCAGTTTGGGTAAACTAGATCCCTCAACCAACAGGGCAGCCCATCCCAGCCGTCTGTCCAGGGATAAGAAAATTGCTAAGTCTTTGGCCATAATAGTGTGTGTGTTTGCCATCTGCTGGGCACCATACACCCTACTGATGATCATCCGTGCCGCCTGCAGAGGGCGGTGCATTCAGCATCACTGGTACGAGGTCACCTTCTGGCTCCTGTGGCTCAACTCTGCTGTTAACCCATTCCTGTACCCACTTTGCCACAGTAGCTTCCGCAGGGCCTTTAGCAAGATTCTCTGCCCAAAGCGGCATACTACTCCCCCATCATCTGTCCTTCGTGTTGGCCAGTGACAAGCAGACACCCATGGATGGATAGGGACAGACAATGTGCCAAAACTATGGATGGAAGTATTCAAAATCTCAAATTCCACAGTTTCTACAGATGAAGCTAAACTGTTCACCACATATAGACCATAATTAATAGTTCTTAAGTGTGCATTTCAGTGTTTGAATGTAACGTTGGTACTGCACAATATAATGTAATATATTGTCAGTCAGCACACTATGTTCACATCTTAAACGTGTACCAGACACCATGAAAGTAATTGTAACCTCTGTCTATGAATCTGAATATGTCAACAAAAGTATTATGATAATTAATGTGGTATGGTGAGAACAAGTTTATCATTGCTGCGTCTGGTAAGAGGAAAAACAATAGAGAAAATAGCACCACACAGACCATGTAATGATGATGTCCGACAGGCATGACTTGTGTACTGTATGTATCTGTACAAATATGGGCAAGGAACATGTTTTCATTGACCGACTACCACATAGTGCACACTCATTGCCCACTTATGTAGCTATGTGATACTATGGAACATGAAACATTGCAAAATTTTATATTTGTCTGGAATGAGCGCCACACAGGCTAAATACAGTAGCAATTCATTGATTATCTTGTCTAGTTCTTAATGTGAAGCAGCTTGGTATCTTGGGCATTTATGTTCAGAGAAGATAAGCGTTGCCTTCACTGTGACATCTTTGCTTCAGCTGAAGTAAAGCAGATCAATATCACCCTCTGCTGTTAGAAATTTTACTACTTTTACTATTTTAGAAGCACAGTGACTAAAACACAAAGTGCCATTAAGTATACATGTATATAAAATCAAATGTGTTATGAAAGCCTTACAATAGGCAAACAATGTCTCTTTTTTCTGGGTACATTGTTATACCATAGAATACTGTTATAAATGACACGTATCCACACACTTTTTCACAATTTTCTGCTCATTCGTCACCCTGTACTAACAAATAAATGACTTTCTGTACTGTAATGTTGAAAAACAATGCAAACAAAAGTAAGCATTCATTTTTATGTTGTTTTACATTAAGTATTTGGATTTATGTAGAGAGAGGAAGAGAAAGAGGGGTAACCTGTTTACAAACAATGCCAAAATACCATTATACTGTGATCAGCAGGTGTATGTGTGCTTTTGTGCCACTAGATGTCACCATTAACCTTTCCAGCTTCCAGTGTGTGTAATGTTTGAGCATTAAGCTTCAATTGATCATCGACCCAAGTCAGTCTTTGAGGCCGGCCATGGTTTCCGTTACATGTTTTACTTCATATGTTGTGAATTTCCATTGAAATGCAAGCTATATTTTTGCACCAATACTCTGACTGATTTAAATTGTAACCTAATAATCACAGGTCCATAAAATTGGATGGTGGTTGGATTTATCCACAGCTTTATCCACAGTGAGTCCTTTCACTGTCAAGTGTCACTTGTAACTGCAAAACTTGAGCAGTTAGAGTCCTATGCTTTAATGTTATTATACTATTTTGTAACCATTTGTGTAAGTGAATTATTAGTCGCTAAGGAATTGTATAATAATGAAAAGATAAATACATTTTTGTGTGTACTTTAGGTGAATGAAATTTGGCATTTTTAAAAATAAACACATCTCTGTACCTGCCTGAGGGTCTTTATGCACAATATAAAATAAATTAATTAAATTTAACTCTGTACTGCATTGTAAATGGCGACATTGTGCCCTGTAGTTGCTGTCTACCTGATGGCTAATTGGGTCAGTGCCAAGTTCCGAGTGGCTTTTGTTTGATGTGCAGATGAAACGCTGACAATGCAATACCATTTTTGTATTGTTCCCCAGTCCAGGTAGGTTTGATTTGATAGATTAAATGAGTTCTTTCCAGATGTAGACTTATTAGACCTGTAATTACGCCATCATGTTAGATAGTGGGGTTACATTTGCAGGTGCCTGGGTCCCACAGGGGACTTACATTGCTCAAATTGTTGCTGTTGCCCATGTGCACATCTGGGCCCCTGGTAAGGTACTGGGAATAAGGGCACAGCTGTGGGAAACAGGCCTCTGCTCCCCCCCTCACTCCCTCCCTGCCCGTGGCTTGGTGGGGGGACATAAGCACACTTCTGACCAGAGGGATGCAGGCACATTTCCCTTGGGATGACAGAACTGCATTTATCAGCAGAATGGAAAGCCTGGGTTTACTCCCTGTGTATCTAAATGCGACAGCAAGAGCCGTGTCACTGTGAGAAGTGCTTGCACTGTGTGCAGTTATATTAGGAAGAGTACTGCTATTGATTTTGTTGATAGATTGAAATGTCATGGCATGTGTGCCAAACCGATTGGCTACTGACCGAGGCTGTGTTGGGAATCATGCCAGCTTAAATTGGTCTAGGAGGGGTGCCACCATGAAAAATACAGATGAGAGGTGTTAATCTGATGCACATACAAGTGTTTGTATGTGTTTTTTCAGTCCTATTTACAGTGTATGTCACGGTGTTTATGGGGGGGTTTAGATGTCTGTGACCCCCAAGCAATGCATCTAAAAGCTGTGACCCCAAATGGAGTGCACCTGTGCCCCTTAAGTTTATAGAGCCCCATTAGCAGAGACTCAGTCAGTGATCAGAGGGGGGAGAAGGCCTATATACCATACCCATGAGAATCTCTGAATAGTTAAGCTCTTAGAGGTTCCCCTTTAGCACTTTGTAGAATGACTTAATGCAGAAATCTCTTGTTTTCAAATTCAAGCACCTCTGGTCTACAAAATAGACAATAAAAAGCCAAGTGGACTGAAGCCACTGCAATGTTTAGCATAAGTAGGAACACAAAAGACCGTGGCATTTTGACATACCAGGACTCCGTACAACAAGGAAATAACCAATGTGTTGTAGTATTTTGGAGTAAAGCTGAAACCAGCAAACAAGACCAAACCACTTTAGTCTGCAGACACAGGTCAAATCTCTGACCTCTTTTGAAGTTGTAGCATCACTTAGTGTATGTTTTTCCCCCTGTGAAGTCTGTTCACTTTCTCAGCTAACTAAATGTAAACCACAGTTAATATTTCATGAGGGACATACTCAAAAAGAAAAACAGACTATTTCTGCTTGATTTTTGCCTTTTCCGTTCTTCCGTTTTCCCTCCGCTTTTTCCTGCAGTGTACTTCCTGACTAGAGATTAAATAATTCCATTGGAATCCTCTTAGGATGGGTTCCCAGCACTTGGCAATTAAACAATTACATTTAATCAGCATGGGGCGACGCTTCAAGTCACCCTCATTTCAGACGTTGATTAAAAGCAATTCTGCAGTGGTTATTGCTGTCGACTTTCGAAACTGTGGTTCACTTAGGTTTACTGCATCTGTGGGGTCAGGTTGGATAGCAATATGGCAGGTTCAGTGGTGGTCGAGAGCTGTATCTGCCTCTGGTGGGTAAAACAGTAATGACAGAACTCATGGCAGACCTTATATTGTCCCTTAAGTCGGAGCTAGTTAGATTACTTAGAGACATTTTGACCCTACAGCAAAGAAGACTCAATGAACAATGGAAAAGAGAGGGGCATTAAGTTATGCATGTGGGAGTCCAGATCCTGTGTGTGTGTGTGTGTGTGTACATACATACTTTATGTTACACCTGTGT
This sequence comes from Scomberomorus guttatus, assembly GCA_038419695.1. Taxonomy (NCBI): domain Eukaryota; kingdom Metazoa; phylum Chordata; class Actinopteri; order Scombriformes; family Scombridae; genus Scomberomorus; species Scomberomorus guttatus. Next base: position 17,199,835 of record CM076457.1, on the reverse strand, counting down.
ATTTGACTGTATCTATACACAGCGGTTTTTTTTTGCATTTGCATTTATGTGCATTTAGCTTGAATGAAATCCACCTTGACATATACAGTTTCATCATGCCATGCAACAACATCTCCCCCCGTGATGGCAAACAAGCTGAGATGGGGCACAGGGGGAAGGGGGCTTTTGTGTGAGCCGTATTTGACATTATGCTTGAGTGAAAGAGGGCTATGTGGCACAGCGCTGGAGCGGACTATGGTCTTCCCTGTGAAACACAGATGAGTTGTGATGGATACCCAGCCCCCTCTTGTGAAACCCAGGTGCCCCTGTTTCATAAGGCACCCCACCGGCTCTCCAGCCCTCTTAATTAGCGGCTTCCGTCAGCTGGCACCCAGGCCTTCAAGCACCAGTCACTGGCCTCTGCTGCTGAAGGAATCCAGTTCACTCCAGATCTTCTGTTGTCCTTACAGACAGATACATGGGCAGGCTGAGTATTTTCGCAAAACCTGTGAATCATCTGTGAATTTCCTGGTATCTAGATCAAATGCATGCTGGAAGAAAAAAAAAGATACTGTTGAATGCTTTAGTCAGTATGTTTCTTGGTTTTAATAAAGATGGGCAACAGCAGAGAATTGGCCATGAGTCTCAGACAGAGAGTCTCAGCTGCAGATACGCTGATGATTTTTATATGATGAAGTCAAATATAGATAAAAGGTTTCACCAGGACGGGAATGTAGCCTTTTTCCTGGTGCAATATCATAGCAGCGCTGTAACAATAGTCTCTTCTAATGACATTCCCCTAGTAACTTCTTGCCTCTATGTATCTCAGGGGAAAAGCGCTACAAAAAGTGATAATTACATGAAATATACATAGAGAATAAAGGGAGTATGTTTACATAACCAGGCCCATAAATATCTGACTGAGAAGACATTGTTCTCCGACTCCTTTTAAGCTGATCTCCTAGGGATGCCATTTTAATGACATGATGGTTTAAAGAGATGCTGCTCCATCTCGTTCCATATTTAATTAACTTTTGCTTTTCTGACGCAGAGGAAAAACAGAATAAAGAAAGCTTGATAGAGACAAACACACGATAGCGGGGAGACAATAACAAATAGCTGGGAGAACAGAGAGGAAGGCAGGGGGAACATGAGCAGAGACCTTGTTATGCTTTTGTGAGCTGTTTACAATACAAGAGATGCAAAGGGAGAGAGGAGGAGTGGTGGAAGAGCGAGAGGGAGACAGACTGACATAGGTACGAGTGGATAATAGTAAAGGATGAGAGAACACAGAGAGAGAATGAACGGGAAGCTCGGAATTAAAAAAAAAAAGAGGGATAAAATTAAGAAAAAAGAAAAGAAGAAGAGATTGGAGAGCGCAGGGGAATACTGGGAGAATGAGGCCCTTGTTCTCCCGAGGGGCTCCATTATGGAGCATTTTTTGTTCAACACCAATAAACAAACATGCAAAATAAATGTGAAACTGACAGTATGAAGAAATGCATTTAACTGACATTCCAGATGCCCCAAAATAAAAAAAAAAAAACAATAATCAAAAAAAAAAAAAATCAAATTCTAGCTTGGCCTCTGCCTCCTCCACATTTATTTTCTGCAAAGCATGCGCACATACCAGTGTTTATCTGCCATGTGTTCATTAAATAAACAAATGGCAGATGTCAGTGAGCAAAGATTGTTTCACATCAGCGTGTACATATACAGACGTTTCTGCTCATCATAACACATTGCTAAAGACACCGAATGCACTAAATGGTGCAGAAATCTGTATTGACATTTCTGCATATGTGGCCATGCACACACATATAACACTGAAGCGTTTGAACTGGTTTCGGCAGGCCCAGTAAACTCAAATCATTTAACCAATGAATTCATGTTCTGGCACTGAGATACAATACAAGGGACTCAGCCCAGAATTCAGTGTGCCCTCCTCTCTCTCAGGCAGTGTGTTTTCCATTTTTACTGTCAGCTGTATACAGTGTACTCTGCATTATTGATACTTTCTTTCCCTTTTCTCCCCTCTTTTTAGAATCTTTCCTTGTCCTCATCTCATCACACCAGCCACACTGGCTGTGGAGCTGGGATAACTGCAGTGAATTTGACCCCACCTGGTCTATATTTTATTGCTTGGTGTTTAATACATTTTTGAAAATCCTTCCCCACCCCTCCAAAAAGAAAAAAAAAAGTGTCTGGTGCCTTGTCTATTTCAAGTGTCTATCTTGGTGAGGCAGAGGGAGATGACTGGAGGGGGATACTCACCTTCAGCTCTCCTAGTTCAGCAGACAGGGGGGATCATTAGGAGAGAGGCTACAGAGGAGGGAAGAGTGTGAATGTGTTTGTTTGTCCATATGTGTGTTAGCCCACTGATACACTGGCGACATGTCCAGGGTGCTTCTTGCCCAATGTGTTGCAAAGCTCAACTCCACTGTGACCCTGAACAGGATAAGCGGTTTAGAAAAGGGATGGAGGGATAAATCGATGCAGAATAAATGTTATATTTTAATACAACATTTATTTACATTTTGTAATTTGTAATTGTATGGTTCAAGGTGTAGGATGAGGGGATTATGTTCAGATTCACCAGACTTGAAAGTGATATTCACAGCTCCAGGCCCTGCTCTCTAATTATAACCTGAGAACTGTCTTTGGCATACATACATTTGCAGAAGAAACGACTTTAAAAGTAACTCTGAGGGAGAAAATGTGCACTAGCTTTCACAACTCTCTTTTTACTGTTAGTATTTCTACAATTACATTTTACAGACACAGAAACAGGGGTGTACACAAAATTACACAGGAGATACACAAAAGACAATAGCAGAGGCCCTTGTGCTCGACCTATAAACACTCTGGCAGGGCTACATACTGAGGTTGAGGCGTCCATTTTGCTGACACAGTTCTGAAGTGAAAAGATGGCTCTCTGGATGTGGATGCCGGTGTGAGAGATTGGGTTACCCCAGACACTCCCAGTGGATCTCCCGGCCAAATGGATCTGGATCTCACGCTTGGGCGCACATATTGAATGCCATAAGAGGTCTCCGAGGTCTCCTTCAGTGGGAGGAATGTGCAGCCTAACAATGTGGAGTTTTCACCAAACTAAATTTTGCACCAAAGAAGAGCGATAGCGAAGACACTGGAACACAAGGGACACGCACTGAATGCATACTTATATTTGTGCTGGTTGTTCATACCGGATAAAAATTTCAGCTTCCTGGATAGCAGCATACAGCACAGGTTCAGTAGGCTCTCATAATTCTTTAATAAAGTCTTAACACTGGCTGGCACTTTTCCTCTAGAGGACTATGGGTATTAGGCTGTCATACAAAAACAAAATGCCATTTCACACACACCCTGGACAAGAACAATGGTATTTCAGCTACTCCCAAACATCTGGCCCAACTGCCCAGTTTCACTAAAGACTGGCCAGGCTCTTAGCAGCATTGAGTACCACTTGCATTGAGGTTATGTTCACGCAACGACACCGTGGAGGATCAGCCAGGCTAAGTTATCTCTGAACAAGCCATCCATTCTGCTGCTTTCTGATGGAAGAATACTTGGGGGCTGCGTAATTATATTGCTTTAAATGAACCCCTGAGAACGCCCCTGCCAAAGCGCCCACAACGTCTCACACTTGGGCGAGTGTCAGAAGCACAAAACACTTGTGTATGCACTCACATGTGTAGCTATGTGTGTGTGTGTGTGTGTATGTGTGTGTTTTACTGCTTAGGCTGGCGTTAAAAGGGAACCCGCAGTGGTTCTGATACGCCTCACAAGTGAATTTAATTAAATCATAAATATGAGCTGGAGGCCGCCACCCAATTTAATGTAATGGATGATGTGGGCCAGTCCATCTCTGGCAAAGCAAAGTTCTGGACCCGTTCAAATGCCCTTGAAGCTTATTAAAAGTGCCTGGCACAGGGAGATGCTAGCAAAGTTGTTTAATGGATGCCCAGCTTGCATTCAGTATGACAGTTAATGTTGGGCCATACCATGTCTGATGTGGACGCGGGGCTCTGTCTCCATTGTAGAAGTCTGTCACTGTAAGAGGCCCTGTCCATTCCTCATCTGATATTCATTGAAGTAATGTAATAAAAGCTAACAGATGACAGACAACATGCACGCTTGATGTTACGCTTGAAATGGGAAAATTCAATAAGACAAGCTTCAGAAAGCCCGATTACACAGACGTATTATAAAACACTGTATGTGATCATTTTCTGTGACAAATGAGCTTTAATAGCATCATCCAGAGGGATCACATCCCTATATGTTTTTCTCAATCAAAACAGTGTTTATGTACAGCACCAGTCAAAAGTTTGGACACACTTTCTCATTCAAGGGAATGGGAAGGGGTGTCCAAACTTTTGACTGGTACTGTACATGTGTCTATATATACATGTATATATTCAAATATTATACCACTCTTATTTGTATTTATAATTGTTTATGCATACAGTATGCAGTATTTTCTATTTACAGTATAAAATGTAATACAGTATTTGGTGTAGATTTCAATTGCAGCATTAGTTTACAGTCATTTGTTATTCACAGTATAACCTAGTTACAATGCTAAGAGATGCAGCGCTGAGCCTTTTCAAAGCAAAACTGAAAGCTTCAACAAATGTTATGCTGCTTGTGTGTCACCGTTGATGAATCATTTGCTGAGACAGACAGATGTTGTAGCATGGGTTGTGTCCCACTCGGCAAAGGCAGAAGAATCTTTTCGTTGGTCCCCCGGAGTGCTGGAGGCTCCCTAAATAGACCTAGCGCAAGGATGTGTAGAATGGGACCGCACAGGGTGATGGGTAATGGAGTCATTAATAACACAGACCTCCCTTAAGATGCTCAGATGTTCGTTAGCGGGAGCCACAAGGGAGCGAGGAAAAATAGGATGCAATTTGATACAATGAAAAAGAAGCAGAGTAATCTTTTGATGATGATCGTGTTTATGCTGTCATAGTTCTTGTCTGATGGGTTAATTGTGTTCACACACACACACACATACACACACACATACACACTTATTAACATACAGATACACAAAGCCTTTTAGATAGATAATGAAGGGACATTGGAGCCATTTCCTCATACAGTTTTTAATATTTCCATCACATGTGCAACACAAAAAAACGAGGTCTGCCAAATACAGAACTCCATATTTGTACAATACATTTTAATAACATCAGAGATAACTGTCCTTTTGCTGCAGGAGATGGTGATTTCCTGTAAACTGTGTACGAACAATTCTCAATCAAAATGTCAAAACATTAAAGTTTCATACAAAAGTGCATCTCAGGTTCAATGAATGCAAAACATTTACATAACAGAATGGTTTAAAGTTTTGTATGATGCCACAGTGGCTTCCAGCTTGAGCAGAGAGAGAGCGAGAGCAATGGGACACTGCAAAGAAACAAGAGGAGTACTCGGGCACTCTCCAGGAGAGCCAGGGACAAAGTTTTGTAACTACGGTATATCCCCGAGACAGACTGGAATTGTGTTCAGTCTTCATGACCCCAAATCCAAATGGATTTACTCCCCCACTGCAAAAACCCACCCCCCAAAAAACAAACAAAAAACGTAGAGATAACAAAACATAAAAAAAAAATTCCAGTAATCTCCAGGCTTCAATGAGCAGTAAACATTAACAACAGAAATGTACAGGTTGAGTCAGTGGGCTGGAGATTTCCCCATGCTCTGAGAGCCACACGGGAGCTTCACGCCTCTGTTCACGAGCCAACCGTAGGAACTAGCCTTTTCCAAATCTGTGTCACTGCGTTTGCATATATCAGCATCCTGTCCTGTTTTTCTGTTCTCTGTTTTCTCTCTCTCTCTCTCTTTTTTTTTTTTTTCCGCCTCTCATCTGAACTCCAGCGCAGGCAGTGCAGATTAGTCGCACCACCGTCCTTGGCTGGTCCTCTGGTAGCCATGTTACAGACAGACACACAGACTAGATCTCAGCCTATGCTGGTGAATCAAGATTTCTACCCCATAATGATTGACCACGTCAGGATACAGAGTGACATACTGCGCAGTAGGAGTGGCGCTGACGAAAAAAAAGAGTCCTCCTGACAACATTTGCCGGTTCCTACAGCTTCCTACGCTCTCAGTGGCACCCTGTTTTTCCTTTACACAACTGGTTGAGTCCCATCAGGTCTGATTGACAATGTCATCTTTTTTTTCTCCTCTTTTTTGGACAAACATTTTGAACTGTACATTGGCAAATACTGTATAAGATTGCAATATAGCTGTAGTTAAGCAACACATGAAGAATTCTATGTACAAACAAGTTGGCTTTTTCTTTATTTTTGAAATAATGGTTAGTAAAGAACGGAGAGGGTTCTTTTATTCCCCCCTCCTTTTATTTTCTTTGCTTTGCTTTTCTTTTTTCTTGCTGTGGCATGGTTCCTTGTGGTGTAACTGAATCGAAAGTTCAGTGCAAGACAGTCAGTGGGAAACTGCACTGACGGTAATTGGCGGTCAGACATTATTCTCTGCGTCATGTGATCCTTGCTCTTGGCCACGGCGCTGATCTTTGCCATGTTAGCTGCTGTGTTGAGTCAACGTGTGGTTCTGCAAGGACAGAAAAAGAAACATTATGATCACATACAGCAGATAGATCTTTCATTTCCTTCCTTTTTATAAAACACACAATTGAACATTAATCATCGTCCATACCCAAGGACACTAACGTTCCTGCACCTTGTAATTTATTTTTAATGTTATGATTGACAGGCACTGTCTTTTGATTATCTTGACATTTGAACATCATCATTATTAGGCTTTCATTATCCAAATCCAATTAACTCGCACAGTCAAATCTGTATATGGATCAAAGTTGGCTGTGGGATTAAGCATAGTTAAATCCTGATATAACACAAAAGTATGAGACCACTGACAGATAACATCCCATTCTTCAGAAATCCTGCCTCCCAATCAAAGGCTGTGTCCATGGAAACAAATCCATAACAAGGCACTGACACACCTGATGGAATATTGTCCTTAGAGTCTTGTTTATCCAGTGCCTTCATGTATTGAATGCGCTACAAATGTGCAGTGCAGAAAAAAAAGTTAACAAATACTTTAGGTGCAGGTGAGGCCATTGATGATTTGATCCCCCACACTTCTGTAGATAGACACAATTCAGTATGTGAGGATAACAAGCTGACAATATCACTCTGTTTTGCTGTATCTCCCAAATTTATGCAAGCACACACACAGACCATTGAGAGTGGTTGTAGTGGGGCAGCTGTGCCAGGTTCTTTAAAGGGAGTGTGGACCAGGGGGTGTGTAACTGGTGTCCCTGGTGGGCTGAATCCAGGTCATCTTTTGAAGTGACTGCTAATCCCTTTAATGCAAACTACATGCCCCACTTGCTGCGCTCTGTTTAAAACACGGCCTTGGACTCTCTAAACTGGCATGGACTAGACACACCTGTCACAGAGTCATCAGCACGCATGCATGCACAAATACACACACACCTCAGTGCACACATACATTTTGTCCTGCGCATAGGCACATAATTAAGTGCACAGGTATGTAAAATGAAATTGCTGCTGCTTAACTAGTTTTTGAAATATAACAGGGAGAAAGAGGCTATTTAAACTATCTAATCTAAAATGATTACTGCAACCTCAGTGAGAAGGTTTACCAAAGCAGTCACCTTCAGTCCTGTTGGTGCAGAATCCCTTGGGCAGTGCTAGGAGACGACTATTAGCCCCCCTCGCGTTCATTCCTCCCCTCTTTACCCTTTCAGCTGCCTCCATATAAAGCATTTAAACACCTCGACAGCTTTCCTTTCAGCTAGGGCGATTACTTCCCGACAGGTGGGGTAATAAGCTGTTTGACGGGGAGCAGCAGTGTGACCCCTGTAAGGGTTAGCGTGGCTCGCCTGGGCCCTGCTCTCCCTTTTTTAAAGAGGCGGCCCCGGACAGCTCCTCTGCTTCCCTCTCTCCTCTCTTGCTGAAATAAAGCTCCTTTAAGTGAGTCTGGGAGGAGACTCCCCACGGGATGCTCTTTCTCTCTCCCCACCTCACCTCCTCCCCCTCCTCACACTCCACCAATCCCCTACCCCCCGGTGAAGACATCCTTGGCGTTGCTGAGGAGGGACAGGAGCACGGCAACCTTATTAATGAATGCGGCCCATTACCCGTCAGCCTGGCTCCTCGGCGACTCCCAGAAGCCCCTGCAGTACGTGACTTCAAATGGCAGGATATTGACACGGGGAGAGCAAAGCGGCTAGGACTGAGTGTGTGTGCCCACGAGTGTGTGTGTGTGTGTGTGTGTGTGTGTGTACATGGAAGAGTGAGAAACAGAGAGAGAAAATTTGTGCTCAACTGAGTGTGCATGCCTTTGTGTGAGTGTGCCAGTGTGTCTAGGTGTGTGTGTGTGTGTGTGTGTCTGCGGACCCCAAAGGAACGTAGCTCCTTGGATATAATGTAGGGCTCGTAACAGCTATTAGAGGGGAAAATAACCCCTCTGGGGAATGGCTCCCCCCTCTGCATGTCCCAGCTCTGTCTGACACACACTGCATTCTACCTTTTCCTTAAACATGCCAGGAGTTTTCTCACCGAGGGCTTTCTCAAGGACGGTATTAAACGACTTCAGTGGCTGTGGCAGCCATGCAGACTAAAGGGAAATAGAGGAAAAGAGGGGGAAAAAATGTTAAAAGAAAATGAAACTGATACCTTTATCTCTGTGGATACTGAACTCCGCAGAGTAGCTATAAACTGTTTTGTGTATGAGTATGGATGGTGGAAGGGAGGGAGGAGGGGAGGGGGTGGAGGGGTGGAAATTTTCTTTCCAATCTTCATCCTTGTCAAGTTCTTCAACTAACCCTGCACCAGTGCTGAAAAAGTTAAATACGTACCAACCACAAATGTCAAATTAGATGTGAAACACACAACTCGCAGCTTAGGCAAGAAAATGACCAAAATGTCCAGCTCCCGGGCAAGGAGGATGTCACTAATGGTGTCACACCAGAATCACTGCAATTTAGGATTAGATGCCCTCCATTAAGCCTTTTAGCTCTCATCTCAACTCCCTCTTTCAATGCCATCTTATTCCCCCTGAAACTCTGCCATTCCCCTTATCATCCATTTCCTTCCCTTCTATCCAACCCTTAATCTCTTCCTCGATCCTTTCAACCACCTGCTGGCCACACAGGCCTGCTGCAGGGCCCAGTTACCAGCAGTGTTCAGGTAAACCATAGCAGTCAATTCTCCACTAAATTAAATTTTGCTCTGATCAATAATGCACACCCGCTTCTCCCTTATGAAGACTGGCTGCACTGGCTCAGAGCGAGCCTCTTCCTCCTCTCCTATTCTCTCACCGACTCTGTGCCACCGTTAAACCACCGCTTTCATCTGATTACATCACCCTACTGCAACCCCCTCAGGGGTAGTGGAAGAGGAGGGAGAACACCCGGCAGGGGTCTTGTGTACCCATGCAAACAGGTGCAACACGTCTTAGGAATTTAACGCTGCTGCAGAGAGGGAGAGGGTGAGAAAAAATGGGGAACGATTGGGGAAGAGCGGAGAGCGGGAAAGTGCAAGGAGGCTGGGGAGTTGATTTATTAACTAATCATTCTTTATGTCGTTCCCCATTGCTCTGGTCTCCATCGATAGCACCCGGTCTCCAGTGAGGCAACAGAGGTGCATCTCTTACATCAGCTCTGCAGAGGAAGGCCAGTGGACTCGCAGACACATTCTCTCTTTCATCTGATCTTGCTGTATTAAAGATAATCTTCACATTGTCCAACATCACAGAGAGAGGATGTAAAGCTTAATCGCAACGCTAACAATGTTTGATTAGCATAAAGTTAATACCTGCAGAGCACATGTTAAGTGCATTGTGTCTGCACCACTACCTGGTGTTATCCAGCATGTAACATTAAACCCAGGCTTTATCGAGTTGTTAGAGAGCTGAGTGAGCAATAACGACTTTTTAAGCCATGGCCTTTTCAAGGCTTCACAAACAAGTAAAGCAGTGTGCACTTTACACAACCGTGGCGCTGACCAGTAAATTGACCAGAATCTGACGCATTATGTATCCCTCAAGTTCTAAGTGCTGTATTGTCAAATGTTAATTTGCCACAATTTTTAGTGCATGATCTGACACTTGAAAAATGGATTAATGTTTAGAAAGGTGTAAACTAATACAGTTAAAATGCTGTAATTACATTGTATTAATGGCAAGATTCTTTGTATGTTAGAACTGCTAAATCTAAACTAAGAAATACAAAAAACAAAGGAAGTTGATCTATAATTCATCTTTTTAAGCGGTGCTCATAATTATAAACTAATTTATAGTAATTGATCAAATTTTGTTCGCCTGGTAATTAATGCTTTACATTGTATAAAACTGTTGGCTTTTTGAGGCAGGAAGAGCTGCCGCTTTAGAAAAGGTATTACACTGTTAAGATGTTAAGATGCATCACTTCAAAAACTTCAAGAAAAACATTTTTTTTAAAATTAAGACGTGTTTATTTTTATTGAACACATTAATTAGATATTGCTAGTTAAGACATTTTGATCATAAATGGTTATTCTCTCACAGTAAAGATTACTCATTAAAGAAACGATTTAATTAAAAAGATTTAATTATTAACCCCTGCAGCTTAAGTGTCTTAGCTAGTTGATCTATAATCAAAAATTTGAAGGAACAGTCAAAACAGTAAACATCCTCCTCTAAGCTCTGATTAAAAGTGTTATCAGTCTGCGCCAACTTTCCCTCTTACCCTGCATGACTTACAGTATTCTGCATAGCTGCATCTGGAGCAAAGGGAGTGTGCACAAAACCACTGAGACCTGTGCATTCCCGTAGTCATCACTCAGGAATTTAATTAACGCATAGGAGAGCGTCACCAAATGATACTAAAACAAAGAACCTGTGGTCCCTCTTCTACACACCGAACTGCAGGGTGACTTTAAGCAATGAAAACACTTGGAAATTTAAGCTCATTTATGTTAGTGTAACGTTTGAAGCCCCTATTATGAACAATGGACTTCAATCAGTGACGCCCGCAATGTGGTCTTGGTTTATTTGTGAATGTTCTTCCGCTTTGTAAAGTGTTTTCTTAGCATTTAAGTCTGGAGAAAGACAAGAGTGCTGCATTCTTCCTTGATCTTTAATGGTGTGTTGAACTCAGTCCAGTATTGACTCAGTCCTCCCTTTGTGCATTCCCTACTGTTGACCAGTCCACTGAGGGAGTAATCCTTCCCTGCTTTGACCTCAGGCCAAGCTTACTGCTGGCTAGTTTAGCCAATGAACAACACAATCAAATAAATAAATAATACAGCAGTTGGCATTCTCCACAGTCATCACTTATCAGGCCGTAGGGAGGGTTGACCCCAAACACTGTTGTGCCACAACCAGCCTGGTCTCCTTGGTAACAGACTGTCTTGTTTGAAGTGAGGTGGCCGGGGAGTCATGGTCATACTGTAACAGCACTAGGCTCGGGTGGACTTGACAACAACAGTGGATTTCCGTCTTCCGTGTGTGTCATTTTGTGTCCGGTCATATTTGCAGCGAACGCTTGTAAAAAGAAAGAAAAAAAAATCCATAATGCTTGAAACGCTTTGATTAGATGTCTAACTACCCCAACCAAATACTTCTGAGGTGTAACTGGAGATGACGGACCACCCTTTTTGTGGGCCGGTGCTTTGTAGCTCCAAATGATACTCATTACCCTGTCTAAGTAGACAAGTGAATGGTACTAGAAACACACTATGCAGTGATCCCGCTGTTTGACTGAGGTAGCAAAACAACTGCACAACTGCTGTGTTATTATGGGGCCTCATTAAGTGAGGAGAGAGTGGGAGACGGAGAGAGGGAAAGCAATAGAGAGAAGGCCAGTGAGAGGGAGAAAAAAAAACACAAGAGAGCGATACGAACTGTATTCTGAGGTGATAGCAACACACAGATGCCTTTCCAGCCAAAATGAAGACTATGACTAAAGAACCCAATTAAGGGCTTTCTTAGGGGAGCCATCTTGGGAGGGGGATGGGTCTTCCTGGGACATGAGCCCTGGGCTACATCCTCTAATTAGACAGAGCGAGGTGGGAGGATCTCTGCCTGTCACTGGGAGGGAGATGGGGTCCATGGGGTTCCACATGTCAGTCCCAGAAACAAAACACAATTACTCTCACATTTAACCACTTCAGTCAGGGACAGACTTTGACTAGGGATGCTACAGAGCACACACCCCCCCCCTCCCCCTCATTCTTTGCTAGATATGCCACTTCATAAATGCGGAGATTTTTGAGGACAAAATTTTTTCTCCCGCATTTCCACGCTTCTCTGAGAAGGCAAGAGCTGATCTGCACTCTCATGTTTTCCCACCGAATAGAGGAGCGAATCAGAAAATGTGCTTCTAATTGACCGACAATTGGTGTCATTCGGCATCCTTTTCCAAAACTGAAGAGTTAAATTACTCTGGTGTTGCGATGTGCGAATATGAAATTCGAGAGGGAATAATTGTTCTAATGCTGTTTATTTTGGCCTTCGCCGCATTTTGTTAACATCAACAGCATAATAGACACTCGAAAATCAAATCACTACAGACAGTAAATTAAACCTGTGGTGAATTTCCTGAGACACGCTTAAAGTGGTATTTATCAAAGTTGTTGAACAAGTCAACTAAGAAAGTAAAGAAGACATGTTTGAGGGAGAGATCCGGTGATGGATTCGAGCACAGTACACCAAGCGTCTCCTCTTTGTTTGGATTTAACTTTCCCCAGTGGTGCAACAGAGGAAAAAGAAAAAAAAGCACAGCTCAAAGGCTTCTGGGAGTTTTTGTCATGTCTCCCTCCAGACAATGTGTTTGCATGCACATATCAGACCCTGAGAGAGACAGAGACAAAGACATACAGCACGCACACAGATGTATACACACAAACACGTATTCACACGCACACACACACACTGAGAGAGAGAATATCCTCCCAGGATCATTAGGTCTGTCATGCTGTCTAATTTTGATCCACCTACAAAACTAGAACACCACAATTGCGATACATCACTCGTCATCTAAGGGTGTTAACGTCCCCATTTACAGTGCAGAGCAGTGTGTGTACAGTGTTGTACATAATTATAAATAAGCTTAAATATTAATGATGGCGCCTCACAAGCAGCCATTTTTTTTTTCTAATTCATTGTTCTTGTATTTTGTAGTACAACTTTTTGAAATGGTGACAGAATTCTGAGCACCTGGGGTGATGAAGAAGAAAACAAGTTGTCATATAAAAGGAGAGAAAAAAAAAACATATACAACTTTCAAAAGCGTGAAGAGCTGTCATACTTGGCAGATCAAGATATTCAGAGAAAATGTGGTGTTTGAGACTCGCTTAGGGACAAACACACGAAGCTTTGCTTTTGTGCGACACTTTTGGGACGTGGGGCAGTAAGGGCGCTTTTTGGGGGCGTATTTTAAAATTCATTACTTAAAAATAAATAAATGAAACTTCCAGGGAATCAGGTCTCGGCGCTTCATGCTGGTGTAAGTTATGACATGCCATTTTTTAGAAAGTAAAGGGGAGCCTAAAATATTGTTTTTAAGATCATTCACAGAATCGACTTTAGCAATTTCATGCATTATAATAACATCATTATTAATGCAAAAACTCATTTCTTTAATTCATTTCATGCACTTGTTTCCTCTGCTGCGCTCCCACCCCTTTACTCCCTCCTCTCTCTCTCCAACTGTCCATCTCTCATTTTCTCTCCCTATTTGCCTGCTTAGATGGACGTTATGACATGCATAGCTGTTTACACTGACCTGGTGACCGTGAAGCCTATAAATATGCTTAATTAAAACGGTGGAATTGGTCACAGCTTGGCAATAATGGCTATCACACGGGGAGAGGAGAATCTCATTTGTGTGGGGAAGTAGAACATGATGCAGATGTGCTCTTGTCACTTTCAGCACTCATTAAGGCCAGGGAGCTTCGGATTGTCTTTGAAGGAATCCTTTTAAAAGACACTCCAATTAAGGTACGTGTCCTGCGGGCGTCTGAGGAGAGGGAGAAGTCATACAGTACCCCAGTCCTTCCACTCCTCCGTCAATCGCGGCGCGACTTAACACATGACTTACAATCTCGTGTCACTTCGAAGGAATGATAATGAAATTGGAGGATGGAGGGAATAAAAGACAGCCCAGCTTAAAAGGGACAAGGGAATCTCAGGCAGAAAATGTCATCTTCACTGTTGTGTAACTCCAATCTCATTGTCTTGTCTTTGGAGGAATTGGGATCATTGGGAGAGGAGCCTCCAATTGCAGCCCTCCAGTACACGGCGCTGCTGGAGGAGCTGAACTAGTGTGTTTCTTCACAAATGAACTGCACTCAGAGAAATGTCAGATTTAAGCTGTGGCTAATACTGCGCATCCATCAGTTAATGAATCTGGCTAATTAATCCAGCCTAGCTGCATTGTCAGTGGCTCAGTTCCTTCCGCAATGTGAAAAGCTACTGTATCTGAAGCCAACACAAAGGGAGAAGGAAGTTTATTATCAAGTTTCACATTGCAATGTGGTCTTTGCCAGAAGAACCCAGGGACATTTTTTTTTTCTCATATGGGGACAGGCGAGCGAGAGAGAGGTTGCTTTTAAAATGAGAGGCCATTGGATCTTATTTGGGTGAGAGGATATAGTGAAGTTATGTCTCCTAGTCGCTCAAGGGGTGGGCAGTAGTTGAGGGTCAGAGAGATCGCTGCACAGCGAGCCCGCCATCAGCACCTCATGAAATATCTAGACTTTGCTCCATATTTTAATGGGGTGAGGGAGAGGGATGCGCAGGGTGGAGGCCATGTGTGTGTGTGATGGTGGAGGGGAGTCCTCTGGAGAGTTTTCGAGGGGAATGGTGGTCTATGCATCTCAGTGCTTATTTTTTGTCGGTGAAAGAAAGAGGGGAGAGAGAAATGGAGGGAGAGAGAGGGAGAGCAAGAGAGATTATTCTCCTTTGGAATCTGGATTCTGGGGCACACAGGCCCACGAGTCAGTCAATCTGGCCGGTCTGAGGGGGGCGGCTGGGCGGGGGGTCCTAGGAGGGCTGATTAGACGGATGCTCTCCCATCATCCATCTCGACAGGCTGGCGAAAATTGGCTAGCCCCTCGCAGGGTAGAGTTCACGGGGGGAGGCGGTGGGGGAGGATGTGGAGCGGTGCACTGGATACCTGTCACAGCCTTTGGTCTGTTTCAGGATCTCAGCAGCAAATTAATAAAATATCGTTCCTGCTTCCCTTTACCTGCCGTGGCAGCTCTCCCTCTCGCCGCTCCTTCTCCCAGCTTGCACTGGCCCTTTGACCCCTCCGACTACTGTGAGAGATGAGGAGCCCAGGCAGTCGGCGAGTGGGCCAGAGTGTCAGGGAGAAATAGGGAGAAACTCCAAACTCAAGAGCTGGCAAAGAGAGAGAGCTTCCACTTCTCTCACTGCTGGAAGACAGCTCCACTTCAGACAGACTGACAAACGACTGCCCCGTGTCAGTGAGACATTTTGAAGTGTGATGCATGGGAAATGGCAACTGCAAACAAACAACAACCAAAAGCAAGACTCCAGCCTGGACTGTTTGTTAAAGGCTTAAACTATAGACAGTAAAAAGGCAAATGCAACATCCAACATTACTAAGTTCAGGAGTTGCATCTTAAGATAAAGACGTATGAAAAACAAACAAACATAACTTTGAAAGCTTGGCGTTGGTCACAGTATAGATAAACTGTATGAATGTCATAAGAAACAGTATGCATGTGTGTATCTATATGTACTATGTATATGTGCTGAAGTGAGTGTGAGCACGCACTCACTTGGGACTGCCTTTAGAGTATGGCACAGGTTGAGCATAATGATCGACTCCCCCAAGCTCATTCCTGCTCTCCTTTCATAACCCCCTGTTTCACAACAAAGTGCCATAGATCTTTCATGTTCTGCTCTTGTCTCTTCACACACAGAGTGTAAAACAATATAATCATGCATGAAACAACAGCTCCGGGAGGCGGAGATCGCTTCATTCCAAAAAATGTCAAACAAAAAAAGTAGGAAAACATCCCCTGGTTATTTGAGATTGTTTACAGGTACCTGCAACAACAACCCTGGTTATATAGAGAACACTCGTACCAATGAGAGATGAAAATGTGATAAATAGGAGGCCTTGGCATGAATGAAAAGACTCCACATTGGCAGTTTGGAGAAGCATGAGGCTTGTTAAATAACCTTCTCCATTGTGGAGTTGCATGATCAGGACTTGTTTTATTCATGGTTGCGGTGCTCAAATGACCAGTAGATAATGATCACATTCACCTTCCTCCTGGCAGACACACGCCTCTGTGTTTACAACCTGAATCTCAATATAAAAATCGTTGCCGATCAATGGGCAGCCAAGCTCTGTATACTTCCTCTGGCTACCTGCTAATACCTAGTGCTGCTAATCCAAGTTTCAGATAGATGTATTTGGAGGATATGGTCAGGAGCTATCAGTTTCTCTCTGCGCTTTAAGGCAAATTAAGAATAATTCCAGTGATTGGATTGAACAAGGTGGTTATAGACTACTCATATTTTAATGATTCAGTTTCAAAAGGTAATAGAAAAAGATCTGGATATTAGAAGTGTGCCATGTGTATGGTAGAGAATCCCCCAAACAAAACAGAGCTGCTTGAAAACACCACCACTGTGAAATAATATAATAAGGTCTGTTTCATTTTTTCAGGTTCTCCAAGGACCAAAGAAAAAGATTGCTAGAAAATGGATTATCTCTCTAACATTGCGAGTTCATAAGTCCAACTACTAACTTTGTTGAAGGGCAGATACAGTCTCCCAGAGGACAAAGCTCATATTTAGCCATGAGGCCTCCTCTGTGATTAGGAGAGGAGATGCAGGCATATTGACTCAACTGTGTTTTTGCCTCTGCACTGTATGTAATTACCTCTTCAAAAACGAGCATTCCACTAATCCTCTAATTCCAGATATTTTAGTGCTCTGCTGGTCTAATAAGCAAATCAAATCATATCTGCACATCACAAATGAGTTTTGGAAACGGACTGAAATAATTCCTTCTGAGTCTCTCATCCCAGCCGGGAAGGAGGGGATAGCCGGAGTGCGGTGAGTGGTGTTTAGTGTTTGTTAAGCTGTCATGTGTGATTAGCGGCTGCAGTTTCTGCTGGTGGCCCTTTTTGCTCCCCCCCCCCCCCCCCCCCAGCCCGAGGCTCACCTGTAACTCTGTCTGGAAGAAGAACTTTTGCGGGCACTGCGAGCAGTCATAGATCTTATCCTCCTGGCCGTGGGCAGAGAAGATGTGCTGCTGAAGCTTATTGGCCTGGACAAACACTGCTCACATAGGGGAAGAGAGGAGAGAGGAGAAAAAAAAAAAGTGTAATTGTTAGTGCATACTTTAAAAGACTTTCCACGTGCAGTGCATGCTGTATTTTAAAAATTGTCACTGTTAAGATGCCTCTGCTCCCCGCCTCTTATTGTCGACTGTCGTAAATTAGAGTAGGGCCTTGTTGCCTGCATTAAGGGAACAAAGGCAACATCATAATTGCATCTGCTTGAATAAAAACTGAAGACAGATTATGTCAAATGGCAAGGAAAATGACTTAATTACAAACAAATGAATTCACTATCAACAATATAAAAAACATTGTTATGAGATATATAATTGAAAAAAAAAAAGAACAGAGAACAATTTAGATGTTAACAGCGAAACTAGAGTGGTCATATTCATGGCACTAGAGCTAGCGAATGCATAATGTTTTGGGAATAATGATGCTCTTTATTTAGCACTACTGTGGGGACAACAAGCCGGAAAATAAACAACCACAAAAAATTGGCATGGCTTCAAGTGCAAAACATGGCCTCCATTAGTCTACATCGCTAATTATATTGACAATATAAATATTCATGGTGTTGCACTACTTATTCATGCAGACTCGGACTACATTCACCATCATATAAACACACAACTCGCTGGCACTTAAAACATATACTATATATTTGTGCTTTAATTAAGCGATAGTCCACGCCGGAAAGCTAAGGGGGATGCAATTGTGTGCGTCTTGAGTGCATGTGTCTTGCGTGTGTGGGTGTGTGTGTGTCTCTGCATTCTCCAAGGAGCACTTCAAACATGCCGTTTGTTATCCCAGACCCTTGTGCTTTAAGGACGGCTGTCTAATCTCAAAGGTCTGGATGCTCTGGAAAAGTTAGCATGTGGGGGCTTCATTTGAATTTCTTACAGCTCAAAATAACTTTTCTTCTAATGCATGCACCGTGGGGCCACAAGGAGAGGAAAAGAAAAAGCACAGCCACAAAAGGTGAGGTGTCTGTCGGAGAAGGCTTTGGGGTCGCTGCAGCCCCGTGGCGGGGCTCTGCAACATTAACGTGCCCCAATTTGAGCTCACCTGGGAGAGCGGTTATTAATTATTGAGCTGCGTACACTTGAGACGCACTCGGCTTCATTGAATGTCACACTTCTGACCTGGGAAATAAAAGTTTAGATCCAGACCAGAGCAGACACACTGTGGTGGTGCTTTCAGACTGCTAATGCCTGGGTGACAGCTGTCTCAGGAACATGGCAGCATGTTAACCAGAAATGAACAAACCTCCTCTAATGAACAAACAACAACTCCATGGTCCATTTCTGAAACTAATGACCACAGCAATATGAAGATAAACATAATTGCAGATAAATGGCTGGTTTTACTGTCGGTTACAAAACATTTCCGCTCAAGGTTAAGGCCTCAGCCATCATGCGTATTTGTGCCTCGGTTATGCTCCAAAAATGATGACAATTTTCTTTGTGGGGAATACATGCTCTGACAGAAAAAATGCGCTGATAAACAATAGCTTTTTTCCTTTGCTGTGTTTTGTCTGCATATACTGTACAGAAGCAGGTCACAGCAGCTGCAGGAAGCCTTCATTATGTCTTTGGCTAGAGGAGGAAAAAGTCAATACAGCAAAAATAAAAATGGATTTGAGACTTGGGGGGCCTTCAAATACTGTACAATAGGGCTAAACACAACTGAGATGTCAAGTTAGCTGTTTCTCCCTGTTTACATGCGCATCTGATCCATTTCCAGCACGAGACACATTTAATCAGCTACTGTATGCATGTATCAATTTATAGCTCGGCATTGATTCATATGCAAGTGGACAATGGCAGCTGATTTAAAGCGCCAGAGTCTAAAATGCACTAATGGCATCCTCAAGTCTACAAAATAAATTGTAGCTCGAAAACTTTTTAGATAATTTGTATAGTTCAGTTTTGCCAAGGCTTGGATCACATTTATTATTGCTAAAGCTGAATGCAAAATTCAGTTTGTTTATATCAACTGTCCTGACATTTTAAATAGTGGTGAGAATTATAATTCAGACACGTTCTTTGTCTACATTGCCGCTCCTTAAAATTAGCATGCAACATGTAATAAAGGGATAAGCTGAATTGGGCAATGAGGGGACACTGTATTGGTATTTGGCAACATGTGACACACATGAAATCTGTCATTGCAATGCCCATTTAGAGGAGGAACAGCGGCATGTCTTCCCACTGTAGAGGGTTAAAATGAGGACATAGAGAAACGGGGAAGAAATAATCCAAAACCACATCCAAACAGGATCAGTGGCTGGCCATTGTATCTCTCCCTGCTGAGAATGAGAGAGAATAAGGGAGAGAGCGAGAGAGAGAGACAGAGAGAGAGAGAGAGAGAGCGAGAGAGAGAGAGCGAGAGAGAGAGAGCGAGAGAGAGAGAGAGAGAGAGAGAGAGCGAGAGAGAGAGAGAGGGAGAGCGAGAGAGAGAGAGCGAGAGAGAGAGAGAGAGAGAGAGAGAGAGAGCGAGAGAGAGAGAGAGAACTTTGTGGAGTTTGTTGGCTGTGGAGCCAAAGCAGAGCGGAGCTGAACAGAGCGCTGAGCCGGGTTGGGCGTCAGGGGTGTCAGGGCTGAGGGGGCTGAGGGGGCTGAGGGGCCAAGGTCTCCTCGCTGTGGGGGATATTAAGCCCTCTGATTAGATCTCAGGGGCCGCCCATGGCAGACGTCTCCTTTACTACAGGCCCCAGCTCATCTTTATTTTGGCAGGGTGGTGCTCTCTGCAGGCTGCACTGCACCAATACTAAGCTGTTTGTGCAGGGAGGAGAAAAAAAAGTTTATCCTTTTTCCACCCTTTCTCCTTTTCATTTATTTATTCGTCTAGCCTACATGTGTTCATTTCTGCTTAATCCAAGAGTTCACAATGCAGAGGCTGATCCAAGTGTTCTGAGGCAACACAAACAAGTCAACTGGGGAAGTTGATTTGGAGCTATAAGCTGATAACTACTAATTTTGGGTTAAAGCTAAGCCTATGTAGGCCTTTGGATGTAAGATGTCATATTCGAACATCGTGCACCAGCAAAATTTGGGCAGAAACTAAACAAAAAACTAATTAAACTACTGTATTTGTCAGACTCTTGCAGATTTGAAAGCAGAGCATCCTGTAGTTTTTCAAGTTTGTACTTCATGCTGTGACATAAGTAAAAGACAAGCATACAAACACACACACACACACGTACAACTTTCATCAGGCACACTTTCTTCTGTTTTGTTTGTCTTAAGCACATATTCCCAATCACAATTTCCACACCAGCCCTCACTACTGCTCCTAAGGGTGCAGGCAGACACTTCTAGCTGCAGGCTCCCCCACTTCTGAAACCTGTCAAATCTGTCCTGGGAGAGTCAGCCTCTCTCTCATCATCCAGGGGCTTATGGACCTCTCTCCATTTACCCTCCCTTCCCTACACTGTTCTCTTTTCCTCCTCCTCTTCCCCTCTTTCATCTCACATCCAAACTTGCCAGTTGCAACCTTCTCAGCTTCCTCCAAGTTTTGTCTCCTTTTCTCCTCTATTTTGTCTCCCCTCATTTACTATGACTTACTTTTCCCCATATTTTTCCTCCGGTCTGTTTTGCGGTATGATTTGTCCTCTCTCTGTTTCCCTTCAGTGTGGATTGGGGATAATCAGGTATGTCAAAGAATGACAATCATTCCCTGCCTCCCACTGAGTTTTGGGTCACATGGGGTAGATAAAACTAAAACATGGCCATCGAGTAGGGGGTGATCTTTTAAACAAAGAGTAACCTTGTTAATCAAGTGACCCAGCCTCTATCACTGCCACCGCCTGGTTTTGCTTTTATGTTCATTGTCATTATGGCTGTAATAGGGATACATCTGTAAAGTAAAGTGTTTGGAATAGTGTATGCAGTTTCTCATCCACATTGAATATCACATAGTAATTTATAAAAAATAGACTTTTATGTCCAGGAATGGAAAGTAACTAATTAGATTTACTTAAATACTTAAGTACAGTTTTAGACATTACTTGACTATTATCATTTTATGCTACATTTTATTTCTACTGCCCTTCATTTCATTTCATTTGTTAATGCATAATAACCCAGTAATATTGCATGTGGAGCCATTCTGTATAATGAGCTCTATTTGTGATATTTTGCTGACAGGACCGCATGTGGTTATGTTTTGGGCAACAAAAGCAATTTGGTTAAGGTTAAGAAAAAGATTGTGGTTTTTGTTTAAATGTTAATAAAGTAAATATGTTATGTCACTGTTGCCTTTTTCAACATTGAACCAAGACCACAATTGCAGCCATTAAAGCGAGCACTGAAAATGCCTCAACAAAACCACAAAAAAGTTAAATAGTACTTTAGTCGCTACAAGGATATATTGTAGGAACACAAATGAAAAACATTGTCTGTGAACATTTGGCAGATCAACATTTTGTGACTTGCCCGATATTTGTCATTAAAAATGTTTCCTCATTATCTTTATAAAAAACTGGGTGGTGTTTGCTGTTTCAAATTAGGAGTATATCAATGTAATTTCTATGAGGCAGGGTTGTGTAGATTTTGAATTAAGGACTTATTATGGAGTGTTTTAACTTTGCTGTAGTGTTACTTTTACCTAAGCAAATTCAAATCTGTCCATTTGAACAGATAATAAAAATGAAGCCAGCTAACAAAACAATAAACTGTAAGTCAGTTCATGTTGGGCTGTTAAACTCATGTTGTTTCTCTGCTTTAAGCTCAACTTGAAGAAATATATTCAAGGACAGCTGTCAGCCAATCTCTCAATCCCACCTTTTCCTCCGAGTGCTCTGACTGCAGTCTGCGTGTCCCCTGCATCCCCAACAGAGGGAGGTCTTTCAGTCCACCCATACTCTCCTCAGCCTGCCTTCCCCACAACCATAGGCCTTCGCCCATCTGTCTGTCTGCTCTGCGACCACTGTCCTGAGGGTGTACTCTGTCTATCCCTCCTCCCCTCTCCCTCCCAGCATCCCTCTCTCTCATGCGCCGTGATCGATATGGACGCGGAGGGAGAGGGGGGACCTGTCTGTCAAAGCCGGCGGTGGAAAATGAAGGCTCAGATGAAGGAGGCATGCTCTGTATATTAAATGCTCAGACCCCTGTGAGGGGTGGAGGGGGGGTGGGCGATTCGGGGTGGGGATATATCAATAGGCTTCTGCTAAAAGAGAGATAAGGCAAAAACAGCAATGAGAGAAGTAGAGCAGGGAAGAGGGAGGGGAGTGGAGGGAAAGAGAGATGAGGAAAATGAATAAGGAGCTGAGCAGTGAGGTGGATGAAGAGGTAAAAATGTGAAAGAAAGATATTGGAGTAAAATTCAAAACGTGAGCTAATGATGTTAATTGTAACAAGTGGAAGAGAGACACATTTTCTTTTTCTTTGGGTGAGGGGTGGATGGCGGGGGGGGGGGGGGGGGGGGAGGGTGCAAGAAACAGAAGGAAATGAGCTGAGGACCCGAAAAGTGTGAGGAAGAGTAAAGAGCTGAGAAGGGAGAAAGAGTGAAGAGCTGAAGTTAACGACTTTGCAGATTTCATTATAGAGATAGTTAACCCTGTTGACACTGAAGGAGGGCGCTATCCTCTCAGGAGGAGTCTGGTCCTTCCACCTCCACGCACAGAGACAGATGAGATCATTACAGCTATCAGCACCACTGCCATCCACAATTAGCACATCTCCTTTTCTTTCCCCACTCCTCCATCCCCCATCTCCCCTCAGCTCACACTATCTTCCCCCCTGCTCTCTGACTTTCTCCCCCTCTCACCTCATGACACTTCTTTGGCCTTGATTTGGAGGCAATTTGACTAAATAAAAAGCCACATGCAGCAAACTGCTCTCAGCTTTAGTTGACCTGCTTGCTTGACCTTTCCCAACTCATTTAGATCCCATTTGCCTTTTCACACTCAATAAAAGGCAGCTTGGAAATGCAAAGCTATGCATAGTGAGGATATAAATGCCTCCAAAGTGAACATGTACGTAAAACCCATCTCTGCCTTTTCTAATCTTTTGATCAGTTCATTGGGTTGCAAATCCAAGATACACACGCTCGCATGCACACAAGCACATGCACAATACACACCTGTAAAGCAGACCGGACACTTGAAGGTTCCGCCCATGCCCTCAAAGCTGTGCTCAATCAGGTGGCATTGAAGCTTTGCTGGTGAGTCGAATGACTGACTACAGAGCTTGCATTCATGGTTCAATCCTTCCTCTGTAGAGAAGAAACAACAAAAACACACAGAAAACCATAAGAGGGAAAATAAGCAGAGCATGAATGGCAGAGGAGCCAGCATATGGCTCGCTCTGCCTTGTTTCTTTTCTTTTCTCTTCTTGTACTTTATTCTTTTCACATGAAATTTCAATTCGACAAATTTTTGACTGAGAACTCCCGCCTGTGATTTTCATAACTCAGACAGGAAATAATATAATGTGTGATCTACTCCCATCAGGCATAAATTGGATGACCAACCGGGTTCCTAATCGCTCAGACGAGGCATTGCACTTTGAACATGGTGAGCGTCATCTTTTTGATTAAATCATATGCAAAACAATTTATTTTTAGAGTCTGCAAATTAAAACACACTTGAAGGGAGTCCAAATGAAGGAAACAGTCATTTGTGCTTTGCAGATGTGAATCAAAATAAATCCAGAATAGTCAAATTCCAAATAGTAAAAATGGTTATTTGGACAAAAATAATATTACAATACCTTCCTATTACTAAAACCTTCATTTTATGTCACCAAATCATGTCATCGGTTCTTCAGTGTAAATGCACTGACTGTCAAAGCTGCCGAAAAAGCTCTCCTTTGTACATATCAACATTTTTAATACAGTGATACGACAGTTATTTCAAGATCAAGGCAGATTCCCAGTTTATCTGCTTGGCATTAGAATTCCCCACACGTCTATCTCCACATTAGACTACCTCAGCCGTGGCCACTGATAGCTTAAATAAATGTCGTTCAGACTCTGAACCTGCACACTCATTTACAGCACAGCGATCTGCTGACTCAGACTTCCAGAGAACTGCCCATCTCCAGTGCGTCAATAAAAAGGCCTATACACTCTGCCATGGGCCTATACACTCTGCCATCTATCAAACTCCTGCCAAGCCAGACATTAGGCCAGCTACTGCAAGGGGGTGGGGTGGATACACCAGGGACTCATCCAGGGTTTATCCCCAGGTCCCTACAGCCCAGTGCCCACCACATAGGCCCTGGGTACCAGAAGCACGAATACACAATCTACCTAACCAGCTGTGCCCAGCTTGAGCCCTGGAGGATGCAAGTAGAGGGTTAATCGAAGGTGCTTCAGGCAAATCTGGCAAAACAAGTCCGCTGAAAAACATTGCTGCACAATAAACTAGTAACTTGCTATGAACGAGGCACCTCCTGCTTTGTCAGTATTGTTTGCTCACCACAACTTTCCTTTTTAAAATGTTAAGATTAGGTTCGTTTTTTTTTTTTGTTCACCATCAATTTCTATTATTCTGTTTTGATTTATTATTACTAAAAGCTCGCCTGAAATGACAGAAGCTGCCTAAGCTTAAAATACTGTGTGATAATAAAATCAAACGATATGTGAAATAAAAAAAAAACCAACTTTTGCTCAAATGAATAATCCCTTTTATTTTTTTTTATGCATTGCAGACCTGAGACGAGAGCAATGAAAAATAGGCATCTTATGTTTCCTTAGCTAAAGATTGATTCTAATAGTGACAACTGTAACACAGCGACCCCTGACATTCCAGGAAAAGGAAGAGAAGGGAAGAGAAACATCCTGCGCAGTGCCAAAAGAAATAGTGGGTGTATACAGCACATATTGAACTTCTTACTGTAATATATTACCACATGTTCTTTTACAATCTCTTCTCAATAACATAAACATATGGCATTGTATATCACATAAGGTGGTGTGTACAGCATAAAAACAAACCATAAATTGGGCATCAGCACAAGCTCACAGACTATGTTCCCTCATGACTGTCTGGAAAAAGGTAGAGGCCGATCAAAGCAGCTCATAGTAGTTTGAAAAGGTAAGAGTTGATGGCGTGTTCTGCAGTCATGCATTTGACAGATGAGATATTCTGTAGCCTACATGTACGTATGTGCAGCAGCAGGCATCAGCGAAAGAGGGGGGGGAGGAGGGTGGCACGAGCGCATCCACACAGCCGTGCAAGAGGATCGCTGCCCTCTTTGATCGCCATTCAGTTTGCTTATCTGTGTTAGGGTGTACACTAAGGTCAAGCATGCTGCAGGGTTCACAGATCTGTTCTTCTGCCATATGCGCAGCCCTTATTTGACCCTAGTGCACAACGCTGTCCCTTTAGAGACCTGGCCTGCTTCATTATGCAGATAACTCTGCACCTGCCTGACTGACCTTGTGTGCGTGCATGTGTGTGTTTATGTCTGTGAGCAGGTGCATCAAGGGAAAATGGCAAGGAGATATGAATACTGTATATTTTCACATTTAAAGGCATCATTCTTTATTTTTCTGTTTGAAAAAAAAAATCCTATGAAAAGGCCAACAATGTTATAGTCTCTCTTCATACTTTCCAACTTCCCTACCTTGTCTGTTGCACTCAGGCTCAAGCTTGTTCACTCCTACTGAGGATGTAAACCATGTGTCACAATTATATAGTTTCATTTTTTAAAAAGGCTCTGTAATTTTCTAAAATAGCTGGGCACTGTAGTTTCTAGCTAACACAAGTAAAAGAGGTGTACAAAGTGCATTTGTTGGGGACTATTTTCATTTGTGGATTAATACACATTTGGTATGCTAGCAGTGTTGACTCAAAATAAACTACAGAGCCCATGTTCATCGCAGGAGCATGTCACTATCTGGTGCAACTGTCTGGCTCATTGATGTGTATCATTTTTGGACAACTATGGCAGTCTATGGATGGCACAGAGGAGTAAGCTACCTCAGTCTTTGGCTACACAGGCGATACTTGTTAGCAGAATTAATTGTTTTTTTTTTTTAATGAGATCTGTTGACAATAAGAAAAATGTTGTTGTTGTTTCAATTATATTTCATCCTATACGACTATAAAAATATGTGTGTGTGTTTGAATTATATTCAGTATATAGTACCACCACCTTTTTCATATCTTTATACACAACCCAAATCTGAAACAGTGCTGTGTACGGTACTATATAAATAGACAGACAGAAAGAGAAAAGAGGTTGAGAGAGCAATAGAGCTTTGACTGTGAGTCTATCATGAGTAAATTGTACTCTGTTAGCCCCCGTAATGCAGCTTGTGTAGGGCTGGGTTTGGTTTCAGCAGTGTAACAGGGGTTGAATCAGGCTGGCAGCCTGTTTCTTAGTGAGAGCCAAGGGAGGAAGTCAGCTCGCTCGCCCCTATAGCTGCCTCACTGGGCTGAGGTCACTTCCTGTCACTTCCCCAGCCCTACTCCAGGGCTGCCCAATCAGCGTGGCCCTGCGTGAGCCCCCACCCCCTCTCTATGCACTGAGCAGACTCTGGATATAGTTACAGGGCCACGGGGGACTGTCAGCTCTCTCTCTCTATCCTCATCTCTCTCTCTCCCTCCCACTCTCTGTTTCTGAGTCTCCCGAGTGTTCTCCGCTGCCACCACCCTGTCCCTCTGCACTCCTAAGAAAATCCTTTAGATGAGAACTGCTCCTGTGCCTGCTCCCTCTAAGCATCCCTGACACCAGCAAAGTAAGCCCATCTGCATATCCACAGGGCCTCGCGTTCCTGTGGCTCATGGTTTATGTATTTCACAGCTCCTTAAAACACAAACGCCTAATATCTCTCCCATGTGGAGGACAGGAGAGAGAGAGAGGAAAAACTACTCTCAAAAAGAATGGTCTTTATTTCTCCTCACTGTTTACTTTATCCAGGCTGAAGTTCATGTGCTGTTGAAGGTTGTTTGGGACGCTGGGGCTTGCAGGTCTGGCTTGCATAGTTTAGTAAAATCTTTATGTAACAACGATACAGTTGCGGCATATTGAATCCTGTAAGTTTAAGGCAGTGGTAAAGGTGTCTGTGAGTTTGAGAGACACATCTTAGTTTGCTTAAGAGTGTATGTGCACAGCCATCAAAGACTAAAACTAAAGTAACCAAAGACAGTCTAACTTTCTGATAATAGTGTGTAGTTAAGTACAAAACAGGGCATTGCTTAATTAAAAACTCTCCCTCAGCTTATTCTGTTCTAACACCGCCACTCCCCCCCCCCAGCACCACTGCCCCTTACTTTATTTAAACGATTCTGCTGAGAAGCAATTTGAATTGGAGGGGATCACTTTTAGCATTTGGCTTTGGAAGAGAAAAATCTGACACTTAGATTTACACTCCTCTCTGGGGCATAGTGAATGGTTCTCTGAAGCTCACTCTTAGAGAGGACCCATGCTGCTTATGTCGCCAGAACAGCACACTCTAACAAATGATAAAAAGGACATCAATCAAGTCACTTCTTTGCTGAAAGTAATGAGTAAACAAGTGGGGGAACAAATTGAGAATATTTAGTAGGCAGCAATGGGCTGTTTTGGGGAAAGCCAATTTAGGCAAAGAGATGAAACCACTGTAGTAATCAGAGTTGGTCCAGTCAAGCAAACAGGTCAATGCAATACTGAGTTTTTAAAAATATCAAACCTTGCCATAAACCTGCTTGGAGAAATCATGTTTATGAGGAATTTCACCTTTAGCAAGAGTTTGCTTTCTGTTCTACCATCTGTCTCATAATATTCAGCCTGATGTTGGAGTTCTATGTTAATAAACCAAGAAGATTTGGTTTTCAGCGGACTCACTGCTGTATATACAACCCACTATGGGATTGTGGATGGTAGCAGAGTAGACAGCTTCAGGCCTGTAAACAGTAGGTGGGTTTACTTCTCTCTTCTCTCCGCAGGAACTATCCATTAACAGATAATGGGGGGAAAATCAGAGTGATTAAGGCCCAGGGAATTATGGGTGAATACAAATTGACTCCACCTCCGTGTGGTGTGCTCTCTTGAGGTAGAAGCACTGCTCACAAACTAATTTCAGAAGTACTACAAGGCCCATTAAGGCCTGGAGAATGCTGTGGATGGGGGTAGGAAGGTGGTAGGTGGGAGCGCAAAGGGATGGACTCCCGCTGGACCAAAGCTGATTGGAGAACTGGCGCCTGGGGGGAACATTACTAATATCTATTTCCTGTCTCCACAGTTTGAGAAGGACAGAGTGAATCAAGTGCAAAATGTTGAAATGAAAGTACAAGATTTAATCATGGCACCTTGAAAATTCACCCCATTCTATCAAAGAGTTAATGTATTACACGAACAGTGATGGAAATGTGGTCGAGTGCTAGCTAATAAAATCAAAGAGATTGGAAAACTACCACAGCATGAAAGGAGAAGCTTTACTGCAGTTTGCCTGTAGGGAAGTGGGCATGTAAAAGACATATTCTGTGTCTGCAAGAGAAAAGTGAAAGATAAGCTAAGTGAGGTACCGAAGCCCTCATGTCAGGGTCCCAAGTTCGATGCATGCCTGATGCTGTTTTCTAACTATCCGGAGGGAGAAGGAAGGGTGAGGTGAGATTGTTGCCTATGACATGTCAGTGGTGGTGACGCCCTCGCACAGCAAGAGCAAAGGATTCTGGGGGAATGTCAGCTCTGATGCATGGCAGCTCGTTGGAGGTGCTAATCAGAGCAGGGCTAGGCTCCTGCTAGGATCAGCCTCTTTGCGCCTACATTAACCGCCTCACAGCTCCCCTGGCTACAGGGCCAGAGGTAGAAATCCCAAACTGACAGGTTTTTGTGTTGAGATAAACATGCGTAACGCATGAATGGTTGTTACAAAAGGTTTAGCCGACTAGAACACCTTTTGGAGTTCACCAAACATGGGGGACAAAAACATAAGGACACTTCTCTTTCTCTCTAACATAAACACACTGAACAGACATTTCCACTTCAGTTATTTTGCCAAGAGCCCCTGAAAATACAGAAACTAAAGCCAGTAGTCATTGTTGGAGCGTTAATAAGAGAGAGGAAAACTTTACTCTACACTATTATTATGTTAAACCAATTTACAATAGAAGACCTGAGACCAGATGTATAAATGATAGGTTCACACAAAAGAAGGCATGTGCCACCTCCTACGCTGAGCCTGGTATTCACGGAGAGCCTGCTGCGCTTTGTGTTTCTCAATGAATGCCTTACATTGGGCATATATAAGCTTTTTATGGCTCGGCTGTGTTATGGCAACGCAGCAAACAGTGGCATAATATCAAAGAGGAAATGAGACAGATATTTTTTTTGGAGATTTGAACTTTCACATTGCTGTAGCCTGTTACATCTCATTCAATAACATTTATGTGTTAAAATTTCTCTTTCTACGAGCAATTTTTTATTCTAAAATGAGTAACTGAATACATTGTCACTCAAACACTAGTAAAAGAGTAAGAAAAACACACAATAAAACTACTCAAAACATGTCAAGATATGACAACTGTGAAATTTTGGATAGCAATTTTATGTTTCAGATTTTGTCCATACTTGTATTTTCAGATTGGAAACTGCATTAAATTTAATGTATGACTCTGCAGCATGCCAAAGAAACTAGCTGGTAAAACCAGATGAAGCTGGTGTTTCAGGAGGATTTTGGCGTTACTGTACCCTTTGAAGGATCGTCTGCCATTTTGTTGTTTTGCCTGGACCGCGTTACCTGCTATTCTTACAGCTGGAACCCACAATGGTTAAAACTTGGTCAAATGAACAGTGTGTAGGTCACAGAGGTAGAGGAAAAGAAAAAAAGGAGAAGGGAGAAATCCACAACAAAGGCAAGAGCCGAAGACTTGTTAACGAATGATGTGTAGGCACTGCAGCTGCAGGCAGGTATGGAGGTCCATTGGGGACAAACAGTGCAAGCTGGTGAGATGGATTGCATGGGAGCGCCGGACCCCCTGCAGCCACACAAACACCATTCTGCACTGAAATGCTCTAATTTACTCTATACATGCCTATTCTAAACTGCTGGGCTTTTTCCTGTTAGAAGGAAATAAAGGTCAAGTGACGCCCTGACTTTCTAAGACTCTTGCGCTCTGTGAAAGTTACTGCGCAAAGTGAATGAAAAAAAAATTATAAACAAGCAAAGAAACAGTTAAATGGGCAGAAAAGAAAAACTTTCTGGCAAGCAAATAGGGGAGAACATTTGAGGTGTGAATCTAACCAGAATCTCTCTTTCAGGTCTCAAAAGAGTGAGTGGCCTGAATGTAAAAAGTTAATTACGGGCACATGCCTGGCTTTCTTCGCTAGCCTCACTGTGGCATTGTCAGGCTGAGGTATGTGGCTCTATGGGGTCTGTGGTCCACACAAAGGAGCAGGGAAAGAGAGCGTTGTGGAAAGGCCCCTTGGCTGGGCTCGCGGCATGGAACACTGTACAATTAGCCAGCCCCTGCGTTCTGCCGGCTTATAATTATCAGTGCTTGCCTTAATTGACTCCCTTAGCCTGCTGCAGAGGGACCCCCCTTATACCCCCTTCCCCCCTGCTCGACGCAGGCCGCTGAGCGCCACGCCAGGCTCTCCAAAGTCATTTAGAAAAGCGCTCATATTTTCGACACAAAAAAGGGGAACATTTGGTGAGAGAGAATTCATCATCAGGTGTCTAGAGGTTTTCCTTAATAGAAAAGCTGAGTCCCACTGAGTGCGCTCCGTGTAGCGGCCAGCCACGCATGCTCAGGACCAGCAAGCCGCCATTCGCAGCGGGCCACAAGACATTAGCATAATTTTATATAACACAGGCACCCGCACTGGAAATTTAATACATCTCAGCAAATACGAGACAGGCGTTTTGCATAATTTTTTTCTCATTCTCTACCTAGCTTCCTCTCTCCCTTCTGTCTCACTGTCCTTGCTCCATGTCTCTCTCCTGTCTCGTCTTCGTCCTGCCTCCCTCTCTCTCTCTTGTAGCCACTCTCCCTTGCCCCCGCCCCCCCTCGCACAACCACCCCTCTCTCCTCACCCCGTGGTACTGCTCTCACTAGGAGAGGGGAAGTTCATTACCTCAGCTAAATCAGAATTAGTCCCTTCATTTTGACGGGGCGAACTTCATTAGAAAGGCCCTTCCTTAATCCAGCAGGGAGAACTGATGAATCTACATGGGGGCAATAATTTGCTTCACACAGCACATTTAGCCACTTCCTCCACAATGTTTCCCCCTTCCTTTTCTCTGTCTATCTGGCTTTATGTACTTATGGTTACATTTTTATTAGATCTACAGCAAAAACCTGAGAAAGGAAAACACCTGCATATAATTAACTAATGGCAGCAGAGAGGGTGTAAAGAATGAGTTATGCTGTTTGGAATGTCCCGTCTCCCCAACAGGCTTCAGGGCCTCTGGAGCAGCCATAGCTGACTTGGCCGACACTCAAACACAGGCTGAGTGAGCGCGGCCGACAGCAGGCTGGGTCTCTGGGTCTGAGGTAACTATTCAAGATGGTTTTACAATGCCATGATTATGTTCTAGTACTTTAGCATTCACAAATCTTCCCTGTGCATGTGATTACAGTCGTTAAAAGGAGAAAACAAGAGATAGAAGGATGATTTTGCTCACATGAAAGGTATAATCCTTGTTTTTTCTTTTTCTTTTTGCAAGACCTACACACTGTTGTCCAGATCCTTAGAACAAACTAGAGAGCGAAGAGATGTGAATCAGGACAGACAGCCCCTGGCTGCCATACCACAGCGCCTGGTGTCAAACAGATGTGCAGTTTGGCAGCTACGCTCCCCAGAAAACAGAGAGCACAAGGATTCCAGGGTGGCGTTGAGTCGTACTTCCCTCCCCCCTCTCACCACTCCCCTGTCCCCCAACAGTCCCAACTCCCCCACACTGTGCCCCTGCAGTCTCCCTCCCTCATCACCTCCACACAGGGGTCCCCTGACTGGTAATCTCGTCCCTCGAATGTGAAATCTCCGACAGTGATGCCCCGCGCTTTTACCCCCTACCTCTGTGGCTGATGGGTAAATTGGAATGGCGCACCCTGCTGGCGCCGAGAGCTCCGAACAGACAGCAGTACACACATGCTGAGGCACCCCTCGCATGTTCTGTCTAATATAGTGGACATGCACACTCTCTCCAAGCTGCAATATCCATGCACAGACACACATCCAAGCACAGATGTGCACATGGGAACAAACACACATACGCACAGTCACACACACTCAGAAAAAGCTTCCGGTAAATCACATACGCAGCCTCATAAACATACACACATACAGATGCAAGATAAGTGTTCCATGCATGATCTGTTCGCCCTCATCTGCATAAAGATTGAATATGATAAATAAACAGATACTAGGAACTGAGTCAATATATGTTCAAATTCAAATGTGCATCATCTGGAATGGCTCAGCTTGGGTCCTTTTGCAGAAACTACACCTGACTTCTGTTGCCATAGTTTCTATTATGTGTACGATGTAGGGCAGAGCACACAGAACAGTAAAACAGTGTAAACCACTGAGCAAATGAGCACATAGCTGGGTCCACAGTCTGTATAATAAGCACTGCTAACTTGATGTTTTTCAATAAGCATACTGTAAAACATTAAATACATGAGTGGAGGCTCTCTGTTTTTTATATATGCGGCCAGGCATCAGGGTAGGATTTCCCAGAGGGCTGGTTTAGCTGTCCGAGGCTTCCACTCCATCTATCTGTCTATTTTTCTCCTCAGCCGATGCTCTGAAGCATGTGTGAACGGTTGAGTCCACCCTCAAATCGCAGGGACGTCCTGAAATAGTCAATGGGACCTGAAGGGGCTAAAGATCACTGCAGAAGAAGCCACTGAGGCCTTCCTGTCAAAGGCAGTGCTTTCAGGGGGCCAGGGGTGAGGGGAAGCCAGAGGGAGAGAGCCAGAGACATGACATACATTTCATTACACTTAAACCAACTGTGGGTTCAACTCAGAGCCCTGGTTTTCCAATGGCGTCTCAAAGGATGGACTAAGTGGAGGTATAAGAGAATGGTTTTTACAAAGAACACAATGGGTAGGTGGACAAAGCCAGGCAGCTGGACTAATTGCTTGGGGGCTTGTAGGAATATTTTTCTAAGCACTTCTGTTTAAAGCTCAAATTAGTGCCGTACGTCACTCTGGTGAACATTAAATGCACAAAATGTAAATCTCCAAACTCCAGCTGCAATTAGGAGGGATATTATTATTAGAATTAGTATTTCACAACTTTTACATATATTTGTCTTCATTTTTTACTATCACACAATTTTTGTAATTTTATTTTTTTTTTAGTTTATAATTTAGTGTTATAATTTAAAAAGAATTTGCTTTTTTAAACTAAGGTGTCCAAAGGCTCTCCTTCCCTTTCCTCCCCTCTCCTCGTCTCTCCTCTCTTCTCCTCTCCCTCTCCTCCATTCTCTTCCATGCTCGCTGCTGCTTTGACAGCACTGTTTAATTTCTGCCCATAAACACAACCTTAGATGGGCCTGAGATGAGAGAGGAGAAAACAGTATTTATCCCAGACATGCCCAGAGTGGTATTTTCAGTGAGAGCTCTCCTGGCCTTGTAGAGAGACTA
Source organism: Scomberomorus guttatus (assembly GCA_038419695.1). NCBI lineage: Eukaryota > Metazoa > Chordata > Actinopteri > Scombriformes > Scombridae > Scomberomorus > Scomberomorus guttatus. The sequence goes on along the minus strand of CM076457.1, from coordinate 17,165,995 downwards.
CTTGTCCATTAAGACTGTCAAAGGATGCTCTCAGAAATGAGAGGCCATATCTCTGGAGAGATCTGCAGGGAGAATGCTCAGACGGGGGCTGGGGTTAAAGGAGAGCGAGCTGGATGGGTGTAGTGTAGTGGCCAATTCTGGACGAGGTTAAAGGAATCTGCAACCTGATTCTGCATCACAGTTTCCCGGCTTTTGGGATGTACATTCTCTCTCAGCGACATACTGTAAAGACACACTTTCTATCATCACTGCTACATTATGGAAAATATAATTTGCCGTCTAACCTACTTTGATTTACAAAGAAATGTCTATTGAAAATTCCTTGGAGTATTATTAAAAGGGCTATAGAATTACAAAACACTATTATTATTGCTCGCTTGGGGGGAGCCCTCGCTCATTAAGCTTCTAAGATATCGTGGGTTTTGATTATTCTATCAGCTCCATTCTCTTATGACAAACTCCTGCTATTTTGTTGCCAATCTTCTTCCAGCTGTCATATCTTTTGAAAGATCACAAAAACCTTCAAACACAATTGTGATATGTCTTCAAATTCACCAGACATTGGTTGATTCCCCCATTGAATTAGCAGGATTAACTTGAGGAAGAAACGTCTCATATTTCTTAACTGGTTGCTACGTCTGACATCAGAGTGTATGATATTCTAGCATACTGGTATTGTCCAGGGGAGGGAACCCTCACTCTAACCGTCAGCGCTTCTCCAAGTGGGACAGAGATGATTAAAACACACCATGGCTGTGACTGACAGACTCCCCACCGCTTCTAGAAGATGACATGTCTCCAAGTCACACAGAAAAGCAACTCCTCTAATTTTAACTCTGACTACAACACCGACCCCCTCTGTCAAAACCCACAAAAAACAGCCATGCTGAGATTCTTAACCACAATAAAAGTGATAACAACTAAACAGAGAAATAAGTTTAAAAACAACAATAGGAGGAGGGAGGAGACAAAAGGGCTGAGATGGCGCCATTTCCCTCTGGTGCACACAAACAGCAGGAACCTGTGAGCTTGTGACAACACCTTCAAACATTTCTGTTACTTTCACAGAAATATCTGATGCTGATGCTCCAATGTGATGCTTCCGCAGCAGTCTTGTCCCAGCGCACATTCGACTTGGCAAGCTCTTGGTTACCAAAAAGAAAAAAACACTCTCCTAACTGACTGTGTTTGACATTTGTCATGACAGGAATACAGTGAGAGGAGAAAAGAAAAGAGGAGTGAGAGTTGGGAGGGGAAGAGGAAAATGGAGGAGTGGCACAGGGTGATCGATGTGTGAAATAGTATGCATGAAAAAAAATAACTTGGCATTCTGTGGGTTTGTTGTAATTCTCATTTTTTCACGATAAGGGGGACAGAGGGGGGTTTCCTGTTATTGTCACGTTGTGTAGAGTGCTCAGGGTCGCGTACTAAATGATTCACAGAAAACGGAATCTTTTACATTGGCGTCAGCAATTCAGCCAGGCGCCCTTGTGGGGGAATTCTTTTTGTGTGTTTTTATTGAAGTCTGCACTGAGCGCGCCCAAAAGCTCTGACAGGGGGCCCCTGAGGGCGCTTGTCTTCACCTCCAAATCATAAGATGGAGAGACGAAGCTCCCTCTGTGCTCTCAATTATACCCCTCAACACCCCTTCTTGCACACAGACTCACAACTCTGCCCTCCCCACCCAAAAAATAAAACAGTGGCAGAGAAGAAAAGCCTTCAGTAATACAGTCCCAGTGGAGGGCTCCACGATCGCTCTGCGCTGCTGGAACAGCTGACAGGCTCGATGCGGCGGGTCCATTCCCTGTGGTCTGTCAGAGTTGGTGCTACAGCATGACGGTTAGTACTTCTTCTCTGGGGATGTGCCTCCTTTGCCTGCCCCTACGTGCCCCTCACATGACAGGCCCCTCCTCTGACCCATGGAAGCTCCGTGGCTTTGCCCCAATTACTGCTGCGGGTAGGTGGAACTCTGGGTTACGTGCCCCCTCATGTCTCTTTACCTCTCCCACTCTCCCTGGTGAGTGGGAGACCCATTCAAGGTTCCTGGCAAATTCAGAAGTGGTGGTGGTGGGGGGTGGGGGTGGCATAAAGGGCAGAAGGGAGGCGTGGGTATTGCAAGAGGGCTGGTGTAATTTGATCGGAGGGCACAGCTGCATAAACAGGGGTATCGAGGAATTTCTGTCTGCTTGATGAAATTGACTTTGCATGAATGGCCCCTCTTTTCCCCCCAAAATGGACCATTTTCCACATGTCTCATTGAATATGACAACCTCACCAGCAATATGAGTGTAATAGTGGAACTGCAACACAAGCTCGGAATAGCCTTTTCTCGAGCTGTGAAATTCGCCCTCTCTGGCTATCTTTGCTAAAGACCTCATCCAAGTCCCGCTGCCTGACCTGTCGAAAGCAGCCCCATCCGCTCTAAAATGCCCAAACAAAATAAACCAACAACCACTGGCAGGGTCAGAGGGCAGCTGCTCTGGGTGCCTGGACTCTGGCGGGCCCTCTGATTGGTGGAAAGGGCAGTGAGTAAAAGGGAATCTTTTCAAAGTGAAATCTCCAGCTGATGGCTTAGAGCTCCACACCTCACAGTTTGTTTCTCTTGCTGCTGTCAGGAGTTTTGCCCGAGCCATTTGGAAGGATTAGAAAAAGGGGGGGAAGAAAAAAACTGAACTGGGCAGATCGTGTGTACTGTAGTGTCTGAGTGATGGCTCCAGGCTCCCTCGGAGAGTGATAAACCTTTGACCTTGACAGCCCCCTGTGGTGACCCCTGACCTCTGGCTTTGTGCCACAGACTTAGTGAGACAGGTGCAGGCAGGAGAGTGACCACACCCCCACTGGCCAGGCCAAAATCTCCCTCATCTGACCTACCTGTCCTGATGGTCCGGACTCTCAAACTATGTAAGAAAGAAAATCAATCTCCAATAAGAGCTAAAACAGCTTATGTTTCTAAATAAAAATGGAAATATGCATGAAGAATGCAAATTTTTGATTGCGACAAAAATGCTGTATAGCAGAATATGGTCATACTGCATTTACTGAACCAACACTGTCAAATCTTTATCAATAGATTATTATATGAAACAGCTACTGTAGAAGGAAACTGCTAAAAGGGAAATGGGAACGACATAAAGAAACTCCGGTAGTGGCGCAGAGGCTCTAAATTACTGCTGAGAAAGACATAGCTTACAAATGGATTAAGTTCCATTTTTAAAAAAAAATGATGCCAATGTTATATAAGAAACACAAGTGTGGATATTATTAAAAGTGGAGGTGTGTGGTGAGTGGAGGCACAATGACACGTCACGCGGCCTCGTTTTCTGCTCCGCAGCGGGCACTAGCTCCAAGGTCGCGCCAGTCCGCGCCAGTCTTTCTGCAGATCCATTTCCTCTCCCTAGGCACTTCCCTCATGTTGTTGGCCCAGTGATTCAGTGCCTTGCATTAAGAGCAATTCACCTGCCTCCGGCGTCCCAGCGGCACAGGTCCCCTGGGGAAACCAGGTGGAGCATAAAAAAGTTCCACATATGGTAAAGTCAAGCTGCTCGGAGGCTGCCGAGTGTCTGCTATGGGGATAGAGGCTCCTAAAAGGCCCAGCTGGTACTTGGAAAAGGGCTTCTGCATTACTACACCTCAGTGTCTGTTTGGGCTCCCCTTTGGAAAGTGTTGGCCGGCGCACATGACCAGCCATTTTAGATTTCTCCCTCTACCCCGCCTCATCCCTCGCTCCCTCCCGCCTTCCAACTGGTTCTGTATCCAATTGAACATTTGGTCCTCCACTGCTGGTTAATCAAATTCCTCCATCTGGCCCCCCTATCCCTGTGGAACACAAAAGGTGCAGCCTGAGCTCGGGTCCAAGTGCATATTGGGAGGGAGGAGGGGGAAGGAGACAGGGACTGCCTACCTAACTTACACAGCCCAGTCAACTAGATCAGGTAGAGAGCACGAGGCCAAGCCTGATCGTTTTGGGCAAACAGGAACAGCTTGGGACTAAGTATCAGAGCCCTGCTGTTCATATAGAGCTCAGGGACGGCAGTGGGTTCATATGACAGTAGGAGGGTTTTATGAGCTAATACCTCCACATACACTGTAGAATACAGAATAGAGTGGAGCCTAAGTACTACTGGCTACAACAGAAGGGAAGCACTGCCCTGACACACTGATGTTATTTAGTCTCCATGGCAGTAGAGGGCACTGCTCTTAGAAAACACTGTCCAGAAACAAAGAAAAAGGGAAGAAAAGGGTAATAAAGACATTTATGTTAAAACTGCAAATGTGCTTGTTGTCTTCTTATGCTGCTTCCTTGAGTTCAAAGTAGCAGTGTGTCAGTAACTAAGCAGTGTCTAAGCCGGTACTCTGATCAAAAAAGAGCTATCTTAAGATATCACACAAAACCAGCAGTGATCTTTTAATCCCCCAGAGAGAGTGTGCAGCCTTCACAAAATATCTCCTTAACTACATATTTATTAGAAGAGACCTTTCAAAGAGCAGTCCCCGCCACACAAAGTTAAACAGGTTTTAAAGTGCAGTCGCTTTCTCAAAAGGCTTCCCTTACAACTGCGACATATCCAGCTGATCATGTCTGCTCTTTGCTCTGATTCAGCAGGAGAATCTGATGCGGGACATAAATGAGTCACAGATACAGAAACACATGGCATCTCAAGTGCTAGCCCTTCCTGTCCATAATATCTATTGTATGATTTCTATTCATGTCCAACCATCCTTTCCCCTGCCAGGTGGCAAAACATGTGTCAATAATTAAACTGCTTTTACATAACAGGATACAGGAACACAATGCAATTTGCTCCCCATATTTCATTGGGCCTTTATGAAAGCACATGAGAGAGTGTAATTAATCAAACCACTGGAATATGTGAACGGCAATTTCCACTTAATGGCACTTACAGGGATTGGGTCCCTTAAGCACCACATTCTGTCTACCAAACGAACGGGATTCATTTTCATCTTCATAGTTCAGACAATAAAACCTGGTGTGGATGTTAAACAACACCCATTTGACATTAGGAAGTCTGACAACAACATCAGATAGTGTCCATGTGGCTCAGTCTCACACTTTTGGACACACCATACTGTAACTGTGCTGTGTTTAGCTAAAGTTTAAGATGATTTGATCCAGTTATGAAATGATGTGTATGAATGCCATTATTGGACGTCAGAAATTAATATTCTTTTTAATGATCTTGCTTTGACCTCAAACCTGAGTGGATGTTCTGTATTCACTTAACCACAGGAGGCTAACCGCCTCCCAGCCAGGGACAGGAAGAGGATCATTCACTGCTTTTAGTGGCTTTCTGTGAGAAGATGGTCCTAGTCTAAATGGCACCCATGTCCCTAAAAGTGTTTCTCTCTCCCCCACCTCTCTCTCTCCCTCTGCCTCTCAAAAGACTCCTCTAAGTGCAGCATCTTGTTTCAGTAATTCAGCCAGGGCAGAGACAGTGGAGAGAGGAAAGTAATCGATTTCTCTCTCATTTGGTTCCTCCTAGACTTGCTGTAAGGCCTCTTAGGGGAGTTCTGGACTATTGGACAGGACAATGTTATGGGAAAGAGTGTCATTGCGTTTAAGGTCATCGTTACACCAAGGTTTCATTTTGAGTGTATTTTTATTGGTGTATGGAACAAAGCAGACAAACAAACAACGCTGCCGTCATTTCCAGGATGGCAGACATCAAGATATGCCCTCACTGCTCATAACGGCATCACCATTCTGAGTGATAGAGAGAAATATCATCCACTAAAGCAATATGATCCAGTGTAGAGATACACTCTGAAAACTGCTGCTAAGTACCAAGCTTTTAGTAAGGTCCATAGGTAAACCTTCTGTCTATAAAAAGACACCATTGCTAAATAATTTAGAGGAAATGTCTTTACTGTATGATTACTATTTCTGCTTCATATCATCTTCCCAAAAGAGGGAATAAAGGAAAAAGGAGACAGTGGATACACAAGCAGTCAAATGACATGGAAGATTGAGGGTGGAAAAGTATTGTGTTTACCTACTACAGATTTGAAGTTTCACTGCTAAATTAAATGTCTCCCATATTCTTTCTCCTATTTTGAATACTAGCATGAAGGTGCTATTGCTGCTAAGGGTACTTGTATTAACAAACCTATTTATAGAGCATTTCCTGCAGATAAATTTCATATAGCAAAATCCAATATATATCTTGCCTTTTGGATATATATTTATACATACAGTGAAATTAATCAACTTTACAGGTATGGTGAGTCCTTCTGTGGCATGTTACTGTATGTATAGAGAAAAAACAACTCCTACAGCAGTCTGTCTGTTCCTGTAAGACTTAGAATTATTGGGCAGTGCCAGTGAAATCTTCCCTCCAGCTTTTCAGCCTCCCAACCTGGCCTCATCAACAGGTTTGTGTTTGGTACAGCCCGTCTTTGCCTCTGAGGGCTCCAGTTTGCATCTCCTCTGCATTTGGGCCCTTTATGGTTTCTAATAATTCACTCTGTGTTTCTCCAACTCCAAGCCAGCCTTCTAAATTCTTAATAACAGTCAGTAACTCAAGTCGAACTTCCATTCATTTACATCTGATTGAGATAATTCTTTAGCACAAACCAATTAAAAATGCAATACTGCATTATTTTCAAAATAGAGACCAATCTCGTGTGTCATTAAGAGAGCAGCAGCTGAAATACAAACAAGGCAAATCTATCTATTGTTTATTACCTCCTTAGGCATTTTACCCAGAGGGCAGAATAAGAGAGGGAGGGGCAGAGGTCAGCATAATTACGATTCACTCCTTCCTTGGAGTCAGACAGTGCAGTGCTAAGACATGCTTTGGCAAATTCCATGGCAGCATCGTATATCATATTACCATAAAGCCCCAAAGAGCTAACCTTTGTTCAATTCCATTTGATTCTAAGAGTGGAAAACAGTCTCACTGACAGCCTCATACAGCCTTAGTGTTTCATGAGTTCAGTTGTTTGTCTTTCAGTCTTGTGACTGCTCTTGCTAAAGATGTGCTATTCCAAAAATAAAGTGTCAGGGGACGTGGGGGATCATTGAATCATCCTGGGTAGAATATCACATCATCTGGAGAGCTTCAAGGTTCAGTCTCAAACTATGCCTGAGAAAAAAGGCAGTTTGTCTCGAAAATAACACACAGTGTTTAGTTCCAAGCTACTCTATATAAATAGTCAGATTCAATAATTATGCATTTAGTAGCTCACATTCTGATTAGCAGTTATATTGATTTCTATTTTTCCTGTGACACTTAATAGTATGACCCTGATATTAGAATACAATAGAAATAATAGAATTCACTCTCTGGAAACCATTCTCCATTTTTGCTTTTGTTGACAAACAACAAAGCGCTAGCATTTGCAGCATGAGTTCACTCTAATATGCCTGTTGACTGAAAATAAGAGCACCAGCGCTGACAGAATGTGAAATATTGTTACTGAGCAGGGGAGGCTTAGTGGCAACGTCTTTAGTCATGCTTAAAGCCAATGGCTTCAGCTCTCCGTGGCAATCTTTAGGCGGCGCGGAAGGACAAATGTTTCTACAGAGGATGAAAGAAATGAAAAGATGAGAAGGGGCAAGTAGTAAGCAGACAGAGAGAGAGAATGGCGTAAAAGGGAGAAATGGAGACACAAACCAAAGAAATGAAAAAGTGAAACAATAGAAAAAAAAAGAAAGATAGAAAGCAAGAAAGAAAGAAAGAATGAAAGAAAGAAAGACAGAAAGAAAGAATGAAAGAAAGAAAGAAAAAGAGATCTGTGAATTTCCCCTTCCTCCCCTGAGACCTCCCTTGATGCCAAGCATTCATCATCCAGCCTCTAATATCAGTTATTCTGTGGCTCCTCTGCTTACAGCAGAATTAATTTCTGCTTTAATTACTCTCATCGGCGGAATGCTGATGAAGGAGAGGGACGAGGCATTCTGGGACTCGGGCCTCATTCCACCGCTTTAATTTGAATGAATTCCACCCGGAGACGCTGGCAAACAACTGGCAGCCGAGCCCCGGGAGCCACTCTGGGACTGCGCAGAAGAGCTGCAGCCGTGGCCCCCACCAACCTAGCTACCTTGTGTGTGCGTGCCTGTGTGTGAGTGTGTTTCCTTGGCTGTGTGTATTATGTGGAGCATGTTGATTGTGCATGAGGCTGAGCGCTGAAGTGAAAAGGTAGTGGAGAAAGAACACACAAGAAGAGGAAAAGAGAAAAAAAAAAGGATTGATGGATTGAGTGCATGTACAGTACGCGAGCGTGTTTGCAGTGTTTGTGAGTGTGCATCTGTGTGTGTGTGTGTGTGTGTGTGCGCGGTATGTGCATGTTTGCACTCACATAAATGCATTCAGGGATATGGGGTGAGAAAGTAGAACGTCTATAGAAACAAACGGTAAACAATTCATACATACAGAGAAAGACAGTGAGAACAGATCCATATGGACACGAAACATATGAAATATGAACAACATCACTGGCTGCAGCCCACTGTGTAACACAAGTGTTAGTTTGAGAGCAAAAATCATTAATAGTTAATTTGATTATTCCTGATATGGCACATCATACTCCCCAACAACCCTCCAGTCCATGTATCATATAATAACTAGCAGTATAAAAAAGAAAAAATAGGAAATAACTGTATGAATAGGAAAAAAGGCTGTACATGTGAGATGCACACAGTCCATGTTTGCATAATGAAAACAACTGCAGCAACAGTATAATATCACAGCAACACCGGGAGAGGAGCAGAGAGAGGGGCCATAATTGACTTTTCTCCAAGCCAGCTTGGTAGTTACAGAATGTAGCATATTGGATAAGGATTGTGATTGATTATGTGGGTCTGCCATACCGATTCGTTTGATTAAATGTAACCATGGGTTTCTTTTCCAAGCCCTAATGAAGCGGCAATTTGAAACTGAGAGACTAGAGGACGATGAGCCAGGCTGCCTTCAGCCCAACACTGTATATCTGTGTGTGTATGGAGCTTCAAAACAGGAGTCATCAAACAGTTTCCGTTCACTGTAAAATACAAAAAAAAAAAAAAAAAAAGTAAGATTTTGATGATTTTAAAATGATTAAGAAAACTAAACAAATGATTTGCAAAACTCTGATTTGATGCAAAAAAAAAAAAAAATCTAAGATTCTGTTGCTGAAATAGCCTGAAATAATAGCAACATTGAAATTCAATGACTAATTATGCGGCATGAATCTCTACAGGGAAAACATACATTTCCCCTCACACCAGAGTAACATAATTATAATTAATATGTATGTTGATATTGTGTAAGAAGAAGATCCTTACAATCTGGGTTTTAAAAATCACTTGATTCATTACACTTTGGTTCATTCAGAAGCACTTTTTAACTCACTTCCACAACACACACCACAATTCATCTCTTCCAATTTTCCGTTCCGAGCCCTCCCTCCTCCAGTTCAGCCGAGGGCAGGGAGGTAGGTAGTTGTGACCTCCACTGACCCTGAAACCTCTGGACAGGTGGGCGGTGGCCTACGTGCACTGTCCGTTTTGGCAGAAGCTCTCTTCCCTCCCCGGCAGGGAGCTCAGGCCATGATGAGCAGCTGGGTCGCAAACACTAAGCACATTAATATCTTCTTAATGATAATAATCATTATGGCATAAGCACCTTCCCCAAAGTGGGAAGGCTCACGGAATGTGCCAGAGTAGCATCGTCGTTAAGATAAAAAAACGGAGATGAAATGACTCTTTTAATGGGCAGCAACTTACAGCCACCAGGATAATGCAGACACTAATGTAATAATGTGATAATGAGATACACCAAAGACGTTAGGGACACCAAAAACTCAATGAAACCAGTGTGAATGAATAAATAAAATCTGTTCTTGAAACTGGGGTTGACACAATTACAACTGCAGATGTACGTTGTGTGCATGTATAGACGTCACCGTATTACAGATAAATGTTTTAATTAGTACAAACTCTAAGATGAATACCCTAATTCTTCAAGACCTTTCTGGAGTTGCTGGAATACTTCTTGCACCTTGTCTCCCTGTGCCTTTGAATCCACGAAGTGCTACTTGCATTTCCCATATACTCGCCTCATTTAATATAACTGTCAGTATTCACCTATCATAGGCCATTATCTGTCTCATCCACGTTCATTATTGAAGCTAATGATCTGTTGTCCTCTCTGCTCCCCATTGAAGGAGGACTACATTAAAAGTCTCTTACTAACTTAATTAGTAATTATAAATGTTAAAGATTAATCAGAGAGTGAGTGGCTTAAGGTTTACGTCTCTAGGCAGTGGTAGGACAAATGGAGAGACAAAGAGGCCATGTCGCTTCAGTGTTCACACTCCGCTGTCATACTGGAAATGGAACAAGACATATGAGGAGAGTGGAAGTGTGACCATTTTAACTCTAATGACTGTCACGTGTATTTATATCACTGTGTTTTTGCTCAAAGAAAAGAACAAAAAAAACCCAAACACAATATCTTAACAAATGTGCAGTAAGAGCTTTTGTACTTGAAGTATCTTAAGCTACAATCCTTACAGCCAAATATAGCTTTTTGTTTCCATTCTATAATCTACAACACCTACTGTAGTGGATATAATGCTGTTACAGGAAGCACCATTTAATATTATAACCTATGATGCATGCAGTACTCACATTATCTCTTTCTAACAAGATGGAAATAGATCCTCTTAATTAAATCCTGGGTGTACACTAATTCCTTACTAAATCTGCACCTCTCTGACAATTCCACATCAGCAGCACCATGCACTCCAGTAAACATATAAGCACTGATATTAACATTAAACCTTAATAACTAATAAAACTTTCATCCAGGGAGTTCCTGTGTGATTTCCATTAATGTAGGGGGGTTGGGGGGAGGGAATCGCCCAGGACCATCTCCCTGTTTTCCGGAGCATGTTGATGCTCGAGCCGGGGGTTGGTACTCTGGGCGCAGGAGGAAAACAAGGAGGAACTTTAGCTGTGCTGAGCTGTGGGATGGTACAGATGCAAATTGCATTTCTGCCGGAACTTCACCCATATGTGCAAGAGAAGCTGCTACACTTTTCCAGAATTTAAATAAATTTAAATTTCAGTTAAAGGGGATGGACAAGGCTCACAGTGAACAAAAGAAAGAGTAGATAAAAGCTGCCGATTGTGAAGACAAGTAAAGATTTTACAGTAAACGAAGATGGGTATCCATTTCGTAGCTCTGCCCTCTCTCTCTCTCTCTCTCGTAGAGGAGAAATGGCGGTGCTTTGACTGTTGAGCAGGGAGTCCTATCACACAAGACACGCAGAATGGGGTGATGGTGGGGGGCTGGCCAGTGGCCCACAGCACCTGAAACCTATTAGAGAGCTTTGGAACATTCCACAGGGTTCTTCCACTTTGGCCAGAGGGCATCGTAAAGGTCCTCACAGAGAGACTCAGGAGCCGACAAACAGCCAGCAAGGTGAAACACTAAAGCTTGAGTTTGATATGGAAGAGCGTGACATCTGACGATACTGCAAGCGGCGGCGTTTTTTTTTTATTGTCACTAGGAAGAAAACATGTTGCATCCACTGGATCCCTATGTGGTCTAACGGCAAAGACATTTTCTGTTTTTAGATTCACAAGGAGTTTGTCTTAATAAAGGAACACTATGATTAAAACATTTTGGCAAGCCAAGCAAAACTTTTATCAACTTTTTATCAAATGGTTTGCCATCTGGACTTAAAACAGTAGGGGCCCAATAGTGCGCTGACACTAAAAAACAAACATGCATAAACACACACAACCTGCTGCCAAATTTCTTGGAGATAGCCTTATCTTCTCTGCTCTGTGTGTGTATATATGTGTTTTAGTGGTACCAAGGCCCATCTCTTTGGCTGGATCTGTTTCCATGCCTCAGTGTTATGCTCACTGGGTTTAGCTCTATGGGTGTCTGTGGCCTCTCCTCTGGCCGCCCGTGTCCATTTGCTCTGCGGGTATGGCAGGCCTGAGCTGACAGATGGCCGCCCCTCTCCATTCCGCTCCAGAGTAACACAGTAACTGGTTTTTCCTCCGCCGTTGACCTTGCCACAGCCAGCCAGCAATCCAGGCTGGCACTCGGCCTGTCGAACAGGAGGGTAATGAAGTCCAGCGCTGCTCACATGATTATTAAGGCTTTGACGCTGGGGGGCCTTTCAGAACCTTATCCCCCTCCCCTCTCCTCCCCTGTCTGCCATTCACACAGCAAAAGTTCGATGAGGATAGTCATTTGTTACATGATACTTTGGAAAACCACCATTTTGCTCCATAAAGAGAGTGAAAACTTTTTTGCGGTACTCGTTTGGAGTCTGTTTGTATTCTAAAACAAACCTCTCTCCACCTATGAAGCGTACTTAACAACAATTTTGAGAACAACATTGAAACTCTTTCCTATTCAGTAGCATATGATAGCTACTGGTGTCCCAGCGTGTATGTCATTCCAAAAACACACCAAGTGAGAGCCACTACACAAAGTTAGATCAGATCTGTCACACTACCAGTGGTGCTGACAACCTCTAAAAGCAATGCAGTTCAGCAGTAGCGCACCACTTCACTCTGACTGTAATTCTCCCTTACCGCAAGCTTCTCCAGGCACGCTTGGAACCCTGGTCCCATCAGGGCCAGGCTGGGATTTGAGAGGTGTAGGTTGCAGCTCTGACCTTTACTAAGGCAGGACTGTCTGTTTGCACTTCTCCCAAAAGCCCCCCTTCAGTCAGACTGCTAAGCAACCCCATCAGACCAGGGGTGTGCATGCACCTACGGCCTTGGTGACATCTCAGAGACCATGGGGAGGTGGAGTAATGCAGAGGTTAATTCTGATCATTCAGTATTTATGGGCTTCACTTCAGAACAAGGGTTGGCATTAACACTCTAAAGGAGACATCCCTCCTGTATATCAATAAAACATACCCTGAAGCACAGGAAGAGCCTACCTTTATTCAGGTCAGTCCCCAACTAGACGCACATAGGAGGATTCTATAAGTACACCAGTGAATCCGTCATTAGACAATGAATTTAAATTCAAAGAAAAATGACAGAATTCATAAAAATCAGTAATATTGAATTTAGTTGTAATTTATGCTGTAGAATGAATAACCCAACAACGACCACAGTCCATCCAATCACTGCAAGGAATTTTCACCAAATCACCATGGTGACATCAACCTACCAATTGCAATGCAGTAAGGGGCAGCAAGTGTTCACTCGGAGTTTGTACAAACAGGCTGTATGAACTGAGAGCATCAGATATTTTCTCACATGTTGGCCTAGTCTGTGAGGTGTGGGGAAATGTCAGGAAAATCAATAGATAAGGACCACATCAGACTGAGCTTGTCTGGCCTAGCAACAGAGCATCCCCATGGTGATGTCAATTACCTCTGCTTTACAACAAAAACACCAGGAAGAGCAAAACAGTCTCTGCAATGCTGTAAAACTTTTAATGCAGTCTCCTGGTTGCATTGAGGAATTTGTAAGAAACTTTGTTTTTTTTTTTTTTTTTTTTTTTTTTTTCAAACCAGACTGGTAGGTAACACAGTGAATGTGAGAATCTTATTGATAGCACCTTTTTGCAGCTCACTCTGTTTTCTATTCTCCTCATGGATGCTGCATTAGTCAGGGAGAAGTATAATGTAACGAGCAGTAAGGTGCGCATAATTGCATATTAGCAGCAACACACTTGGCTGCACGGGAGGTGACTGCGCTAACGAACAGAGAGGCGTTATTAATCACCAATTAATAAAAGCAGGCAGAAATCACACTCGGTATATGGCACGCATGGTTTCCTTTGTTTCCACTGGCTGGTCCAAGCCTGTTCTCTTATTTATTTCATAAGATTGATCCTGTTCCTGTGCTGTGTTGTCTATTGAGTTCTGACTCTGATCCAGCCCCCTAGGAGTCAAATGAGGAGTGTTTGGCCATGTTTGTTAGCAGATTACATGTGTATGTGCTCTATGAATGGGTCCCAGAAACTGAGGGAGCACCATCAGACATACCTAATCAAAGAGGGTTATAGGAAAAAAAACAAAGAATGAAAATACCATATACTGTTTATGCACCAGGAGGAAAAAAAAAAAAAAAAACACTTACTGGAGTAGTGAATGTGTTGCCACCAGGGCAGAGACAGTGATGGAGACCATGCAATCAACATACAACGGAAAAGTTGCTCTAGGGGCCCAAGACAAAAGGATATGTGTCAAGGATAATTTGCGGCCCTTAGCAAGAAACAACACACAGCTTTCAGCTTCAAAAACTGTTACAGTGTGTCTCCTGTCTGTTCCCCTACTAACAGCCAACATAGTATGTTTTGCCAGGTTGGAGCTTGGTTAATACGAAAATGTGAGCACTACATAGTGAGGCAGAGGAAAAGGGAGAGAGAGAGTGGACAGAGAGGGGAGGAAGGAGAAAGAGAGAACAGAGAGGAGGAAGAGAAAGCTAAAGGCGTCTCACTCGCTCTCCTCTCCAGCTCTGTAACGGCCCACAGTGCCTGCTTCACACAGAGCGGCCAGCTGTACAGCAAATGTGCCTTTCCCTCTCCGCCCCCGAACCTTTCCACCCCTCCAGTGCCCCCCTCTGCCTGGGCCGACCAGGCCACCGGCTCCTCTCTGTGAGAGAAGGCTCCTCCCTGACTTGGCTTCGAGCTCGGTGCTGTCACCAACCCAAAAAATCTGTAGAGGTGACCCCAAAAACACTTTTTCTGGGATGTGGTTTGGTTTGTTTGTTTACAATTGTCCTTCTGAACACTGCCACCTTGGCAGGAGCTGCTTGGAATGGACAGGAGTGAGATGAGAATTGGATTGAAAGCAGATATAACAGGAAAGCAAAAACCTTTTCACCTTTAAAACCCTTTAAGACAGAGCCCATGCTTCAAAACATGTCAGGGCTCTGAAAATCCACACAGGGACATTTGAAACAGTGCGATAAATGGGCCAAACGTGCCCCCCATGAGGCTCCAAATGTCATAGTTTACAGTGGGGTCAAAGTGAAGCAATGGGGTGGCATGATGGCGTGCTGATAAAACCAAACTGGCTTTTGTGTCAATGAAAGACCTTCAAAGGTCCTCTTAGAAAAAACAAAAAAAAAACATGACGACTTTGAGAAAGGACTGTGATTTTAAATATCCTGTCCTATGCAATTACTACAAATCAAGATGGCAAATTAAATTGATGGACAGATTTGTTTTTTAATCTCAAAGATAAATAGAAATAAGGGATTTGATAGTGACTGCAGCAGCTGAAAGCTGTATAAATCTGTGTGTCTCTGGAGAAAAATCGGACACCCTCAATTCTGTAAGTGTGCCATGCCAAAAAAACTCTAAACTAAAGAGTGGCCAGCTGTCTTCTGGCCTGCTATTAAATTGCTCCTTGGATGGTGGCGATATCATTTTTTTCTCCATAGGAGTATCACACCAGGTCCCCAAACAGAGCGACCAGCTGTACAGCAAATGTGTACTGATCCATCTGGGCCCTAGCAGGCTGCGGCCTCCATCTTAAGACACGTGGGGCCGTTCACAGGCTTGGCTGGGTCTGGGCTGCAACACACCCTTCTGCACCCATGGCCACCTCCTTCCCTTTCATTTACCTCCATTATCATAGTAAATGTCGAGTAGCTGGCCACCAGAGCTGCGCTTTATGTCTGAACCAGGACTGTCATCATCTGAGTGTAATATCCATGCATCAAAATGTGCTGGCAGTCGAACAGAAGAGGCAGCCATGAGCACTCTGGCCCGATGGAAGGAGGTGAGGGTGGAGACTGAGTGCACTTGGTTTAGGAAGACTATTGTATTACAAAGGCAGCTAATATGGACTTGTCTGGGTGAGACAGGCTCAGGTTTTGTTGTTCCATACACTTAGCACTATGGTTATGTCACGGCACATCACTATATATAGAGTTATCAGTGTGAACTGACACCATGGAGCGGGGCTGAAAACAACACCCCTATGAATCCAGCGTCTGCTCCATTACCTACGCTAATAACGCTGACAGCTGAGCGGAGATGACCCCAGCCCCCTGTTTCCCCTCTCCTGTGCAGATGGCCATTAAAAGGAGAAAGTGTCCCTTTTTTCGGTAGAGAAGGTATTTAGAGCTTTTTCAAATGAGTATTTTTTTTCCCTGTGTTTTTGGCCCAAATTAGCTTTGCAGTGATTACAGGTTGGATCAGATTTAACCTGATTCTACATTAAAAAAAGGGACCAATTCTTAAGAAGCTATGTAAAACCACAAGACCAACATTAGTTTTGTAAGACAACTAACCTGTCTACATCTTCAGTTAAACATATTTTCTTTATTCTATTCAGTTTCCTTTTTGTTTG
Organism: Scomberomorus guttatus; assembly: GCA_038419695.1. Taxonomy (NCBI): domain Eukaryota; kingdom Metazoa; phylum Chordata; class Actinopteri; order Scombriformes; family Scombridae; genus Scomberomorus; species Scomberomorus guttatus. The sequence goes on along the minus strand of CM076457.1, from coordinate 17,149,705 downwards.
TTTGTTTTACAAAATGCAATCACTTCTTGACAACTTCATCTTTCTACCAAATTGTCATCACAATGAGTTTTGTTTTCTCCATATTTTACAGATCAGAAAAACAAATGCATCTAACAGAAACCCTTTTGAGGAGTCTGATGAAACCCGTGATCATGTCGAATACAAAGCAATGGCATATCAGAGAAGTAAGACATCAGACAATAACCCAATCACCTATCCTCCTGTTATCTTAAGCTGTCTGAATTCCACTATTACGAGGGAACTGTGTGCTTGTGCGGCTGAAAGACATAAAATAACCGGTAGGGGGGTTTGTTTTCTACCCTCCCAGTGTGCTCCGTGCCTGCCTTTGCGAGAGAAAGGACTAATGCTGGCATGGTACTGTATTAGGCACCCCCAGTAGAATAGTGGGTGAGCAGATCGCAAAGATGAATACAAAATACACACCTACACACTCTCAGCTCGTCTCTCTCCTTTGCAAATACACCGCAGCATCAAAATCACAAATCACAAGCTTCTGATTGTTTATGCACAAACAGTGGGTCCCTGATAGAATTGCCTACCGGTCCTGATAGAATTGCCCACCGTGTTTAAATTCACCTGCGCCTAGAAGCGTGTCCCAAACAGAGAGGCGGTTTGGTTCCAGATCAATGAGTCTCTCTCCCACTGAAGACAACAGATAATGCAGTGTAATGAAAGAGCCGCCAAACGAGCTGAATAAATGAATGAATAAAGGAACGTGAGACCGGAATTCGCCTACTTACTGCAGGCAAGAAAACCTGTTTTCCAATTGTCTGTTCTCTACAAATTATTCTGCCTGCATACAAATGACAACCAAAAGTAAAGACATTTTGAAATCGTGGAGGTTAGTGTTACACCAGCATTCTTTGTTTAGGAATCTTGTGAAAGGGAATGAGTAATTTGGAATATTTTTGATGCACAATGTAATAAAATAAAAAAAATCCATTTCTTCAGTTGATTTGACGTCATTAAATGCAGAGAGCATGAAAGTATGTTACCAAATGTTGTATTCAGATCTCAGTCATCTGAATGGACTACTTCAGTGAAGATGCATAAAAAACAACCAAACAAAAAATGTGCAGTAGCAATGTGGAGATTCTTCAAAAAATGTGGGATAATATTTGGAATTTTAAACAATTTGAATAAAATCTGTATTTGGTTTAAATATTTCAACAATCTGTATGTTTTCACTACTTCAAACTACCTTCATTACAGAGTGGTTTGAAGTGGAGAGATTCTGCTCCACAAGCATGCACACATACTATATTTTACCATTCACATGCATGGGGAAATGAAGATGATGGGTTTATAAATGCACAACACTGGGGATGCAGTTGATGGTCAAAATATTAAAATAATTCCACCTATTTGGTGATGTGATCCAGATACTTGTGAGCCTGAATGAGACAGGGTCAAATATTTTATTACATATATCACATCAATTCTCAGTATGTGATTCATCTTTCAAAATTATGAAAAGACTATGTCTGATTTTTCTAAAATTATCCAATATTTGTTGTGACATTGGGTGAATTTTCCTTAATGATTCGTATATTGTATTGATGACGGTCACATAAAGTCATTCCCTCTTACATTTAAATCACACACCTAAAAGCCACACTGATTAAATTTATGCTACATTACAGAAATACTTTAGGAAATGTAGAAAAACACATTTACATTGATAGTACACAAACATTGTTTTATATGACTTGTGTCACTGCAGGACTGCAACAGAGACCATAATGAATCAAACAAAAAAAATCTCCTACCCAGCATGTGGTTGGCCACATGAACTTGGATGTCCCATTCACTGTAGAACACCATCTGACATTTGATGCACTGGTATGTCTTCTTCTGTAAATAATACCAAGAGGAAAGGGATTATTATAGTCAAAATCAAAAATGAAAAAATAATATTACACACTAGAAATCTATTTTTTTCATTTTTTTTCATGAACTATTCAACCTCAATTCAACCTTAATACAGCATTAAAACTACCTCTTCAGTTTGTGAAGGGCTGGCTCTGGGCATGGGGGACACCTGGGGGGTCTTGAGCTGCCCGCTGTTACTGTCTCCTGCCTGTTCCCGGTGCACTGTCTGGACATGGTTCTGCAACTCTGCTTCAGACTCAAACTTCACATTGCAGCTGGAGCATCGTGTTTTTGCAGCAGATGATGAGGATGTAGAAGAGGACGAAGATGATGAGGAGACTGCTTTGCCTTTCCCCTCTCCTGGGCTGAGACTCTCACCCTGGATCCATGTGGCTGTTGCTGGATTGGTGGCCCCTCCGTGCTGCTGTTGTTGCCTCCCTCCATTCACTGTTGGGCTGGAGCTCTTGGAGCCAGCAGCTGTCACACAGGATGCACAAAGTCCATATGGCAGTCCATTGATGTCCAGCTTCACCAGGTCCAGTTTGGACCGAAAATCTTTCAGGCAAGAGGCGCACTTGAAAGGTTTCTGGACATGGTGTTGCTGCTGGTTCTGAGAGATGGCATTGCAGCGGCCCGTGGGTTGGTTGGAGGACATAGTGCCTGTCTTTTGCATGTGGAAGGTACCATGGATCTTGAGCTCCAATGTGGAGGTGACTGTCTGCATGCACACCACACAGCGGAAACCTGTCAGGGAATTCCTCAGGTCAGGGTGCATCTGGCAATGTTCCAGGAAGTCCTCCTCACTCTGCAGAGGCATCTTACAAATGCGGCAGCTGCCTGTGTCCAGGCTCTTGCTATGGGTGACCTTGTGCTCAGTCAGGGTGAGCAAGGAAGGGAAGCGCTCCCCACAGATGGGACACATGTAGTGTTTGACAGGCCCAAGGTGGGTCTGCATATGTTCCCTCAGCCCAGCCTCAGAGAAGAAGGTGCGGGAGCAGACATTGCACTTGTGGTTGCCCTTGATCATTTCAGCTTTCCTTTTCATCATGGCACTTTCACCAGGGCGTATATTGTGGTCTCTCAACTGGTGGTTAGTGAGGAGTGACTCCATGGTGTAAGATGCCCCACAGATGTCGCACCCATACATGGGCTCTGCGGTGTCCACCTCTTCCTCACTTCCATCATGGCTGTTGTGGGACTCCACCACAGATCCTCCTGCTGCCCCTGTACTATGGCTGTTGGTTAGGAGACCTTGTAGCTCAGCATCTTCTTTAGGCTGGCCATCACCACCACTTACAGTAGAGCCATTAGCACCACAGTTCTGTGCCTTTCCCTCAAACACACAGTGTTTCTCCCTTAAATGCTTCTCCAACAGGACAATGGCATGGAAGGCCTTACTGCAGAAGCGACAGTTATACTTCTTGCTGTGGGTGGTGATATGGCACTGCAGCTCCACCTCTGTGCCAAAGGACTCCCCACAAAAAATGCAGCGGTGGGCACGGCCCTGGTTTTCCAGATGGCTATGCTTGACATGTAGCTGCAGGTCTGTCTCATGCCTGAAGTCCCAGTTGCAGGAGGTGCAGCGGTACACCTTCTTCTCGTTGCTGTGTTTTACAGCCAGGTGGAGCTGGGTAGACACCTTTGAGTCAAACACCTCCTGGCACAGAGTGCAACGAAAGAACACAAAGGTATGCATGTCAAGTAAATGCTTTTGCAGGTCATCAACTGAAGTGAACTGCTTGTCACAACTCTCACAGATGTAGTAAGTGGAGGTAATAGTGAAGTGAATTGTCACATGCTTCAGCAGGGACTCTTGGTTTGGGAACTCTTTGTTGCACTGTGGGCAGGTGAGTTGAGGCTGTAGGCCATCCAGATGAGTTTTTAGGTGAGTCTGGAAAAGGTCTAAGCTGGTATACTTGGCTCCACACTGGTTACATATGAACTCACTGGTAGTGCGTGAGGCTGAGCTGCCTTGCTTCAGCATGGCAGTTTGTTCCACAGATATTGGAGAAGAAGGACTGAGAGTGCGCAAGGATTTCTTTCCATTGTTTATGTAGTTCAGCGCCAGTGGAATGTTCTTGTGATTCTCCTTGATATGCTTGTTGAGCTTCAGAACACTGTTGAATATGGGAGAATTGGTGCAGTACGAACAGGAGTACACCTCTACTATAGGCTCCTTTGGAGTAACAGCCAGAGGGGAGTCAAAACGCAGGCTTCCCCCATCACAGTGAGTCTGACGAACATGCTCCTCCAAAGTAGCCTCTGTCAAGAAACCCATGAAACATTGGGGACAGAAGAAGGCATTGCTCTCCTTGGCCACAGGACTGGGAAAGCCATGGGAACAGCGAATGTGTTCCTGCAGGGCATTGAGATCACTCAGCACCTCAGGGCAGAAGTTACACTGAAGGAGGGCATCAGGTAAGCTGGCTAACAGGGCAGCGTGGTCCTCTGCATTGTGGACCTGCTTAAGATGTTCATTTAGATTTAATAAAGAGGGCAAAACCTCCAAACAAAACTGGCAAGTATGGGCCTGCTCTGGCTTGTCCAGATGCATGGTTCGCAGGTGAATTTGAAGCACAGCCAAACTGGAGAACACTTGCTTGTTGCAGTAGATGCAACTGTAGGAAACTTTAGGCTGTTTGGAGGAACGTCCCATGTCTGATGTGTTCTGAGCGGCCCTCTTTCTCCTTCCCCTTGTCTTGGGCACAGGTGGTGCTGTCTCCACCATTGTGGAGCTGTCGACAGAGAGGTTGGAGTCAGGAGTGGTGCTAGAGACAGAGGTGTAGCCCACAGTCAGCAAAGAAGGGCTGTTACTATGGTTACTAGATTCTGGGAGCTGGTGGATGTCCATGTGAGCATAGAGGTCCTCAACAGACAAAAAGTGCTCAGAGCAGATAGCACAGGTGTGACCCTTCCGGTCGCGGCTGTGGGCCTGGTCAATGTGGGTCAGCAGAGTTCCCTCATCACTGAAGGGCTCATGGCAGTAGATGCACTGTAGGGTGGCACCCAGGCCTCCATCCTCTGATGGCGAGCACTCAGGGTGGCACTCGGCGATGTGCCTCTGGAGCTCTTCTGGGACATCAAAACCCTCCTCGCAGCGGCTGCATTTGCGGGTTTCTTTCAGCTTCCATTCATCAGCTCTAGAAAGGCTTGAGCTGCTGCCATCTTTGCCTCTTTCGTGTACTTGCATGTGGCCGTGGAGAGAGCTGGAGGAAAGGAAGCCTCGGCGGCACACAGGGCACTTGTGGGGTTTGTTGGAGGCGTGAGTTTTCATGTGGATTTTGAGGTGATCACTGCGGGAGAAGGCAGAGTCACACTCTCCACAGTGGTACTTCTTATCACCGGTGTGTAGCTTCACGTGTCGATCGCGGCTGCGCTTGTGCTTAAACAAACGGCTGCAAAAGGTACAGCTGAAAGGGAGTTTATCCCCGTGGCTCTGTTCGTGACGCTTGAGGAAGCTTAGGCGACTGAAGGACTTGTCACAGAACTGGCATGGGTATGGTAGGCCAGGGCCCCCTTCATCCTCGCCAAAGTCATAGTCCTCGCAGTGTCCTGGAGAAGTCTGATCCTTACTGGAGGGAGATGATGCTGGCCAAGAACATGATGGGTCATCCTCAATATCAGCACCGTCTGGAGAAGAATACAGAAATAGGGAGAAGGAAAGAGAGCAAAGAGGATATCAAGGGCAAGTCAGAGGAAAAAAGATGAGAGAGAAAAGAGAGAAAGAGAGAGTGAGTAAGAGAGGTGTTTGCTAAGACTGTATTAGCAACTAATTTATCTCACTCTTTCGAATAGAAAAGGTGGGCCACTATGGCGTTATTTGTCATAGTAATTATAAGGTAGTGGTGTATGAATTTAGAATTCTTTGCAACTTAGACCATTTTTTCTTCAGCATAAACAATACCTCTCCTTAGGTGTTATCTTAAAAGTTACATTTAAATATGCAATTTAAAGTATAATTAGCAAAGAGAATAAGTGGAAATACTTTTACTACAATTAACCTTGTATGTGGCCATATAATGGCTTAGCCCACTGTGACTCAAAACACAATCTCTGACATTTAAAGCCAACCCAAGACAATGGGTGTACTTTAGGATGTAAGCCTGGCATGAGGTAAATTAGAACATTTTTTATTATTCCTGAACAATTACTAGAATATTTTTGAAAAACAAGAACCCTTGAAATGACCTTAAGACAAGAGAAAAAAAACAGGGAAAAGCAGTTCTCAAGGGTGAAAGAGAAGATTAAATGTGTAATTTAGACCACAGCCATGCAAAGCCTTTAGGAGCCTTCCACTGCAAAATAGATGATTTTCATGAAACATGGGCATTTCAGAACATCAGTCAATAGATATCAGATTATAGAATATGCATTATTATCATATTTTTCAGTGTGATCTGCACTAAGCTGTGAGGCAACTAATACTGGATGGATGAATGTACCATGTGCTGATACAGGGAGAGCAAAGAGGGGACAGAGGGAACAGATTGGGGAAGACAACTGAGTGGCTAACTATCTCACTCAAGGACAAGCAGGTGCAGAGAATGACCAGGGAACACCAGCCAACTGACAATACGGCTCCCATGCGTGTTACAATTACTTTAACGTCTCCCTATACAAATCACTTATTTGCCGACATTCCTTTCCACTGTTGCACTGCACAGTGATATCAATGGAAAACACAGAACACCACTTTCCACAAGTTCAAAAGGTTACAGACCACTTCTTCCCGCTGCCGAATTCTAAGTGCTGTGAACTTCCTTACCTAAATAAAACAACGTAATCCCAACCCCTTCAGAAGAAAAAAAACTGTGTCAAAAGGCCAAAACTTGGAATGGGAAAAACAAGAGGAAACTGCAAAGATTTATGAGAGGGACTAAGGAAAAGCACAAGCTCTTTCCAGGATCCAACCTCTGTACTCTCCTTCAGCTGACAAATCTAAGTCTCTCTCTCTCCCCCTTTCTGTTGTTTTTGCTGGGAGATCTGCCCTTTGTCAGGATATCATGCCCTCTCTGAGCACTTACCCCCATCAGGGCCTATCTTCAGGAAACAGATGGGGTCGGAGGCCATTCCCTTGCCCCTCCAAACTGCTGAAAGCGGCACATTGAGAGCCCACCTCCACACCGTGGCCCTCCCGGAAACCTCCCACCCCTGGCAAGGCGCCCACTCTGCACACACATCTCACTCAAGAAGCAAACCTTGCCTGATTTACTTGCTTTATCTCTCATACATGTCTCAATGTTTTTTTTTCTCTCTCTCTCTGGTTTGAGGGAGGATGGGTGACTCAGTGCTATGCCCTCCTCCACAGAGGGGGCGGATCTGCCCTCTCTCACACTGCCTCCCAGGGTATAGGAGAAGAAGACAGTGCAAGAAGAATGACCCCAGCCAATGCCTTACAGTCAAACATATTGGCTTCGAGACAACAGTATGAAACAAACAAATAAATGGGCCTGTATACAAGGCTAAATGAAATTCTACAGTCTTAAATGAGGATGTCTTTGCCTTGAGACATTACTAAGCTGTCAGGACAACCTCATTCCATTTTTTTGTTTGTTTACTTGATGTATATTATTTATTTAGTGCCTTTACTCCAATAACACACATACATAAAGTCATATCTGTAGGGGACATGTGGGGGTTGCAAACAACAGAGTTCAGCTAACAAATTGAACGTGTTTAGATGAGCAATACTTATGTTAATATAAGGTTGGTGAAGTATTACAGAAGCTGCTGAATAATACTATCATGGTATAATATTAATAATGCAGTGTAATTTCGCTCTGGGTTGCACATTTTGTCCTACTAAAAGTATCATCATAACAATCTGATTTAAATATGTTGTATGTCTGCTGGACAAAAAAACCCAGAGTTTCTGATGCTGTAAAAAAACATGGTTGCTAAGTTACTTGTTTTACTGTGATGGCCATCAAAAAAAAAAAAAAAGAAAAAAAAAAGAAGAAAGATCACATCTGTTTTTGGGCATTAAGAGTTGAAACTGTACATTTCAGGTACATTGTCCCACATAGTAAGACTTAAAACAGTTTCACTCTCTCACACACACACACACACACACACACACACAGTAACATACACAAGAGAGCATGTGCACACTGCACACCCGCTCACAGTAACAAACATACTATATATGTGCACACATACATGTGCACATAGAATACAGATACAAGCGCAGTGGCCGAAACAAGTGTGTGAACAACTGTAGATGAAAGAGCAATCTTCCTCAGGAGACCTCAAGAGGAAAGAGAGAGACTTGTTTTTTTCCTTCTTCACCCAGACAAGAAATGCCCAGGCCTCAGCAGCAGCCTGAGTAAATAAAAGAACGGGCCTTACTTCCCTGTCTCTCGGGCCGGGGGCCTGTGCACGCCAGCACTCTCTGTGCTGCTGCCAAAGGGGATGCTGGGGCCTGAAAAACTACACCCTGCAGCTGAAGGGCTGTCTTTGTTGGTCTGCCAAGGCCTTCCTGAGCATCCTCCAGCCAACAGCCTGTCACGTCCTGGGAGGAAGACCTCCATCTTAAGGCCTGTCCCTCTCTGGGAGTTCTGTCCCTACCCCCTCCATCTTTCTCTTTTAACTGTCTCCTATATGGAACAAAACAACCTCATTTGGAGTGTTCCTATAGGGGATGGCATAAATGTGCCTTAGTCATATTTACTAGTAAGATATCATTTCCGCCATCAGTTACACTACATTAAAACTTTTTAAAAAATGAAACAAAAAAAGCCCAGCTCGTCAAGTTCAAGTATTCAATTTTTGTAAGTTGAATTAAGATATCTGCAATAGCCACACAAATCAGTTTATCTTTTTATTGAAATCGCAAATGTAACTATTAAAAATTCCCCCTTCACACGCAGGTCTCAGTTTCCTCAAGCCAGTCTGAAGTACTCTTTGTGCACCACTTCCTCTATGCTCATTTATAGCCTTTCCCAGAGTAAATACTCCTGTTCAAATAAGATCCTTAATGCTGGGAACAGGTAAGTTTGCCATTTCTGTACACAGTCCCATAGCTTCTGATATCCCCAAAGAATGTTTTGATTTATGCAATTAATGTATTTGGGAATTAGCAAAATATATAAATATAAATTTAAGAGAGCAAGTCATTAATTTTCTTGATCACATTGTTTCCCTTTGGAATATAATACATATGGTGGCAAGCATTGTCTCAATTTTTCTTTAAACGCTAAATGATACGCATAATTTGAGAAGATTCATTACAATTACAATCTTTGTAGACAGAACATATGATTTTTGGATTGATAATAATAAAACTGATAATATTTCAAATATATTAGTGGCTAATGTGCTCGTTAGTGGAGCAATAAATAAAATATATGCACAAAAAAGTGATACAAATCCAGTAAAATCCCCCTCTAGTGACTGCAAAAGTGTGCAGCAATAGAATATGTGAGAGTTCGGTTGGTAGAACAATGTGTTTGATAAAGAAAGAATTAGAGAAAAGCCTATTATGTCTACATGTCAAAAATGAAAGAGCCAGACAGAAAACATATAATTAATTCTCTTGAAATGCATTGCTCGGATGTTTGGGTTGAAATCTGCTGATGAACATACAGTAAGAAATTTTGTCGTAGCTGTCAACAAAAGTGACCTATTACCAAAATACTGTAAAAAAAAAAAACCTATATGTTCTTCAGCAAAGCTATTATGTTAGTCTCAAACCCAGACACACCTTTGTCTCCGCATTTTAAAGTTTTGTGAAATGTGTTTTTATAATCAGTGCTGCAACATAAAGATAAAAGATAGGTGCTCAGAGAAAATAATGATGACCATCCCTCAACTGAAATGGTCTTTTTTGGTTTTGTGTAACCCGTATTTTGAAGAGTGCAATAAATAAATACATAAAGTTTTACTTACATAATGACTTACTTTTTATTAGAGAATTTGACATTTGTATGCAGGTTTTGTCCAAAGCTTATATGCTTATTAAACAGGCATTTGTGATTCTATTGTTTTCATCTCATAATACTCCCTTCTGAAACCTTTCAGGGACCGTGGTTTGGGAATAACTCACTGCTGGCACTCAGACCTTCATGTCTGAGGTCCTGGAAGCAGTTCAAGATGGCTTATCACTGCCTAACAGCAACACACTACATCTCCTCTATTTAGGAAGCCAAACTCTTATCCAGGTCCAGGACCTTATCTTATCAGAAAAGTGTTTTTGCTATCACTCATCTGCCACTTCTATAGCAAACTAGACTTTGTTCAAAAGCCATTCTAGAGATGCAAAGGATGACCATGCTTTCAGCAGCCAAACATTATCTTCCTCTCTGTTGTACCAGAGATCTGTACGTAGTGGTTGTCATAAGAGATGTGTTTGTGTGAGTGTATTTGTGGCACATTGGGGATTGGGGATTCATTGAATAAACAAAAAGCTGACAACTTGTCTGATGTAACACCATGACCCCACTTCATATTCAGAAAAGGGATCTTTTTACAGTTACTGGGAAAAGTAGTGAGCCTTCCCCATGAGACAATGCATGTGTCATCTCAACGCTTTTCCTGTTCTGATGCCCAAATAGCAATATGTGTCTGAACAACACGGTATCATGTACGGCCCTGTTTGTGACACAACCACTTAAGATCTAATAGAGGAGGTGGCGAGAGAAATTTTTACATTTGCTAAGACTCCATTCTCTCTGAATGAGAGTGGTGGTGGGGGGGAGGGGGGGTTCAAGTTTGTAGGACTAATTCCAGTCAGATGCACAAATCACTCAGTTGATTCAGGACACAGAGCTCAGAGGACACAGAGCTATTGGAAGAAGCCCAGTGCTGAGCTTTACTCACAGTAGTCCTGCTACATCCCTGTTTTAAGACATCAAATCCAGTCGAAATGAAACACTGATAATTCCCAGTAGCTGTCAACAAAAGTGCCAGGTGGCTAGACATGGCTTTTTGCACCACGCAGCTGATTAACACACACACACACACACACACACACACACACACATATCTATATATATATAGCCAAACCAGAGGCATTTAAAGGACCTTCTATTTACCATTAACCTCAGATATAGCATTGTCTATGTGTGTGTGTGTGTGTGTGTGTGTGTGTGTGTATACTCAACCTGTCTCTCTCTTTTCCTATTTTTTTTTCTTAGCAAACACAATATGTTTTTTACACATCACTGAGAAATGTCAGGTCCCTCTCCCCCCTTGCTACAGATCAATCAAATCCACTATGCTACAGGATGAGAAGGAGGGGTTGTGTGAGACAACTGGAGGAGCAGTGATCAAGGATGCTATCTTTTACTGGATGAGGTAGAAAAACAGTAGATGAAATAAGGATTCACTTCCCGGGGATTCATCAGTGCCGTGGCAGCGAGTTACTCTGGCCTAACATCATGTACACAACACATGTCCGCACACACTTGGAGGAAAAATGCACACGCCCCCAAACTGTAGTCAACGGGGATTTTTTCACACAGGGCCTGACACAAAGAGCTGGGACATCAAGCACTGTCCTGACTCTGTGGTCTGGGTGTCCATTATTCTAGCCCTCATGGCTCTGTCTCTCAACCATGGGGAAGCGGCAAACTGTCAACTACTTTGTCCACATTACCCACGTCCCCCAGCTCAGACAGGAGCACTTGGTCACTGTCCCAGAAATCACAGTGCCCCAGTGGCATCCCAGGAAAGTTAGACAAATGGAAGGCCAGAGAAGGAAAAGTAGGGCGGCCAGTCATCCTTTACTAGGCTTTTTCTTTCCATGATAGTGAGACACAATGAAAAGTGGAATTCCATTACTTATTGCAGAAATGTGTCCCTGCTACACTGATGTCTTTCCACAAACATGGAGAAACTGAAATCGATGATGACAATCAATGATAATGTTTCTTAAAATAATGTCAGGCCTGTAAATTGAAGGATGTTGGTGGTCTGTGCAGGATCTGCCTCATTGTGTTTCCTGTGAAAATTAGTGTCATGTAACAATCCATAACTGCAGTGTTTGAACTTTGAAAGCATGCCAGAGATGATTTACTGCCGAATAACACACACATTGAGGTCAACAACACACTTTAACACATCATTTGTATGTCAGATATGGATAAACAAGCCTTTGAAGATGCTGTCATTCACATATTTCACTGTATGAGAAACAGTTCATTTAAATAACTGTTTATAATATAAATGGCCATTTTTACAATTTGCAGGAAGGCTGTCTTGTATCATAATGTTTGGCACTGCCTGCGGTAGGTTATGCATTTGTCTGCAAGAGAAGTTTAGCGTTACTGTAGATTAGGGCAGGGCAAAGTCACAGAGACAGGGTTAACTAGAAATTAAATTGTCAGGAGTGGTTCATTTTGCTGCTTTCAAAATTAAGTCTTTTTTTTTTCAAATGAGAAAAGGGAAATTAATGAGAGGACAAGAAAAGGAAGAATTTAATTACACAATTATTCAAGAAATGTGGATTTGGGGTTCATAATAGGTTACTATTTAGAGTGCAGTGGGTGGGCTCGAGAGCTAATGTTGATGTCTTATTGTTTCAATTGAATTTTACTTGATTTGAAATGTTTGAATTAGTAAAGGTAAGCTACACTGGCACCAAAATGCCAGCTTTCATTTCATAAGTGAATGAGTATTAATTGCGTACAGGTGGATACTATCACCATGGCAAAACAACATCTTAAAGTGTAATCCTTTGATCCGAGGCTACCAGGCAGCCATTATTAAGCTTTGGTAGTCGAAAGACCTAAAGGTGTTGCAAAGCAAGATGGTTGGAGCAGTTTGTGTGTGGGAGTGGGGTGGTGGTTGTGGTGTCATCTCCCCTAGTGCTGAACGGCTGGTGGTGTGGAGAGGAAGGACAGTTGACCACTTCAGGTAGACTAAGGCACAAACAGGAAGGAGGCTGTTCCCCAGGTCTTGGCTGGACCAGCAGCCACAGTGAGCCTCCCAGGGGGAGAAAGGAGGATGACAATCTGTCCCTCAGCATGCCCCTTCACCGCCTGCCTCACTGCACTGGCTCTAAGGGAGTGCTGGGCCAGGCGGGACTGGGCTGGGCTGGGCTTCAATAGGCAGGGGAGCCTCTGTGTGTATGTGTGTGTGTGTGTACTGTTCCCTCAACACTGCGGCAGACCAGGCGCAGGACCCAGTGGACAGTCAGCTAGCCAGTCAGCCAGTCAGCCACTGTGAGAGATGCTGCAGCGCTGTGCTGCTATTCTACTAATATTTCCTCACTGTGCAGGAGTTTAGTTGGATGCTCTTTTGTTTTTCCCCACTCTTAGTTACTCATGGAAATTTGATTTATGTGATCAGCATGGAAAAGAAAAAATTGTTGCGCACACAGAAATATGCTGAGTTATTGTATGGTTGCTTCATTAAAATAGGGTTTGCTGTGCAAGTTTCAAGAGGCGCTATCCATTACTTAAACCCAAGCACAGCACTCAGTGAATTTGGAAATAGGGCCTAATTCTTTTTAATCAAACTACCTCATAGTGACCCATAAAACTTGGACTAGACTTCAACAAACAATTATCTCACTTTTTACGGATAACTTCAGACACTTGGACTATTTTTAAAAAAGACAGTTAGTCTGCCAAGTGCCTATTAAGAAAGTCTTATATCAACACTTCTTTTTTTCACTGCAGCAGTAGGACGAAAATCACATGCATATGGTCAAACAACCCTAGCAATTGAGCCTTGTGTTAGCTTTAGCATTAGCATTCATAAAAAAAAAAAAAGCCTGGCCCTGCTTCTTGACCCATGACCTTTGGTTCCCCTGATTAATACACTGTGGCTCTATTTGATATCTCCTCAACGCCATCCCAGCTTGTCAGTGGTAAAACAACTGGAGACAGCCCAGGAGGGAGATGAAAACATGCATCTTGGAGAGTAGAGCGGGAGGGGAAGAAAAACAAGCATCAACTCAAGCAAGACGATGTATTTTCATGCATCCCTGTCTTAAATGTCAAGATTTCTTAACCCTCAGTGACTGCAGCACTGACACCTCTCCAAGGTTCAACAGAAACCGCATTCATTAATAATTAGCTTAGCTGTGAGGACAGGGAGAGAGACTGAGAATGAGGGAGTGAGTGAGACGGCTAAAATTTAAACTTCTGTCCTTTCCCGAGAGAATCGAATTTCACTACAAGTTTTTTCATTCTTTTTCATTTCTTGTTTTCTTGGTGTGTTGGCCAGAATCCCGCAGGCGGCCAATGAACGAGCAATTCAGACGTCGCATCAGCCTTACTACTCCCTCCTCTCCTTAATCATGGCTCTAATACCCTCCAGATGAATAAACATCTTCATCCCCTCTCTGTTAAAGCCAGAAGGCTCCTCCACTCTCGAATCCAAGTACGAGAGACAGAAAGAGAGAAAGAAATGGAGAGTTGAAGAAGGAGCACAGGCAAAGGATGACAGATGGAAGGGTGGATCAATGTCGAAATGAACCAACAGCAAAGTAACAAAGCCACGGCAAGATTTTCTGGTTCTTCCCATAATTCGTCTGATCTATTTCCCCCTTGACACAATTATCACAGTCCTTCTAATTATTTTTCTCTTCTTAAACAGATTTCTAATGGCAGGCTGTGCTTTTTTATGATCATGTTTGTAAAGTGGAGGCTTTTGCGAGCTGTTGTGCAACCTTGTCGCCTCAGACTGTGTCCACAGACTGCACAGGAAGGGGGAAGGGGGGAGGAGAGGGAGGAGGCGGTTGGGGGGGGGGGGTTGGTCTCTAGAGAATGGGCCAGGCCCCAGACCAGCACTTCCCTGGCCCAGTAACTGTGCCAGAATACTCATGACATGTGTGTACAGTATGTGAGCACAAATGGCAGACAGATTTAGGGGTTTGCTTTGTTTCCCCTTCTATTGTTTTCTGCTGGTATCCAGGCAGCTCATCATCATATCTTAATACTACTAGCCTAAGTATTATGAAAACAAACACACACACACACACACACACACACACACACACACACACACTCATACAAGCACACGAACATGCACACCCCTCACGGACTGAAGCAGTTCCTTCTGTGCCCTCACCCTCATCTTCATTTGCAGAATAGGGCTGGAGTATGAGGCCTGAATACAACCAGACAAATGACTACAGGGCATTTTACTTATTCATCCATCACTTCACATTGATTTATTCCTGTTTATCTATTTATCAGCTAGAAAAAAAAAGAAACCCTTTGGATTGTTTTGCTAAAAGTTTGCACGCTGACGTACTTAGTGGAAAAACTTTCAGGGTCACTGTAGAAGAATCCCTGAAAGAACTTATCGAGGTTCGTCTTACCTTTGAATACCCTCCTCTCACTCCAGCACCTCAATGTGGATATGTCTCTCCCTATTTACATAGGCCCAGCACTCCTTGGCTTAGTAACCATTTACTTAGTTACACACCACCACCTGGGAGGCTATTTATGTCCCTCTCAGGAGAGGAACTCAGTATGACTGCCAACCAACACCTCCGCATGAATTATCATCCATTCAGGATCAGTAAACTTGAGGAAAGATCTCAGATGTTCAGTATGACTTTACATTGAAATGTTTTCTTCAGAAACCATATTAAGTGAATACATCAAGCATTTAAGGTGAGTCTTATGTTATAATAAAAACAGAAATGTTGAAATCTTTTAGTTTTTTTTGTCGATATTGTGACCATTTTGTAAATGCAACTCTACTGCAGTAATAAGGAGTTTTCCTTCTTATATGTGGTAATCTAACGTCTATCAGAATGTGCAGCTCACTGTGATGAACTCATTTCAAGGATCATAATTCAGGAGAGTGAATGTAATAGTCCCCCAATATCAGTTATCACTGACAGCAACATTCATATCGGCTAATTACTTTTCATTGGGCTGTTGTAGAGGAGAGGACATCAGCCTTTATCTCTATATGAAAGGAGAAGACATTACTGTGGAGGAGCTAGTGTTACTGTACTGCTAATATAGAAACGTCATACAATGAGATGGTAATAAAACCTGTGTCACTACTCCAGTGGTTATCGTACTTGGCTACTTTAAATATCAAGAGAATATTACAACTAAGGTGACCTTTAATTAAATTTGGCATGCAAATAAGTTGATGAGTCAGGAAGAGAGTGAAAGAAAGAGATGTTCTAAGATTACCATTGGAGTCCTGAAGACACACACACATAAGGTCCTACCGGCCTGGTAAAGGGATCCATGCTGTTTTTTTTGTTTTGTTTTTTTTTTTAAAACTAGAGTACATCCACCACAAACATAGGAAGCCAACAGGTCAGAGCAGTGCTTTCTCCCTTCCTTAATTTGTATTTTCCTGAGAGTTCTTGGGTTAGTGAGGTGACTGTCATCTCTGCGGTTGTTCATTGTCTGAGGTAGGAGTTGGAGTCGGGGAACATAATCCCACGCACTATGCATACAGTGGGGAAGAAATATGGGCACAAAGGTGGCGTACAGCCCCTCTGGGTAATTTGTAAAACACGAGCCATGGCACCCGTCAGGTAACTCAGTCACAGGTGCACCATGGGAGGATCTTTGGTGAGGAGGCACACCTCCCACCACAGGGCATGGTGGGCAACACAATGTTTTCTAAACATGGAACGCTCTATAAAGTTGCCTCGGTCTTTATTTTTAGGACTGTGTTGAACGCTGAAAATATTGCAGAGGTGGTAGCTACATTGTTCTTCTTCATATTTTTGGGAACTATTTGCTTATGTTATCAATTGGCATCTGGTGGAAGGTCAGAGATATTGCACCTTTCCTCTACTAGATTAAATGTTGTCATTGCTTTACACCAATGAACACAAAAAATGACACACACATATTATACATGCCTGAGCCCACACATGTCGCTTTAATAAGAAGTCTTGATTAGGATTCGGCAGACGTAACATCCCGCATGCACGGTCTCTGCTTTGCTAGGCCTCAGATAACCTTTATCCTATAGGGTTTAATTAATGTCAGCCAGTCTACTCTGCCTTTCAGAAGGAAACGACTTATTCCTCTGCCCTCATGAAGCCCAAATCCCTCTGTTTCACTGGTGAGGCCGGCTACCTTGTTTATCCCAACCACAGGTACTACTCCCTATTAAGGCCAGCACTTGTTACAGGGAAAAGGTTGAATTATTTACCAACAGCAGAGAGGGAGGAAGAGAGAGGGAGGAAGAAACAGAGAGAGGGGCATTTGGTACATGGAATAAGATTTTTATGTTGTTTTTTTTTTTGAGGTTATGAACGAGGCAAGATTAATGATCCATAGACATTAGACACATGTGCTGATTACCAAGGAAAAGGGCATCATTGCATACAGTAAGTAGAAAATAAGGCCATAGAGACGGGTGAGTGAATTGCCCCAAAACATCATGTATTAAGTCTCTTTGATGAGAAACACTTTACACCCTGTGCTTTAATAGTATAGTTTTACACATTTGATCATGTGTAAATAGATGAATGTGTTTTGTTAAATAGATACCAAGGTTGCTTGTGCGCACTCTTCACCCAGGGCAAACTGTCTGCATTCTATCTGCATCTCAGCCTCTCTGCACAATACAACAAAACATACAGAAAACAAAAGGGAGCACAGAGGGGGAGAACGAAGAGACAGACCAAACAATAAACTCAACCACAAGAGACAGAGTTTGACTTTGTGTGTGTGCGTGTGCAGCGTGTGTGTATCGAAGAGGGAGACAGAAAGCGAGAGGAGGATGAGGGAGATGAAGACAAATGCAGAAAGGGAGAGAGACAGAGGGCGGCAGAGAAAACGAAAGACAGAGGGAGAAATCAAATTTGCAAGAACATAACAAAAAGCTGTATCTCCGACAAAAGAGAACACACAAGGGTATTTGTCTAGCTGTCTGCACCAGCAGGATCCTCTGAAAGTTTATTAAACTAGAACCCTTCAAGAGAAGGCAGAGAGTAGTAAACTATACTACTGGGGAGGAAAAAAAAGAGAGGGAGAGGGAACAGGAGTGAGGGGGGGGTTGAAAAAGAAAAAAAAAACTAGCTTTTCAGCCTCTGTCTCTCAGAAATTCTTTTATTTCAGCCATGCATTAAGTAACCTCCCCACTGAGTTCTGCTCCCCTTCCTGGTGTGGATAAAGCCGTCCCTCGGGGGAGCCGCTGGTAATTTCCAGCTTCGCCAGAAACTCAGGTATTAGAAAAGACCGCTTGGGGACCTGCCACAATATACCTTCACAATTTCATACGCTCTGAAAAAGAGGGAGCCCCTCCCTCACAGCCTACCCCCACCCTCCCAGTAAACCCCCTCGAGGGTCCCCAGTTCAAATTTCTGAAGTGCAGACAACGGGTGTATGTGTGGGGGAGGGGAGGGTGGTGGTGGGGGGCCCGTGGGACTGAGCACCAGCAATAGAAAATCCACTGCATAGAGGAGAAAAAAGCATTTCCTCTCTGGTCTGGCAGGAGTGCCTTTTTTCCCCTGGCTCCCACCAGAGGCTTTTTACAAAACATGTGTTGCTGACATGTTGACAGATTGCTCAGTGAAGTGTTAGGCGCATGCACACGGCTGGCCATTTAGGGGGACATGGCTTCCTACCCAACATCCTCTACCTGAGGCACCATGTTTTATACATCATCCCCCAAAGAAAAAAAGGAAACAATAAAAGGTAAGGGAGTTGCTTCCTTTGTGAGGAAAGCAGAATATCAGAGAGCAGAGAGAGACTGCGTATAATGCTGCCTTAGCTGAACTGCGGCGATAGGGAGGAGCAACGGAAGTGAGAATAAGGGAGGGAAATGGTTTGAGGCAGGAAAGACGGAGATAAAGCAGAGAGGTGGGAAAAAGAGCTCGAGGATGGATGCATGGTATGCTTATGTACAGCAGGTGAGCTTGTCAAACCAATAAAAAGCCCACAAGACCTTCTCTTTGTCTTCCTGTACTGAAGCCACCAATAGCAGGCAAGCGGATAGCATCTGATCAAAGGCCAGCTTCCAGATCCAACTTCTGCTCCTATCAGGGTATCGACAGCACACGTCTTAATCGCCCTGCGGCTCTAAAAGTGCTGCCGTGGCAACAGGATGGAAATGGGGATCATAATGTATTCATGGTGCCGGCGACCTGGGGGCTGCGGAGCGTGCTCTCTGGGGACCGCACTTTACCCAGAGCCAGACGTGTCTGGGCAAAATCACTCCACACAAGACAGCAGCAGAATACTGAGGAGCCATGACAGGATGGAGGGAGGGAGGGAGAGAGAAAGAAAGAGAAAGAGGGCAGGCAGCAGAGAGATGCTGATAGAAATGGAAGATGATAATAGAAAACAAAGATGGAGAAGGGTTGGGACATTAGAGGTAAACAACAGCTGCTGAATGGTGTCAGAGATTACAGTAAAGAAAAGAAAAATGGTTGTATTACTCCAGTACTGAATTGAAACTTCAGAACACAAAAGACAAAAGATCTGAGGCTTGAGGAGGAAAAAAAACAGGATGTGATTGGTGGGAAGGGGCTTGCTGGGATGAGTGGCTCTACCTTGAGAAGCCTGATGCTGCTTGACCAGGTGGGTGGTTGGCTGGGAAATAAATTGCAGAGGAAATTGGTCCAGATTATCAGGGCCACAAAGAGACATGGCCCTTTGGCCACAGGCGAGGATGGATAAATGGCTGGATGAGTAAATGAACAGAGGGATAGAGGGGGAAGATTGATGGCTGAGCAGATGGATGGTTTAGTTGGATTGAGAGTCCAGTTACCCACCACCCCGCTACCCCCATACCCATCCTATCTGCTCCTGAAAAATAAATGCTTACATTGGCGATATATCTTGTTTTTTTCCTGCTGAATGTAATGTGCTCTCTGACCCTTTCCATCCTAATGATCTCCCCCTCCTCCTCACACACACACACACACACACACACACATATATACATACAGAAACACACTCACAAACTCATACACACCTGCAAAAATGCTCACACGCACAAACAAACAAACACAAAGCTATAGCCTGACCTGCTTTTCCTCAACAGGAGGGCAGCTACAACAGGCACCATGCCAGGTAAACATCCTCAAGCCTTGTGCACTCACTGCAGAGGGTAAAGCTCAATGCTGAAAACACACTCTAAAATACAAGGAATAGTCAATTATGTTTAGGACTGGGAAGACATTCTTAGAATATATATTCCTCTTACATGGCCCACCTGCTGTATTTCGAAATAAAAAATAAAAGACACAACTTTCGCTGCATTTTATATCAAGATTCCATCTGTAACAGAAAGTCATAACACTCCCCCGTAGAGGTGATGATTCAAATGCATTAAGTCTCCCAAAATGAGAGGATTCACCTGCAGACTGCGGTGCGTCCTTCTGCACTAACTATCCTCCACACGTAGTACACCCTCAGGCATTCAATCTAGGGCCACAGACAACTCCCCTGTCTGTCTTTCCTTCTTCCCTTTAGCTGACAGGTTGTTCGACGGCTAAGCTCCAACACGGACCTCTGTGTTTGTGATGACTGTGCAGAGCAATCAAGGGAGAGAAAGAAAGAAAGAAAGAAAGCAAGAGAAGGAATGATGAGGAGGGACGAGAGGAGGAGTGCAGGCGAAGAAGAGGTAGAGAGAAACAAGGACATCAACAACGTGTTCTCACAGAGAGATGACCCCTGGCCATCCCGAGGCATCTGGTTTATCTGGCTGTCTGGGTAAGCCACGCACACACCTAATGACTCCAGCCTGGTCCATGTCCCATAGGTTTTTTTATCCCGGATTACGGATGGGGAATGACAATGGGCTGGTAAACTACTATGTCTCACGTCTAAGGGCTCATATCAGACAAGGAGTTCTCCATGATGAAAAGACTGGGGTGAGTTGAGAACAAGGTTCAAAGTTTCTGAGAAGGTTATGGTATCAGTTATATTTACAATATGGTGTAACAATCATTTGAAAAAGTTTACAATAATGAGTTTAAGACACCTATATTTTTAATGCTTCTGTGTTGCTGATTTGTATGCACCATAAATAGTATATTACTTCTCAAACTGAAGGTCAAATATACCCATAACTCTGAGTTGCGCATAATGTTGGGAGCCAATATGGAGATGCAGTTTGGACTCTAACCTCCCTCTTTTTTTCCTCATGTTGCATGGTGATGCTGAACAGACCTCAATCTACTTCTGCGGTGGAGATTAGTAATCATCTAGGGTCTTCATATTGATGGCCAGGCTCAGCTTGTTTGCATATTTACTGGCCTCAGAGCCCAGTCGCCTGAGGTGAGAAGCAAATTACATTTCTGCTTACCCCCACGCGCACAACCCTCTCACACTCTTTCGATTTCTAACCCTCGTTTTCTCCTCCTTTTTTTTTTTTTCCAACCTTGTTTCTCTTAACATGCTGATCAGTCATCTTGCAGTAAGCATCCTTGCCTGCCCTGGTTGCATCCGAATAGCGGTCTCATTTGGCTAACATCATCACAGTGTAATCTTGTTGGAGAGAGCAATCAGTTTACTTTGGAATTAGGTATTCCGTTGGTGGGCCCGGAGAGAGGGAAGGCTCAGAGGGTTTAAAGGATGCAAACGAAAGCATGCTCTCCAGAATACAGTCTTGAGCCTGATTGGGTGATAACAACCCACACAGTCTCCATGTGAGAGTAATGAATGGCCAATGGGAGGCCTGAATAATAATGCAATTGGATTAAAATCCAATCATACGATGGTTTTGTCTGTTGACTTTGTTTGTGGGGTATGTTCTACAAACCAAGTTCATGATGAGAAAGATGCATCATGCTTTGACTGGGGGCACATAATGTCCTAATATCAAGATTACCACTCTGTTTACTACAGCCCAATCTCTCCTGGCTGTCTGTCAGTCCTGCAGGATTTTGTTGATCTGATTTTAGTGTGCATGCATTGCATATACAGTAGAATGAGTCTGATAACATGATGAAGTGATGGTAACAGTAGCTGTTCTTTGGTGTCTTAAATCAGTGGATTATTTAGAGAATGGCTACCACAGGTGGTGAGTTACTATTTAATCAGAGATTTTAATGTCTTGGTTTATCGCAGACATGTACCAAGCTGGCACACTGCAGCCTTCTGCAGAGTCCCTGCCACTCATTGGGAGGCTATCTCTTAGGAGAGGCTCTCTGATCAAATCGATTGACTCCTTCAGGAAGATCGATGAGCCAGGCAGGTTGGAGGTGGAATAGATTAGATGACCTTTACATTTTCAGTGGTGTTGGACCCCCCACTGCCCACTGCTCTTAACATTAAGAGGACATCTCTGTACTACCTGACAGCATGACTTTACTGTCAAACATTCTGTACTGACACACACTGTTGCCTCTGCCAAAGCATAGTCCAGCTGGTGGCCTTGGAGACCTTAAACGACACCCATCCTGCCCATAAAACTAAATTTATGAACCCACCTTCCAGTCCGAAAATGGCAATTAGCAGTAAGGAACAAATGTGTTACTTCACATGATATTTGAGAATCCCTGTCATTGTGGGTGGCTGAACTCCCCATATCCTGAAGTATAGGAGTGGCTGTTCCACAGAGCCCCATAGCAGCCCCCACCCAAACACTACCCCCTGGCCAACAAAAACAACCCCTGGGAGGGGTATAGGAGAGGGGGAAATGTTGAGTCGGTGATAGTGTAGCCCCAAAGTTCCCGAAACCACAGTGGCTAGCAGGATGCCGTCACAGCTGGCTCCACTCCTTCCTGTGGGCCCGCTCCACAGAGCTCAGTCTGCAGGGAGACATAAACCTGTCGGACTGGTCACTCTTTCCACCGCCCTCCATCTCCCTCCTTCCTTTCCTCCCATTACTGGCAAGTTTGGCAAAAGCCATCTAAGGAAAAAGCCCTATGGGGATCAATGTGCAGTACATTTCCACACAGGCATAAGCAAAATCCTGTGACCTTTTCATTAGGGAGGATTAACATGATTCAAAAGCAGGCAGACGTGTCTTTTAGGTGTCTGTGAATGAGGTACACGTTGATTTGTGAACTTGTCTTTTGTCTCAAAGCCATGTTACATCCTCTTGACTCCTGGTGTAAATTACTATAGAGAAACATGCCACTGAAAAGCTGTTTGACATTTGATATGCTAATACTGAGTGTTAATTAATAAACCAAGTGTTTGTTCATGTTATGCACTTCACACAATTGTTTATCAAATCTAACCAGAGCAAATAAAACATAACACACCACACACCTGTTGAGGTGCTATCTGATCGAAGGAACTAGGAACTTACTACAAAAAAGTCCAAAAAGACCACCTTGTACTCTGAAGCTTCTTATTATTATCAGTAGTATTTACCACTAACATTGTATTTTATAATTAACAAAGGCATGAAGTACCAAAAACTTGCACACCTGAGTGGATGCAGAGAAGAGCGAGAGAGAGAGAGAGAGAGAAAATCTACATTTCACAAAGCAAACTCAGTCCAGAATGTCCATAAAGTTTTTAAAATACATTTTTGCCTTTTCTTTGTGCCTAGTTATGTTTCTCTGTATCTAGTTCATCATTATTCTAGTGAGCAGTCCCACGTTTGAAAGAGAAAAAAGAAAATCATTTGAATTCTGGGGACCCAGAGGAGAGTGAGCAAAACCCAGAGGTAAGATCCAAGCCCGCTCTTCGTGCCCTTCCGTTGGCTGCCTACCTGGTAAACATCTCCACAAGCTCCTTGCTTTCAAAACACGTCAACCGGTGCCTATGTACTTTAGACTGGCCGGCCAAGCAGGAATAGAGACTTTATTTGTTTTTTTACTTTTTCCTGTTTCTCTTCCGAGCCATCGCACATAACCTGTCTGGCATTAATGATGTTGTTAATAAAATGCGGCTGGTCTGTGGGTGGATTTGCCTGGCAGGCCTGGTGCCTGTCCTTCTCAGAGATAAGCCCACTGCCGGCCTTATCTACCTCCCACAGCCCCACCCAGCAGTGCCGTGCACTGGACACACAACCAGTCAACTCATCACTGGCTAATTACCACCTCTGACTGCCTTACAAAGCAGGCCTGGACTCACATCGCTGCTGCAGCTAAGATTGGCTCTCCCCTACCTTGACTGTGTCTCTCTCCGCTTCTTTGTCTTTTTCTACCCATCCCTTTCTCGTTCTAAACTTCCCTTTTCCTTCCAATGTCTCAGTATATTTAGTTTTTCTCTCCTGGCCACCCTGTACTCTATTTTATTTGTCTCAGCCAACTGACAATTTGGAAGAATTTCCAGTGAGTTTTATGGCTATATTTTCCAGCTGTCACTAGAAAGGTAATATGCAACAGTTCCATTGTGGGTGGTCAGGTAAATCCTCTGCCTACCTTCCAGTGTATGTCGACGAATTTTGAAAAGACCTAATGTCATTTATGTTACAGTTTCTCGGTATGGGCTTAAGCCATTTGCGAGCTGGAGTCAGTTCAGTCTCATAGCTTCAGCAGAGCAGCCGAAGTCACTTGTGTTACAGAGGGAGGGAGCGGTTTCTTTTATTCAATTGTTTTCCACTTCCACGAGCGTGTGCCAAGGGGGAGGAAAGCGCCGGCTTAACACGCTCTGCAATTCAACACGGCCAGACGCAGTCCTATTAAGATTTAATGTGCCATTCTTCTGCTTGTGCCGCTGAAAAAGACTTGCAGGCTGAGGAAGAGAGTGAACAAAGAGCAGGCAGAGCCAGGGCCAGGGAGAGATGAAGAGAGCAAGAGAAACCGAGACAACTGCTTCATGGCCAGGTCTTTGTCACACGACTGAAGTCAGTAGTTTCAAAGGGATGCTACATAGTGAAGGGGGAAATAACAACAGTGTCGTTGATATAGTGTTTTCACTCAGTGTGTGTAGTTCTGGGTGAGTACATGAGATTATCTCTGTTTTGTCCACATGTCATCCCTGCTATTGTGGCTACCTACTTAAGAAAGAGGTCAACTGGATGAAGTCACAGCATGTGTTTAGCCTCTTGGGCGATGAATTATATGTCATCTAAAATGCAAAGTGCAAGCACGCAGGTGCTGCGAGGGAAGCATGTGTGCACGCGTGCGCGTTAATACGCGTCTGTGTGTGTGTATGTGTGTGTTTGCATGCCTAAGCGGATGAGTGATTGAGCAAACAAATACGTTGAAAGATGGAGTGTGTTAGATAGAGGGGGATGTGAATATGAGGGAGGCAAAGAATTGCAGTGCTGGCCATTGTCTTTCCTGCTTTGAACACACAAACACAAGCATAAAATGTAGGCTCTTCTATTTCTTATTTTGATTGTTTTTCCACAGAAAATGCAGCCCTCATCTGACAAAGACCAATAAATACTTTATACAGTGCATAATGTGTGCAGTGTGAAGCACAAGGGAGAGAGAAAGAGGGTGTCCTCACGAGGGCATATGCTTTGAATTCCTAATGACACTCCTGTTAATGTTACTGGCACTGTCGCACAGAGAGGAAACGCACGGGGATGGAGTCAAACATCTACTATAATACTCCCTTTTTCTCCATTTCTTTCTCTGTCTCTCTTTCTCTCTCTACCTATTCCTCTTTCTCGCATAGACACTCACATGGAACATGCCCCCCACATAAACACATACACACAGGAAGGACTCAAGCCCAATTCTGAGAGCTCACTCTAGCATGAGGTCTCTTTTCAGTGGCTGCGTTGTGCCAGAAGTAGCTATTCTCCCCTGACCGCCTCTCCTCCTTTCAAAGCCTTGTAATCAGTGTGCTGCTCTTTGTACCAGGATGTCGCAAGACGCCCCGGCAAAAACACAGCAGAATTTCTGATGAACGGCAGTGGCTCAGAGTTCGGCTAATCAGGTCTTGCTCATGTCGCTTTCCTCTTATGTGAGCCCTTTTGAAGCAAATAAAGTCGTTGCAGTTTGGCACATTCTTCTTGGCAGCCGCAACGCAGCTGTTGGATCAATACACAAAGTTGAAAGTTGAAAAAACCCAGTACAACCAATAGCAGCCTGTTGGAAACAGTTAGTAGAAAACACGGACTGCCAGGAGCCTGTTCATAGTTGAGGGTATTACTGAATGTTTCCATGCTCCTGACCCAAAGACTTGATGTAAATGAATTCAAACACTTCAAATACACATGTCATGGTTAGGAATGGAAGGAGGAAAACATATATCAGTGGGTTTAAAAAATGTGTCTGATTCGCCGTCATAAACAAAGACTTCATATATACAAATGTGTCTAAACTATTTCTATCATATTACCACCCTCTGCATTGTGGGGAGATCTTATTGTTTTCACAGAGTATTAGTATTTCATTTGTATTTTTCTCATAAATCTGAAATGTATTTTATTGAAGCTGAGTGCATTTTGCAATGTCTGCAGGGAAGAAGAAAGGGGAAATCTACATAATATAAATCCATATATGGCCCAGTTATCTCTCTCTCTTTCTTTGTTGCACCCTCTCTGATTGATTCCTTTATCTGAGGGAAGCAGAAGACATGCTCTGTTTGCTCGCACAGTGGCCGGATGGAAAACAGAGAAAGACACTTATTAAAAAGGTCATCTCACAGAGGGTTAAAATAGCAGGGCACGGATCTCTCTGGAGGGAGCAGCCATGCCCCTCCTCTAGTGAAGGACACAAGAAAAGGTGTTGCTCAAGGGAGCTGGACCCATAATGAAAGAATGGCCACCAGGCTGACAGTCCATGTGTGCACTAGGCTATTCAAATACCTTCAGAGACACAGAATTGGAGAACTGACACTAGAAAGACATTGTGAAAATGCAATCTCTTTGAATTAAACTCTGAGCTAGAGATGTTATTTTTATTTACAGTGTGGGCTAGCTAGTAAACACAAGTGGAAATGAGCTGAGGAGCGTGGTATTTCTTTGGTGTTCAGGTCTGAAGTCACGTTTCCTTGCCTACCATTGCAATCTCATATCAAATGAACACGTCTCATGCCAACTGAGAACAAAAGTCAAACTACAGACATAATTTCTCTTTCTCTGTGAAGGATCAGTAACAATACAAGGTTGTACAGACAATACAGCAAGACAGTCAAACAAAGCTTTTGTGAAGTGTTTTTGGAAAGGCCTATGGAATAGCAGTGCCTCCAGCCTCCTGTCTCCTCCCCAGGGCAGCCTAAAGCCCTGTCGGCAGGATGCTGATCCCCACACGGAAACCTGATCCGCAGCCATCCTGGAGCCGGCGGGGGGACGGGGGAGCGCTCTCCCCCCGCAGAGCCGCTCCACTTCTGCCCCAGAGTTAAAGGGGTGCTCTGGGGGAACATTCCTCTAGCCCTGCCCCAGCCAGCCTCCACTCTCAACTCTCTAGAGGAGCATTCTTCCAGCCCTGCCCTAGCCTTCACTGGGATCTCCTGGGGAGCATTCCTGAAGCCCTGCCCCAGCTCAAGACGGGCTCCCTGGGGACGCATTCCTGCAGCACTCTCTCTTTCTCTCTCCCCATCTCCCTCCTTCTCCCTCACTCCCTTTCTCAGGCTCTCGCCTTCCTCCGCAGTCCAGCATTAGCGCGATCAATAGCACCGATCGCATCGGGGACACGAGGCAATCCATACCCATGCACTCCCTTAGCGCACTGCAGTGGTCACGGCTTAAGTGCATGGAAAGGTGTTATACCTCTGCCAGATGGGGGGGGGGAGACAATGGCCGCCATTGATCGCGGTGACATGTAACATCTTTTTCTTTCTCTCTGTCCATCTGGGTGTGGTCGACATGCAGCGAGAATATGTTTGGACTTTGTTTAGTCTGTTTTGTCTCACTCTTGTTGTGAAACTTGTGTTTTACACTATAACATAGACGCAAAGGATGATGAGACCCAGAATACACATGTGAGACAGTGGGTGTATATGGGCATGTCTGGTTCTAATAATACACTGTATTTGCCTATGGCATATCAGCTGGGGGGAAAAGAGCTGAGTTCTGTCAGGGAACAGCAAGCAAATCTCTATATGGGGATTGGTTCCAGTCAAGCTCTGCAATTTGTTTACCAAAAATAAAACATTTGAAATTGTAAAATTGGAGGGTTTAGCAGGTGCTGGTGGTTGATTAGAAAATGGTTCTAATAAAGGATCCATCTGTGAGTAGAGACTCGATGTAAGGCAGATTAATTGGTCATGGATGTCTACATAATGCCACATAGGAAATCTCCTCCCATATTCCAGAGAATACACAAACACACACTCTCACGCATACACACATTCAAAGTACTTAGTATGCCATCTAGAAGTTTCTTTTCTCCCACTGTGTTTGAATACTAATAGAGTGTTTCTGCACAATCACAATACCCTAATGGCAATTAGATTCTTTTGTTTGGTTTCCACGGGGGCTCTTATCCAAACTGTGTTTTTTTTTCATCATTGAGCAATTAAGAGTTATTTGTCCGTAAGATTGAGATTTATAAAAGCCAGGCTTAATTATAGGAAAAATATGGCTGAGTCAGTCATGACCACATTGCAACAGTGCTAAACATACACGAATCATGTATTTCATGTATGAAACATGAATCAAATACACAACTCTTATTACATTACTGACTATTTCCTGATTATTACACCACAAAATAAGTATAAATAAAAAGAGAATTTTAATTCAAGCAGTGTTGGAACATGTCCCCCTATGTCTTAAATAATGGCCCTTTGTGTTTGTACTTCCTAGGTTCCCCAAACAGACTGTCCACCAAATCTGTGTTGACTTGATGGAATTGGGTGTTAGATTGAAAAAAGGGCGACAGGAGGTTCTGCACTTAGTTTCGCTCCAACCGATGAATGCTTTTGTTGGATGACAGTAATGTGAAAGTGAACAGTGCATTGATTTTCACAGCTTTAGTCAACTGAGCGTCGCTTTTTTTGAATTTGCACACACATGAGCACACTGGAGGCACACATGCATGTAAACAAGCACGCCTGCACACACAAAATCACTTCTACGATGAACATGCATGCATTTCTGCGTAAATTAACACCAATGGGGGCATGACAGAATGCATGTGTACACTCATATTCACACACATACACGCACAAACAATCAAAAGACTTGGTCTGTGAGACTGTCTAACAGTTAATGGAAAATCGTTGTAAAACCCGTAGGATATCTACCCTATAATTTGTGGTTTGCCGATGGGTGGGTTGCAAAATATGAAATCAAACTGTGCTTGAATGTAAACAGAATAGAGACTACAGTAGCTTTCTCTTGAACAGTGCTTTGAATTTGCTTTGAAATGATAAATGGGAGCTTCTGCACTATATCAGAAACAGGATCATTACATTTTAGCCTGTTCTGTTTCTGCACAAGATACGAGGAGGCAAGGTCTGTGCCCAAACATTGGGAAATGTGTGTCAGATGGTGTTTCTCAATGCCCATCAGGACGTGTAAAGGAGGACAGCAAGTCCAGGAGAAGCACATGGAAACCTTCAGTTCACATCATTAGTTCTGTCTGCCACCTTGTCAGGGTATTTATAGCCCTATTCATCCATCAACAGGTCAATGACACAGTCTGCCAATGGCATCATTCTCTTTCAGTCCCACTAGGTATTACTACTGCAGCTAGCTAGCATTGGGACTAGCTAAGGGACTTTCCTGGAGCAAGGACCTGTTTCCAGTTGGTGGTCTGCTTACTGTGGGACCTCGTAGCTGCATGTAACAGTCTAGTGAAATGTTAGAATTAGTATAACACTGTGTAAAATGTTACACTGAAACAGGCAAGGGCACAATGCACATACTATAAATACACATACTGTAGCCTACAGTGATCTATTATAAGGACACATGGAAGCGTGTTTGTATGTCATGTCTGTAGATATTGATGTACAGCAAATATAAATAATGTGCTATGTGTGTGAGGCCTGTGTGTGTTGTTGGATATCTACCAAGGAAACTGGTAGTCTGGTGTTATGCTCCCCTTGGCGCAGTGTACTAACACACATAGTGTGGCATATTCTCTGATGAAGGCATAGAGCGAGAGTGGGAGTGGGAGAAGAGCTGAGTGGCAGAGTGGAGGGGAGGCTCGGTGGGCTGAACGTTGTTTACCTGTCAGCTGGCATTGATTAATCTTGTGTTCGGTGAGATCGCTCAGCGACTCGAACACCTGCCGGCAGCTGTCGCAGCTGTGCAGTGCAGGCTCCTCGTCCTCCTCCTCTCCCTCCTCTCCTTCCTCTGGAGAGAGCAGCCTCTTCCTCAGACGCCCGGTCTCACCATCCTCCGCCGCCCTCTCGAGGGCGCACTCTGGATCTGCCGAACCACAGGAAATGACAGCACCACATAGTCAGAGGGGTGACCCACACAGTGAGGTACTACAGCTTCCTCTGGGTGACAATAAAATGGATTTCTAGACTCTGGATTTAATAAAAACAATAATAAAAGCTGTAATAAAAATGCAGGTTCAATTTGGGCCTCTGTAACTCAACCACTCATGCCATAACCGAACTGTTGGGCAGGTGAGGGTGAGAGATATACAGGCACACACAGGCAAGGTGGTACAATGCTCACACACACAAATCTAACACACACATACACACACACCTCTGTTATTAGAAATGGTTTTATGTTGTGTTTGCCCTGCTTCACCCAAGCAAAACTTCAGTATATGAAACTAGACTGATGGGAATATGTGTAGTTAATAAATCCTGGATTGCAGTTTTGGCTGGACCAAAGAAATATGAAATTCCACCAGCGAGTGCTGAATTGCATCAGTCAGCGTCTATCAAAGGAGACAGACCTCGCCATATTACCCAGACATCTAGGCCAGCGCTGTGGATGTATGGAGTGTGGCACAGTAAGACACACAAAACTGAGATTGGTGTGTGTTAGGCTGTCGTCACGACACACTTCCCTAAATTATTCAGCCTTGCTCGCAGGCAGCCGCGGGTCGCGCACATCAATATTCTTCAATCCATCTGCAGTTTTGTCTCTGGTTGGCTTTGTGCTGCAGCAGTGCCAGGGGTGGGAGACTGACTACCCTGTACCAGGACTAGGAATCGTCTTTCAAAATACCACTCTAATCGGAAGTTCTTCACGTGATGCTAAAATATTCCGACAACAAATCAAACCTTTGCATTGTTCCCTCACAGCGTACCATAAACATCTTCACTAAGACGCATAGCAAAAGCGAACATGGCTTTCAACAGCATCTTATAAATAGGCAGCATGGCCTGCAGCTCTCTTTCTCCCCTGCTGTGACCATTACACTTCACAATAAGACTGATTAAAAAGCCATACTTACAATCAAACAATCATGTCACCCTGGTTAAGGCTTTGTGGGGCAGAAGATCCCTTGCACTTCACTGGCAGCCATTTTAAGCCCCACTGATGCAAGTGCTCTTCAGCTTGTCCTGAAACTCCGGAGGGGAACATTAGGAGGAAGCCTGTTTTTTTTTTTTTTGCCTAGCACACAGTTAACAGTGCCTGAGGACAAGGAGTGTGTGCCACCGATGTGCGCAGGTGTGGGTGTATACGTACTGGTTGCATATACACATGGGCGGCCATTTTAAGTCCTCCTTCTGTAGGGTGCTCTTAAACTGTGAAATTCCTTGAGGAAAGGCGTTCCAGAACTCATCAAGGCCACCCAGGATTTTTCCTTTCCCCCACTTGCGCCAAGTATTGATGTAACATCACACCCTCCATTGTCCTTCCCTCTTGGCGACTAAGGCTCTCGGAACATGCCCTCTAAAAATATCAGCGCTGTGGTCCCCGGTGGGACCATGCAGAACAGAAGGTGTTTCAAGAAAATGAAAATCCCAACCCAATCCTCACAGATGCAGGCCTTTCTTGCTCTGGGGGAAACACTTCTGACTGAGGCCAAAAGCCACACAATATAGACTTATGATTCATCCACACACATAGACACAGAATTCACAATATGCACTGAAATGTGAACACGTCATGTCTTTTTTTTTTTATTTTTTACAGTGCCTGTGGAGGAGGTTAAGACTTTGATTTTTTTTTTCCAATGGCCTTTATGAATCATTAATTTCCCTAATATTACAGCTCAGCTCTGTCAATGAAAACAACTGATGGCTACATTTAAGAACTGTGTGTTTTTATCTGAAATAAAAACACATATATCAGCGCAGGATCCAGATGCATTTTATTGTAAGTTGATATTCTCATATTTAAAAGGTTACAGATCTACGATTTTAACTAAAGAGAAAATGGGAAGTTTATGAGCTTAAAACCCAAAGAGCTTCATGCATGCATGAGTTTGATTTTCAGTCCCTTGTTTTCTCTTGTTGAGAGTGACAAGTTTCAGCTGTAACTTCCAGTGAATCCAAGATGGGTCAGTGCTCTCGGTTGAGCTGAGTGACCTCTGGTGCACCACTGTGATGCCGCGCTAGAAGTGTACTGCTACATGTTGGGTGGGGGGTGGGGTTGGGGAGCAGGGGACAGGGAGTGGGGGTATGGGGGGGGGGGCTTGACACGGCAAGGTCACGTCCAACCCTGGGATTAAAGAGCCACATCAATACTGAGGTTCCTGTGCCTCTGGGCCTCATACAGTAATCCATCAGATCAGGACATCCTCTTCTACCAGTCTCTACAGGCTGGACAGCAGATCAATAGTAGCATGCTTGGAATGGCTGACAATTACATGTGAAATATGTTGGGAAGATGTGTGGCATATTGAGAATTTTTCATCATCCCTAACACCCTTGTTAATTTTGTTAATCAGCTTGACAATGTTGGTATAGAAGGTAAGGACAAGAGGGAGGCTACATTGACCACTGATCTCTATTCTGATAAGGTCAGCTTGAAGTAAGATGATCGTAGCTCAGTCTGAGAAATTATTCATGAGGGGAATATAATGAAGATCTGACCGAAAGATTTTTGAGGATGAATTTTCAATCTTTATGGTACTAAAAGTTCATTAGTACTGTACTAATAATATGTGGAAATCTGGATGGCGATTGACATCTTACATCTTTAGACATAATATATGTCTCAGTCCGGGTCCATCCATCATACAGACTCTTGTCTCTCATGGTGTCTAGTGACATTTATCATGCCACAACTTTCATCTTGTGAGTTGAAGAGTCCCCTGGACCCCCCACCCTTATATTATTGAATATTTCTGCTCTTAAATATTTATAACCCTTTAATTGATATTCTCCTCTCTGCTCCATTAGCCCCACCAGGGACCCGTGGTCCCTAGCAGGGAAGTCTACACTCGTCCCCCCACTGTCTGGCCCACACACTGAGACAGGTGGAGACACTGACCACAGGGAGAGGAGGGAGGGCATGAACGTATAGGAATACTCATAGAAAAAAAAAAATACAAAGAGGTAAAGAGATGAGTCTGGCCAAACTGCTAAGTATTAACTAAACGGAATTTTTATCTGAAAAGTTAACTCTCACCATGAACCCTGCCTTTAACCTCACCAGAGATTTTATGTCTAACCCTAAACTTGAAGATTAAATAAAATATTGAGCGCCTGGAACAAGGAAAAGAGGCACAGAGAGTTGTTGTTGGGTACTAAGCTGTTTTTGAAAAGCAACATGTGATGGATGTCAGTGTTTTAAACTGAAATTCATTCAAATCCAGCCCCAAGACACAGAGTGCGAAAAAGTGTGAAATCACTGAGGGCTACGTTCTTACTTGCCTGTAGATACAGAATGCTGAGCTCTATCAGGGTTGCCTGAGTCTTTCTTTGTGCAATGAAAGACCTCGGTGTCGAAAACATCATTACCAGCTCACCCATCTCCTCATTTCCCTATCATTTCCCAGAGATCCTGATCCTATGATGCCCCCTCCCCAGCAACCCACCCTACAACCACCCACCCCCAAGTTCAAATTAAGAATTTATTTTAACCAGCGAGCAGCTTCTGTCGACACATGTCGGCGGGCCTGATCAAAGGTGAGTACGCTCCTTTATCAGAGTGAGGGAGGCTGTCAGAAATAGGAGGACATTAAGATTGAATAACCTTCACACGGTTGCCGGCACCTCATTATTTAAAAATCTAAAACTTTTGCCGAGCACCCGCCATATATATAGGTCACACTACATTCTAATGCCACATGTGCCTCCAAGTGTATCCTCCTCTGTGTGAATGGGATTTGGGGCTCTCCACTTAGACCGTCACATCCACTGATCCCCCATCATTAAAGAGCGTCATGATCCGGCGATGGAGCTGTGTGCTTGACACTTGTCAGATTGTTAACTATCGTCACGAATTTGCATAGGGAGAGAGTGTTCATACGGTCGGCACATGCTATTTGATTTATCTGCTTTGAGTCCTCCAGATTCACGTTTAGGACTAATTACGGTTTAATATTTTGATGCATTTGAAATTTGAAAGATTGGCAGAGGTTGTTTGTCAAAAGACATTTCTCTTAAAATGCTGAACCCATTACAAGCACCAAGTGATGCAGAGACAGAAAATGTTATATGTTACAAATAAACATGCAGTATATTTATGAAAATTTTATGATGCATGCTGAGATAAAGATAAGAGTACCACAGAGAGAGAAAAAGTGCCAAACAATTACAGGAGTAAGAACAAACAATGAAGACAACACATAGTGCACTACATGAAGTAAGCGGCACATATAATCACAGGTATACAGACAACATCATCCAGCATTAAAATCTCTGCACCAAAAAAAAAAAAAAAAAAAGCATACAAAGAAGAATGGAAATCAAAGCAGTTGAATGAGAAACAACATTTGAACATGCCAAATGCTCTCTTTCTCTTTCTCACCCTGTCTCACTCACCCTCTCAAAGGGAGCGATAATATTGAATGGAGCGCCTTGCTATGCCATTAGTGCAGTAAAACATCAAAGGAAATGAATAATAGAGAATATGATTTTCTGAAGTGGTGGAGTGAAAGAATCCTTTCCTCTTCCTGCTGTAGTGAGCCCTGCAGTACATTGATCTGTGGGCAGCCTGAACCTCAGCCAGAGCCAGTGTCTCAGACACTGCACTACTACTCTACACTACGGCACCTTGCCACCCAGACACCCCTTCAGATCTCTGTAACACTTCTATTTGCCTCAGTCCACTCCACTTTGACAGAGCTGACACCCTCTTCCAAAAAACAGCCTGAATCTGACATAGCCAAGAGCAAAAAAAAAAAAAAAAAAAGAAGGAAGAAAGAAAGGGATGTATATATAAGAGAGAAGAAAAAGCACAGAGCATGTGGTTATAATTACACACAGGCAGCGCAGTGGTAAAGCCAAGCTGCAGATCTTAAGCCTGCTCGACACTCTCTGGGTAAAAAAGCGCACTGCCTCATTAAATCTCAGATATCACACTGTTCCTGCCCCTCTATACTATGCATAATACTGTCTATCTTTTAGAGGGCCTCTTTTGTTAGCATTTCTCCTTTGCCTTTGCTACATATCAAACATGAATAAGAAACAGGATGCAGGGCCTGCAGAACACTTGCAGAGTCACAGAAGAGCACGACTGGGGGTCTACTTATGAGGTAGATCTTGACACCACATCTGATTAAGCCCTTAGCTTGTCAGGAGTCTAATGGCTACCATGTCCGTCAAAGAAGCGAATGCATGAAAAGCAGGCTTTTCCACTGCTTTTCAATTTGACGTTAAAAAGAGCTTGTTTGGGCAGGGGTTTAACCATGAGGTTGAATTACTGCTGTTACAATAAAGACCTCATGACACACAGACGGTGGTGAAATATTTTAAAAGTTGGTTGGCAAATAGCAAGAGAAATCTCACGGCGTCGTGAAAGTTTACCGCCACAAACAACTCTTTTCTCATTGACCATTCGTCAAAGCTGCATCCTGAGAGGGGGTTAAAAAATAAATCAGTCAGACGAAGTCAAATGAGGAAAGTGAGAAATTAATTTGTGCGCCCTCCTGATTTCTCCACAGGCAGACATCGATCATGTGGCGGCTGTCTCCCCTCACTCTGGAGATAGAGGTGGTGGAGGGATGGGGAGAGGGAGATCCGTGTGTCTGAGGGGGTCGTTGTAATCAGGCACACTCATTAGCTCTGCTTTGGCTCTGGATGACAGGAGGTCTCCGAGGCGAGTCTGCCTCTTATGCCCGGCCCTTCATCCCTTGAGCTGGGGTTAGAGGGGCTAAGGAGGCTGTTTCTTTCCACAGAACCACCCACCAATACCTATCAATACACATTAGCACAGCGGCAGATAGATATTGCTCCGCTTTTTGCAGGGAAAGGCGAAAATGTAAAAAAAATGTTAAGTGATATTTGTGATCTTTTCTAATTTAAAGGGTCAATTGGAAACACACAGAGGGATGATGAGTAACACCAAAGATCAGAAACTGCACTTTTTGCTGTTCAAACTCAAACCTATATCTAAATACCTAAAGTGTGGGTTTGCAGAGAGATCACAAAAAAAATCCTAAGAAAATAATACTGCAGTCATATGCGACTGAGAAAAGCCAGGATGTGTTTTAGTGGTGCATGCAGTGTCTGTATTTCGCACAGGAGCACTCAGAAAACTATGGGTAAATGCTGGACTAATGTGGCAGCCTAGGTGTACCCAGGGTCCCCAGCCTGCTGGGCAAAACCATCCATATCGGGTTTAAAATAACCACGCCTGAGACTTAACCTTTACCAGAGACAAATGAAATGAAAATATACAGTGTGGTGCATCAGGAGCAGGCTTCATTCATAGGGGGCTTTCTGCTAGCCTGACCTGAATTACCGCTCTGTTCCTGGAGGGCCACTGTGAATGGCACACGTGGAGACAGGACACATTCATCTGGGTAGCTCTATTCTACATCATACAGAGGGTTGGGAAACAAAGAGTCTAAAAAAACGGCAGGAACACACAGAGACACAAGGACAGCTATAAGCACACCTGCATGTATGCATGCACACAAACAAAGAGAAGGAGCTCCACTGCACAGCCCTTCTCTTACAAATACACATGCAACCATGCAGTTTACAGTAGGAAAACCTCAAAAACAGTAAACACATATCATTCTGAACCCCACAAAGATTTTACAGACAGACAGACACACACATACACAGACACATGATCCACTTTCCAGCCGAAAATGATGAAATATGAAATGGAGTATTACCGCTTGGAATGGCAGTCCGCCCAGGACTGTGCTGGTCCTCTGTCACATTGTCTTCTACTGCCAGAAAAAGAGAGAGGGGGAGAAAATAAGGGAAAGAAACAGTTAACAGCGAAAAACAAGTTAGACACATTGAGATTTCCTTCTTTTTTATTATTTACTACTGAGATTTTCTGTATGGAAACTCCAAGAGATTTCAACAGCTTTCGACAGCTCAACCTGTGGTTTGGGAATCCACGCAAGCCTTTCATATGTATGAGGTTTGGCAACAAGGCAAACAGCCACCCACGTAAATAACATATTGGACTGGGTAATGACGTGATGAATTATGAACGTCTCCCATGAAACGTCCCCCCCCAACGTCAACAGTGACCAAGTGAAAAACACCTTGATGACTGCATTAGTAAGAAGGTTATTTAGTAGCTTGGTTAGCTAAATTAGATGGGTATCAAAACGAAGATTTGTAGACTCCAGTATAAATATGGACCTTTCTTAAAGCTGACTAAACTTAAGATGCGATAAAAAAAACGTACATTTATAATGCTATATATTCACACTACGTGCCATAACTGCCAAAGCAGCTGCAAAGTGCTGTTGCTCTTTAACAGAGAGGCTGACAAAATAGTGACGGCTTGATCGGCACTCAGATCTGCTCATTAGGCACATGGCAACTAAACCACTTTTGACTTTTTGACAACAGCAACGGTCTTGAAAAACACGACTTCTGTTTAGTAAAAGGTAGGAACCTTTTACATTGGAGCCTTTTTGGAACTGGTGAGAGTTCCTTGTGGCGTGTCAAGTACAAGAAATGAAATGGATTTTAACAGCGGGAAGAGAACAAAAGAGTCTCCCACCTGTTCCATGTAAAATGAGGGTCTCACTGAGGACTTCTTACGCCTCTGCGTTCCACCCCTGCAGTTGAAATGCATTCTCCATTATGTCTTTTCTTTCTAGCCTTTCATTTTCCTGGGCAAAGAGGAAGGGGGAGTCTGACAGGACCTCCCAGTAGGGGAGTATGGCAGTGACTGCCAAAGCAGAAACTGGCGCACTTTTAAAATCGCACAAAATATCCTGTACTTTGCATAATTAAGGCAGGATCCTATGGTGGCAGAAGCCTTTCCCTCAGGGGAGCAAGAGGCAGTGTCAAGCAGGGTGTCAAACCTCAGTGAAAAATGAAGAGGAAAGTGTCGAGCTGTTTCTTGTGAAGCCGACAAACGACAGAGCAACTATGTTGCGCTGTCAGGCCTTGTCCAGCCAAAACTGAATTCCCAAGGAATTCTTATGAGAGGCTTTTATTTTAAAAAAACAAAACAAAACAAAACAAAAAAAAAATTGCAAAGAAATGCCAATATTCTTTCAAATACATTTAAGAATGTCTTTGATTGGAGATATTTCCCTTAGTAGCCATTTTAAACGAGAAAATATGCTAAACAAATGGTCATGGGTCTGGCAATTAATTAGCAAAATCAATTAAAAGTGATGGAACAGACATAGTTAGACACCATGGAGGTATGTCCCTCAGAGTCACCAAAGAGGACTGTATCAGCCAACACAGAAACGTTGTCCTGTTAAAGGAGGCCTTAGTGACTGACGCCCTGAGAGTTTAATGAGTTTCTCTAGCACTGTTGAGCGCCTTGCATCTAGGATCATTTAAATGGGCTAGGGATGGGGGGTCCTAATAAATCCCCCATGGTTCTATCAGAGATTGGTGGTGGGAGCTGGAGTTTTTGTTTTGATTACCGTCCCTGTTGGTGAGATGAGGGAGTTCAGGCAGAAAATTCTATTTTACAATGCCATAAGAACTTAAACATTACGGCAGTTTGCGATGATTTGTCACCACTGTGAACTTATTAAAAGTTTTGTCATTTAAAGTAAACAACTTCCATCACAGTGCAAATTCTTTTCTCATTTGCACCTGTCTTCTAGATAATTAATAGCTAGCTAGGAGCGATCATAGAGGGTAAGCTGTCAAGTAAGGGCAAACTCCTGTGATGTTTCATACAAGCTGGACATTTGATCAACAATCAGAGCACAGTGCAAATACAAACAGCTGGACAGTTTTAATTAATATGCTCTAAAGCTCATGATCACCTCATAATGACTATAACTTCTGCAGAATACAACTCAGTCCACAGTGTTGTTAATGCATCACTGCTATCAGTTAATTAATGTTTGACAAGGTACAGTGTATCACTCAGCCGGTGACAAACTGTAATCATGCTGCTAGGTTTTGTTGATACAATACCAAACACACATGGGACCATTTCAGCGCTGCTCCTTTGATTTTCAAAACGCGGAGCAGGAAAAACATAATCCCACAACAAGTGGTGCAGCATTAACGGCCACTAATTAACACACTGGCCACACACAAAAATGAACGCAGAGTAACTGTCATTATATTGTGAGTGACAATCCCCTAGACAGGACGTTTCCGTTTTAGGAATGAATTAATTTTCTACAGATAGGCGAGCAAAACAAGAGGCTAAAACGAGATACAAAGTAAACACACACACACACACACAAAAAAAAATACAAACAAAATTTAAAAAACAGATTGATCACCGCATGCACGGTCCGCAAGACATCACATCCGCATAAAACTAATGATTTAACAGACATGAATAAGCAGAACATGACAAACTCTCAGCAGCTTAGACCTTTTCTAATCCATCAAATGAATTCCTGCTGTGTAACAGAACTGAGTGAAGAGTGTGTGTATGCACACAAACGTGCGCATACATACTGTACGTGTTTTGTGCTTTTATGTGTAGATTGCCGTGTATTTGTGTGTGTGTATGCTCGTGTGTGTGTGTGTATGGGTATCTCGCAGCACTTCTCAGGCATAAAAAAAAAAAAAAAAAAAAGCCCTGAGTGTGTTCCTGGATATGCGTGACTCATCTGCTTGGTTACAACCAGCTTGGACGATACAGTGCCGAACACAATGGCTGTGTAATCCGCCCTGACTGACCGGGAAGGAGACGCTCGCCACAGGGACTACAACTCAATTTAGCTCGGGTCAAGAGGTCAACCCTCCTCAATTAGGGCTGGGAAGGGAGGGAGGAGGACACACACTGCACATGAATAACTTTCTTAATGAGCATTATTTGAACTGGTGATTAGTGTCATAAATAATTTGCAATAGAGGAGCATGTTAATCGTGTTGCATAATATTTGTAATCCTTCATATATTTGCCACGTACTGTAAGCAAATCATAAGAGCACTTTTTCTAAAAAAAATTAACTCCACTAGTCACACTAAAAATTTCATGAATCAATAATCCTATTACGCAATTATTGCAAATTTAGCTTCCAAAATATATTAATGCTACTCATACAGACAGACTTGACAGATGCAAATATGCCCAGCAACGTATTGCTTCAATTGCAGCAGTGGTGGAAATCAATCATTGTCTCTGAATCAGAGCTCTTTCTCCATGTGGCAGACAATCCATGACAACAAGAGAGACACATGCCATGGAATAAGAAGAGATATCGGCCAGCTCCCGCGACACCCAGTCCAACACACTGAGCCGCATGTCAAGAGCACTGACAGCCGTGCTAATGGGATTTTTCCACGGCTCCATCATAATTTCCTTAATGATAATACTAACCATATTTTTGTGTCACATTAGAAAAGTGTTAATGGGTGTTATGCCACAGATCATTAATTGTGAACAGACTGGAATAGTGCAGCTTCCTATAAACTAAGAATGACGCAACTGTTAATAGACATTTTAAGAGGAGAGAGCAAATATAATGGAATATTGTATATTTCTGCACTTTTAATTGTGCAAATTAAAAAGAAGCCTTTATTATATTAAACAAGATAAATATAGGCTCAAAATATAAAGCTGAATGAAAAAAAATACTTAATGCTTAAAAGCGCCATCACACTTTTTTTTTTTTTAGTTAGACAGGCCAATGCTTATGAGGAGTGAAAGGGGGAGTGGTTATGCATCTCTAGGCGCAACAGACATGCTATGAAAGAGTGACAAAGCATCTTAATAAAATCTCGAGTCTTTTCCAAAAAAAAAAAAAAGACAAATTATGACAACTGTGGATTTTTTAAAAATACATACATATTTTAGTTTTCCTTGTTTAGATTCAGTTTTATTCACAAGCACTCAGACATGAAGGTAAATAAAAGTGTACCTCGAGCCCACTTTGTTTTTGTCTGAGCAGAAGAATTTTAACTTAAAACAGACTATTATACTAGCTATATTTTTAATGGGCCCTTCACAGATTTCATAAATCATCCTGGTCTGTGGGGTTGATATTTTAAGTGTATAATAATATTTCCTTTCATGTATAGCCAAGCAAAACTCCAGAGTTCACTCGTGTGGCGACAAATTTCAGCTCCTCAAAAACACCAAATATTTAAGGTGTACATGACACAGCGCTGATTTCATGACAACCGCTATACTTAAAGTAAATGACGCAGAAAATATATTTATATATGCATATGACAGACCTGGAAACTTCCTCCTCAGCCAATAAACACATCAGTACCGAGACTTGAGAGTGTCATTTGTGCTCCAAATGAAAATATCAACCCAGCCTCACATTATTCAGGAAGTGCTGTAGGACAGGCAACGTGGCAGTCATCACACGCTACATGCAGGATTTGGAGTGAGATCCTCCTTTCCTCGCTGCTCACCACTGACTGAGGCAATGTGCTGACCCAAAGCCTCTGCACATCAAAACAAAATTACAATGTGCCTACAGTTGAGAAATGTAGAAGGCTCAGGATTGAGTAAATGTCAGTGGCTAGGGTGAAGTGTTTGCATATAAGCGAATGATGTATGGTCTCGCCCTGTGCCATTTATTCCCCCAAGCAATAACATAGCCGGATCTGTCTCTCAGACTTAATTGAAACGGGACTTGTAATGTTGCCCTTTTCCTCGATGGGACCAAAAACATAACCTCTGACTCCCACAAGCAGCCAATACTGAGAAAGTGGGTGTGTGCGTTGGGGTACACAAGGGAAAAAAAAAGAGTGCCAACTGTCACAGCATTATTTTCTCATCTCCTCTACATTCCATGTCCATTCTAGTCCCTCAAAACGCCGCACATGATGCCCGTTCCGCCTTCCTTCCATGTTCCATCGGCACCTCTGTTTATTTTCCCCTTCCGCAGAACAAAGTGTTCTTTCTGCGCAAAAAAAGCTCCGTCCGCACTGACCACTGCCTCAAGTCAGCAGAAGACAACCTATAAAAGTGGAACCTGAACTCTGCAGCCGCGCTCTGTTTGCGAAAAACCATACAGTACATGCAGACGCAGGCTCACACACATGCAAGCACGTGAAGACACGTATGAAAGCATGGTGACACACCTTAAGGGATAGCAAATCTCTGTTTAAAAATATATTTTTTTTTAAAAAGTTCACAGTGAAAATGACAATTCTTGTCTTCTATAAACAATAGCGAAGAATGCAGTGTTAAGCAACAATTTAAAAAAAAAAATGACAAGGAAAGTTATTGTGGACATCTGTATAAGTGTAGCTCTGTCCCAGAGGAAAGAGACAGACAAAGAACAATAAATAACATCTGCCTGGCCTTCCTTGGGTCTGCTCCAAAACAGGGAAATATCTATGACGTATCTGCATTTCTGCTCCGCTCGAGCAGTCGGAATGAAGACATAAAAGTCGTGATGTTTTGAGCACTACATTTCTTCCCATTTAAATTTTAGTGACAATAACAAAACAAACAATGTCATCACTCTGACTTCATTTGCATACTGATTTGCTCACTCTCTGTCCCTCACTCTTGCACGCATAGATACACACAAATCCTAACAGATGTTCTTCTGAATGCACACACACACACACACACACACACTTGTAGCATGTAGGCATGCTGGCAGGAGACGATTATATATAAGTGATGTGTCTTTTGAGAATAGCAAATGTCACACCAACTAACAAAAAAAACAGTCAATGCCAATCTGGTCTGAGAAAATAGGAAATCTATGTATAGAGCTGTTTACTGTGAATAGAACAGTGCAGGTCTGGAAATAGAATGTGACAATTTTAAGATGTGCATGCACTCACATTTCCACCCTCTCCTGAGTATTGATTTAAAATGGTGGCTGCATGAA
This sequence comes from Scomberomorus guttatus, assembly GCA_038419695.1. Classification (NCBI taxonomy): domain Eukaryota; kingdom Metazoa; phylum Chordata; class Actinopteri; order Scombriformes; family Scombridae; genus Scomberomorus; species Scomberomorus guttatus. The sequence continues at coordinate 17,106,873 of CM076457.1, read as the reverse complement.
TGTACTACCGCAGACCATGTAATCTTCCTTTGAGAGGAAGACTTCCGAGAACGAAAGGGGAGAGAGAAAGGGGTCCACAGACCACAAGCTGGGAATGTGAAATTGTGGGCAATTATTTGCTGAGCAAAATACAATGCCTGCCAGATGAACTGGAGCTCAACCTCCAAAAACCCAGCAGCTCCCCCACCAAAATGCTACAGAGAAAAGTAGTGTGTGAATATGTGTGTGTGAGTGAGAGTGTGTGTGTGTGTATGCATGTTGCTCTGTCTCTATTTCTCTCTCCCTCCCCCTCTTTCACCCTCTCACACACATGTAGGCCTACACTCAGACACAAATGCGTGATCAAATTACCACCAGTCCAACTGTTTAAAAGAAAAAAAGAAGGAAAAAGTAACAAAAATAGGGGGAAAAAAACAACAAAAAAGCGTGTTTATTAGTGCATATGCACATATCCTGACACGATGTGCAGAGATTTTGCATTTAAAAAAATATTTGGAAAAAAGTTCAGTTAGCCTATTTTCAAGATTTGACTCGTCTGGCTGCTAAATCCAGATGTTTACAACTTTCTAATGAACATGTCCAATTAGCACTCAACACTAATCCCACATCTAATTCCTTATTTAATTGAAGTACACACACGTATATACTGTATATAGCCTACACACATCACATGCCCTCCCTTTCCCCAACATATAAAATGTTTCCTCTTTAGTTTCTCAGTCTGGGGGGGTGGAGGGTGGAGGGGGGGGGGGGGCGTCACGTGACTCTGCACCCCATTCCATCAAACGGCTTAAGTTCCGACCAGGAGCGTCTTTAACACATCCAGATGTTTGCCAGCGTCGCGCTGCACTGTTGCTCTCTAAATTATCCATGCCCTGCCCTTGCACTTTAACTATCATTACAATATTGTCTGAAGTGAAGCCGACCACTATTTTCCCCGATGCCAAGTGCGTCCATGCAGTCGTTTTCATGCGCAACACAACAGGAAGAACACTTGGAAATGCGTATAAAGGGGAGACCGTTACATTTCAGTGAGCGATAAGTTCAGATCATGCTCGTCTAGACTTTGTCATCACCTTAAAATAAAATGTTTGAGAGCCACCAAACATAGGCTTATCACTTACCTTTCAGGGATCTTGGCTTAGCTTGCTTGCGGCGCGACATCCTATAGAAAAACGCTGAAGTTGCTCAGTTTCTGACTGATAATTTGTGTAAGACGGGATAGTCTAAAGGTAGATTCTCTCTAAATGTCACTGGCCGAAATCGCGGCTGCCCTTCTAGCATTACAGAAAGATGCAACTTAGCCCTTGCCGTGCGGTCTAAAACACGAGTTTGCTGTTATTTTGTGATGAGTAGGTGGATGTTATAAAATCCAATTAGCCCGATCGGTATAGGCGACTCTATTTAGTTGAGCTGGGTATCGGGAAAAGTGTGAGAATATAGTAATCCCGTCATGCGCTTCCATTCTCCGGGAAAACACACACGCGTGTAGGCATGATCGTTCGTTTAGTAATAAAAGCGGAATATTTGCTTCTCGCCTCTCATCTCAAATGCATCCGCGTGAGAAAGACATCAGCAAAACGCCTCCTGTGAGAGTGCAAAAAAAATGCAACAAAACCAAAAAAAGGGAGGAAAAAATGATAATTACACTTTTCACTTCATATCCACCTAACAGCATCAAAACTATTATAGACTCTTCCTTTTCTCACTCCAGTCAGCTAATCATGAATTAGGTTCGGAATCTGATCTAAGTCTACGTCTAAATTGCTCTTAAAAGAGGATGAAGAAGCAGAGAGAAGATGGAAGCTCCCTCCTCATCACAAACCTGCAAGGTCTTGGACTGCGCTGTCGCTCCGGTAGTCCACATAATAATGGAAAATGGAAGCAAGGCCCCCAAAGCCATCAGGATGGCTCCAGAGGGGGCCCCTACCCCGCAGGGACTCGCTCTGTACGTAATCACTGAGGAAATCATTGTCAGCCTGCCTGCACTCACACACAGACAGAGAGGCATGATTAAAATCCTAGGGATCATGGCAAAATGCGGATTGCTGGATCTGCTGGTCCCCGGATCCGGAGTCGAACTCTAAACCCAAAGTCGGCTTGCTCACCCTGGCGTCTCCTCTGCTTCAGCTCGCCGTCGGCCACTCTCCGTCTACGGCAGACGGACTGGTCCCCCTTCTGGTAGAAATGGTTAAGCAGAAAGACATTTAGTGTGTCTGTTGACATATATGACATGTTGTGGCAGCGTAGTATTTTTGGATAAACATTTTATTTATGGATGGAGTTTTTTTTAAAATTTACTATGAATTAGATTTGTATTATTTGAATACTATATATAAAGAAATGTCTCTTTTCTCACATTTAAAATAATATTTGTGTTATTTCAGATTTGTCAAAAAATAGCCTCCTCCCTTTTAATGTTAATCTGTCAGGATTTGTTTGTTTTTCTTATTTTATCATTTCTACAGACTAATTATTTCAGATATAGTTTCAGTAGTAAAACACACTAATGTTAGCCTGCAAACTTTGAATTTATTTATTTGGAAGGCCTGTTATTGTGTAAGAAAGGCTTCTTTCTTTCTTTTTCTTTCTTTCTTTCTTCCCCCCCTCATCAAAATGTTCGCAATAGTGCATACACCTTCACCTGCATGTGGATGTCCAGGCCCCATACCCCTGCTATGTGAAAATGAGATCCAGAGAAGAGTCCTGCAGTGGGCTTCTCACTCCGCACTCTCCCTCCCGACAGCCTGGAGGTAGCCTCTGCCAGGGGCCCCCATCTAAAAATCACAGTCACGCTACCGCTTTTCCCACTTTCAATGCATTTCTATTCTGACTGATTCACAGAGACAATGTAAGAGGAAACTGAAGTTTTCGCTGCAGACCTATTGGGAAGGAGAGAAACAGTCGATAGGGCAACTCCCAAATACGGGGTTGGTGTATTAACAGCAGAAAATTAACAGCAACCTTTGATAGCCTTTACTGTGGTGGAATCCAACTTTGTTAAAGAAAATTTACTATAAAAGTTAACTATAACTATAAAAGTTAATGATGTGAGTATATAATGAGGCTGCCCTTATTCTATAGAGTATTCCTACCTTTCACTTTGGAGTTCATAATGAGGCCATATACTGTTACAGACATCTGAGGTACAGTAATCAACTAGCGCAACGCAATGTAAATGTAATAGAAAATTAAGAGCTACAGAGGAGTCATTATAAGCCTCATATTTTAAAAGAAGCCTTATTATTTTGCATCTCTTGTCCCTAATCAGTGTAAGATGATCATAAGTGGCGACTTACGACCTACATATCACGTCAAGGCTTTCATTCGGTTTGCTCAATTTGTAATTTCATCTGCACCCTTTGCTTCTCAAATAATCTCCCCACCCACGTGCTGCCATAAAATGTGTGCAAAAGATCAATGAAGCAAAGTATGACACAGATTGACGTGATGTGCTTTGGTAAATTCAAAGCCCTCGCAAACTACAGTAAAGTTGGTACACACACACGTATGAAAGATCTATTTGTAGGTGCTTGGAATCTGTCAGGAGGTCTCAGCTGCCTTAAAACTTCAATCTCAACAATGCTCCAAAGTTCCCCCTCTTTGTCTCAACGCTCTGTCAGGCGGCTCTCCCAAAGTTTTACCACCTTGCCTCCCCCCCCCCGTACCTCTCGAACGCTCTCTCAAACACAAACAAACAGTGCTCTTCAGTCCTCCAGGGCTCTTTGCTACTTTCATTAGTGACAAAGTAACTGGGAAAAGGCTTGACTTGACTCGGCGCTTGCACAGTTCAGTCTCTAAGTTACAGTACACTCATGCTCAGAAGTTGTTGGGTTTTTTTTTTTTCTTCAAGTGAAAGAAAACTCGTGAGGAATGTTGCTCATGATGCTCCAAAAACTATCTGACATGGCTTGTCCCTCAGGGATAACCATATAAATATGGAAAGGAGAATCAAATATACATTTTGGGGAGCAAATAGGCACAATGAAAATCAACAAAAATGTTTTTGTTTCAAGTCTCGCCTCTGAGCGGGAGGGAAAAGGGAATCAAACAAAGATAAATAAAAAGCGTGACATATTTGCCATTTAAAAAACAATGCCAGGCAAGGAAATCTTGATTCAGCATGTACCTATATAATACTGCAAAATGAAGTCATTGATTTATTTGCCTGCATGGTGCATCTTCATATTTTGTCTTTCACATAAATGATTTAATCGACCCTCTAATTGTCTTGCAAAAATGCTACGTGCACACTGCAGTCCCTTTAAATCCTATCAAACACACAAAGGCACAGTCTGTTTTCAGATCACCAAAGATCACCAAAGCAGTATTTGTAGTAAAACTGAGCAGTTATGTGGTGATTTTTTCCACCACCCATAGCTTTTAGTTAGACATCGAGACGCCACAGCAAGTGTGTGTGCTGCAGCATCTGAGATTTCACTCTGCCTCTCAGCAGGGTGAAATGTTCCCTAGTGGAATCCGTGGCCCTCGGGTGGTGGGATCCTTCAGCAGTTTTTCCTGACCTGTTGCCTGCTCCACCTCTGTCCATTTGGCTCCAACAGCCCATTGTCCAAAAAAAAAAAAAACAAAAAAAAAAAACAAGTAGTAACTTAACTTTAAAAACTCAGGGAAAGTTTTAATCCCAATGAAGTGTCTCCTGTAAAAATAATAATCACTGAAGGCTATTTAGTGGAATACTCTTGCAAATGGTGAAAAACGGCGGCTTAAAAGCACAGTCGGTCAATTACGCTCGTTAGAAGAGGGCAGATACACAGACATGCATGTACACCAACCACACACGCACACACACACACACACACACACACTCACATACACTCTTGACTTGCCTCATTAAAACCCATCCAGCTACTAGAACTCAGAGATGTGAATGTTTCCCTTGAGGAGTGGGGCACGTTCATTTTGAGAAAGGCAGAAGATTCAACTTTTTTCTTACTTGCTTATAATTACAGAGATTGCTGGAATGCATGACCCTGAGAATAAGGCTGCGTCCTGGGAGAGACCGCCAGACGCATCACCATCTTCAGTCTTGCTCTCCATTGTGTGTGCTCCCTAGTTGGATGCCACCCACACCAGGCATGAGTGAGGTCGAGGCAGTGCCCCCATCACCAGAGGAGTGCTCCCCGGGGACTTTACACTCTGCTCCAACAAGCCAAACTCCTGAGGCTGAGAAAAAAAAAAAAAAAACAAGTCAAGATAGCGAGTGACTGAAAACATTGCCCTCTCTGAGCACTGAGGCATACTCTCACAGTAAACTGATTAAAAAAAGAACAAAAACAACATCGAGAGCTAACAATCAGAAGCCTCCACAGTTGGCAAGCAAGGCGTGAGTGCTGCTTTCCAACTTCGCTGTTATCCAAATTGTTGAGCAATTAAACACTGGAGCACAAATTATCATGCAGTTCACATAAACATTGTCTCTTTCTCAAACCAAGACATAGTGAATATGATATAAAAAAACGGTGTGGGAATCACATAAGAATATTCCTGACTTGTCAGTCAATAAAAAGCCACGCCTGTTTCAAGTTACAGGCTCCTTGTCTCAACATCCTTGTGAACTGAAGGATGTCAACAAAGTAGACGGAATGTGGAGTGAGTGGCCCTCGTCAACAGTGACCTTCCAGCTGTATATCCACAACTTCCATCTTCCCAAGCCAAGGAGCCCCGTGGAGCAACTCCCAAACCGGGTCATTAGCGCAGTGGTGTCACCAGACAGCATATCACGGGCCAGAGAGGGAGCGAGAGGGGGACTCCTGGCACTGCAGCGGCTGCTGTGCGGTTTGACATTCAGGGCTGGCTGATCTATGGGGCTGGGGAGACAGTGCCCTTGCTCTGGGTCTTCATGAGGAGAAGGTCCTGGCAGTTTTCCCCTTACTTACTCCATCATAAAACCGAGGTCACAAGATGTTAGACTCACGTAGGCCACACTTGCAACATCATGACCTGAGCTGTAGGATGTTATCATGACTTCAGGGACAATATTGTCACCTGTGCCCTGGATCTTCCATTTAAAGCCATTTCACATCATCAGTGAGCTAACTGGTAGCATGATAAAATCCCTAGTCAAACTAAAACCTCCATACTCTAACCAAACTCCAACCAGCGGGCTGCATTACTATAATGTCCAGAACATACACTTAAGAACTGTAGATTTATTCCCTTAGACCAACTTTAAATTGCTTGTCATGACTATAATCTCCACAAAGATGTGTTATTGGCATGAAGAGCACCATTTAACCACAATGGGATGGTTTCATAGTGAGATCAAAAATCATTCTAGGCGTTTTATGTCCTTCTCAAATGGCTTTGACCTCCACAGCCCGTCTCCAGCAAATGGTGACCACTATGAACATGCCAAGAAAGAGGATCCCCTGGGGGCATTACCATGAGCCAAGACGAACATAAAAATCTCCCGGTGAAAGATGGACACTCTCCACTTGGCACCAACACACAAGATGAAAGGAAAAGACAGCAAACCTTTCAACACTTTTTTTTTTTTTTTTTTTTTTTACTGAAATGACAGTGATTTTTTTTCTTGCTCATTACCACTCTCTCATTAGGAGATCTTCGCTGCAAGATGAGATCAAGCTACTCACCTCTCTATATGCCGGCACAGTTAACTAAGCTGCAGCGTGTAACTGTGCCACAGAGCCCCTTATCGTACAGAACATTTTACACAATCAGCCAAATTCACCTCGGAGTGGTACCGATGTCTGATTACCAGGTTCAATGGATCTCACACTGAATTTAACTATTTAGTCAGCAGAATTACACATGGCTAAAGAACATGTGTAGCTACAGCTTCTGCTGATTTTCAGGATAAAACTCTGTGTGTCCAATGTAACCCAAAAAATTAGGCCTGTGTGTGAGTTTTTGTCTACGACTATGTAGTCAATGACTAGAGAACAAACGAAAGCTTTTTTGACTGTTGTGCGGCGTAATGAGCTGTAGTGCAAATTAAGAGCAGCCATCTTCTCATCAGCATGTCCAATTTACTTCAGGATCGTCCCTGGAAAATAGGCAGCTGTGTAGAATGACTGGTGTGTTGTAGTTCTGTGAAGGCATGTGGATAAAGAAGGCTCTGAAGGATTACACGAACCCTCACTCCCAGGCCATGCACGCATTATTCATCCCACCTCCTCCTCCTTCTCACCCTTCTCACCTTCATCCCTACCACCCGCCCACCACCTTTCTAGCTCCCCGAAGACTCCCCCACTTTCCTGACAGTTGCATAAGCCCCGAGAACCTCTCTCCGGACCACGGTGGCGGGAGTTGGGAGTTGGGATGGTGTTAATTAAAAGAAAAGGTTAACACACACGGGGCTGGCAGAAGGCGCTTTCAGGAGGCTCCCTTGGTAGAGCATCTGCTCACTGTTTCCTCCCTCAGAGGCCCCCAGGATGGGACCAGGGACCAAGGATGGAAGCCAGGTGATTGGGGACACCAGGATGAAGGAATGACTGGGGCATAAAGGATGGAGCTGATTTGACCCTCACACTACGGAGCAACCAGGGGCTGTAGCGAGTGGTTCCACTCACCTGTCCAGTGCCTCCCTGCCTGGGCCTTGGTTTGGAGCTGATTAGTGTGTCCCAGAGAAGGTCTCGCCTCCCTAAACACCGCCCACACACACATACCTTCGTTAGACAGTGGGATGCATGCCAGGCCCATTTAGAGGAGTATGTCAGAGAGGAAAGGAGAAACAGACAAAAAGGTGAGATGAAAGAAGACAAGCAAAGGAACAGAAATGGCCTTTTAGAGAGAAAAAGTCACGCTGGACAGCAAAGAAGGGGTCAAAGGGTTATGCAGTACTGAACAGAGGGGAAGTTGAGTCTCGGTGAATTAGCCCATCAAGATTCTGCACAGCTGTTGTCACTGACTGCACCATGTGTGATGTATTGTCTGTGGGAGATCATTAAATAATGATAAATTATCACTTCATATTGCTCAAATATGTAGCATTATTTTCAAAAAAAGCATATTCATTCGGGAAAATAGTTGGCCTAGTTTAGGAGAGCAAACATTGAAATAGGTGTTTTGCGTCAATTGGGAATAAATGATAAATGGATCACATTTAGCAGCAATATCTTAAAGATTAATTCACTAAAATAAATTAGGAACACAAAAAGTCTGTTTAATATTCCTAAAATATGGCTAAATGTTTCATTAACTCTCTTTAAGAAAAAACATGTAAAAACATGATTTAATGTTCATATCTTCATACTTTGCTTTCACTACGCAGTTTGTCCAGTGAACACAAAGATGTTTTCACTAAAGTCTTTCACAGATGGTTCTCAATACTCACCATCTCAGGTCAATACATTGTGACAATCAAACATAGCACACTGATTGCCACTTAAATTAATTCCAATAAATACTCATGAGCTTTAAAGACAAACAAGAGGGAGTGAAACAGTTTTTCCTTCCTTTCCCCCCCAAACAAGCAGAGATAATTAAACATCTATCCTCAGAGAAGAAGTGTTCCCACTGGAAGGTTGTTTGGTTTAAGGATTTGCTCAGTGGTTTGACTCGCCAGGGACTCTCCATTTGAGTCTCAAGGTTTTATATCTCTAACAAGGCTTTAATTGCCAAGGTAACAGACCACCTGATTAAGCCTGACAATAAGTCTGCTTTATCTGTGGGGTAGGAGCGAGCAGAAAGACTGCGGGGATGAGGAGGAATATTCAAATTCAGCTATCAGCGAGTCATGTATTCATGCTCAATAAGGTTGTTATTTTTATATAGCCAACGAGCAGAGACACGTATTGTATGGTCATGCACCTCAGCAGTGTGAACTTGCCTCAAAAATTCTATTTACTGCACGTCAACTTTGGAAATGCACAGTACTTGCAGGAAAGATCCTAATTCTACTGAGAGTGTGGAGGAGGCGGCACTCAAAGCCTGAGGTCCCATGCCATGTGCCCTCCTTATTGTAACGAGTGCATTTCTCTCCTCAAACTCTGACTGGCGAGTGCGTCGAGGAGGAGGGGTATTCTTCAGAGGAGACGGGAAGCGTCTGGTGGTGAAAAACTCTGTTAAAGTCCCATCTCTCCTGTCAGAGGGCTGACACGGGGCATCCAGGGACGTGGGGCCTTTGGTGCTCTGAGTCTGGACACTGGCCTAGTTTTCCCCCCCCCTCTACTCCCCACCCCCACCCCCTCCTACAACATCCCACCTACAAAACACTCCTCAGCCGCCCCATCTCATCTGTTCTTTACTGTCATCCTGACCTCAATGAACTGCCCCCCCTCCTCCAACACCTCCTCTCCCTCTCTTCACTTTGTCCTGTCTTGCTTTTTTTCTCGCTTTCTCCGTCACTTTTTCTTGGCAATCCTGTTATGTTGGAAGTATTAAAAGTCATCTTGAAAATAGAAATAAAACAAGTATTTTCCCACTGGAAAACAACAACAAAATAACAAACAAACAAAAAACAAGCTGGGTAGCTGAGTCACAACTCCATATACATGCTAATTCTAAACACGTTTTGAGTGGAAAAGTGACAAAACAAGCATACTCAAGTTTTTTTTGCATGATATAAAAAAAACTTTTGAATTGACACTACTCCATGAAAATCCAATGCGTGAAGAAAACTGAGGAACTACTCACAGCTAGAAAGAAAATAAACAAATTGTGGATGGCGGTAAAACAGCAGGAAACACAAATATAAATTTAAAAGTTTAAAGCCCTTTGAGACAAATAAATTTGTGGTATCAGGCTATATAAATAGAATTGATTTGGCTGTAATCAGTTAGTACTATATGTAGTATGGATTGGCGACTGCCCTGTAATTCTGTTGTCTTCATATTAAAACCCAAGCTTACCATTAAAATCCATTAAATCATAACCATTTACCCAGATTTCTTTTGGGAGATGTACATGTACCACCTCTGAGGGCATTTATCTATCACCTTAAATTTTGTGAGTCATCATCTTGACCTGCTCTTGACTTCGGAAATACTGTGTTCGTTTGACACAATAATTTTAGTTCATGATCCATCATAGCTTGCCTGCAGATGAAGACGCAGTGATGCAGTTGAAAGCTCATAAAAAAGCTTGTAAATGGACCTTAAATTAAGATTATTTTTGTCAAACCTTAATTTCTTCCTTTATACTTATTCCGATGTGTTTTACTTCTTTTAGTGCCTCTCTCAAGCCTTTTAGTGTTTTTAAAGATGTGAATGGATGTTTATGAAATCAATAATGTATGTCAGTTGTTATGTCCCAAATGAGGCCAGAGACAATTCTCCAGCATTGTGAATAATAAACTCTTATTATGTTGTAACAGCACTCAAATACACAGAGAAAAGCTTGATCTTGCACTATTGACTAGTTTGTCAAATTGTTGATGCTGATTGTTGATTTTTTTTTTTGCTTGTCCCAGATCAGAGGATGTCACAAAGCTTTGCCTGTGTGACACTGTAAAACTGCTACTGTATACAAATGACTTATCTTAGTAACCCAACAACACAACATTCAAAGCACATCTGTCATGTGAACATGTTGAACATGTCATGAAATTCAGTCTGATGTGAAGCTTCAACTCTTACACTTCACATCATGCGGGTGCATATGGAAATTTTCCATGTCAGGAAGGTGCTCTCTCTCTCTCTCTCTCTCTCTCTCTCTCTCTCTCTCTCTCTGGCAGGTGTAAATGGTGCAAGTTTCTGTCTTGTTCAACACCCATGCTATTTTGATGTGTTGGCAATCCCTTTGCCAGACCAATAACTCTCTCACACCAACACTACTCTTTCATGCTGCCTGCTTTATTCTCATTCTTGGGGGGGATCCTCCTGAGATACATAGTGTGCCTCTTAATTTCCCCAGGGATGCATGCAGGAAACATACACTAGTGATTTTCCAGGGATGAAACACTGGGAAAACATTAGAACAGAATATATCATGACATCTACTGCTGCTAGGTCAGATAACCAGTTAACTTGTCATAAGTCCATGTTTTGCATTTTCTGTCTTTGTTTGCCTCCCGTTTTAGTTTGCTCTTTTGTTTGCCAGGCTGAGGGTGGAATTGTTGTGAACGGCGCCGCATTGAGTAACACGCAGCCAGTCAGCGCAGCGTAGTGAGGGAGAATCCCAGGGGGACGACGTGGCCCAGCGGGTTTGGTTTGTACACCCGTCACACACTTCTGAGGGGTGACGTGCATCACCGCTCCACTGAGGGAGAGCCTCTGCCATGTTTACTGTCATGTTCCAAGGTATGCTACGTGGCTTCAAACACATCAAACACATCTACAGGAATACTGATATTGGGAATGCCATGGGGAGCCACACAAAAGGTACAGACATACTCCTGAAAAGGCACATGCCCATGACTGTGCCACGAGCCTTAAGGAACCACATAAAAATGAATCCCTGTTTTTAAAATGCTGCTTTTTTGTGTTATCAATTGTCAATAATTTGTAATACATGTATTTAGAAAGATACACGGATGCAAAGTCAGGTCAAATTCCTACATCTCTAAATACAACAGATTATTGGATAGTGTCTCATTCATACTACTGTATCTAAATGTGCCAATATGTTATTTTCTCTGTACAGCTGTTTCCATAGTAACAATGCCAACTGTAAAACCTATGATGCAAAAGGAGACGGTATAGCCAGGGGATGCTTTGTTCAGATTGAGAGATCTGATTGGAAACAAACATGATTAAATCATCGGCAGCTTCTTAATTGTTGTGCTGCAAAGACACACATTTACATTTTACATTCCTGACGATAGTTTCTTGTCAAATCAGCTCCGAAACTGATATGTCATATGTGATGCAATAGATTCAAGCACAACGTCAACATAATGTCCATAATAACCTGTTGTCTTTCATACACAATCGCCGGGATTTTTGGGGTGTGCCGCCACATGGCTGCGCTTGATTTATGAAGAATGGTCAAGACTGATTTGACTAGCGAAGTGCTCCCCTCCCGGCCTGCTGTGTGTAGTGTTGACAAGGGCTGAGTTGTTTGCTGTGCCTCTAGGCGTGAGGATGAGGGGGAGCAGCCTGGAGTTCCTGCCTAGCTCAGGGGGAGGTTGGACTGGATTAGACGGCTGACAGCTGGGCCACATCTCTGGAGGCGCAGGGTGGAGAGGCCCCCTGTCTGCCTGCCTCTGCACCAAGTGTCAATTTGAGCATGAAGGAAGGATGGAGTGAGCCAAAGAGTAAGTAAGTGAGCGAAGTGGGGCCACTGGTAGTCCTGGGTGGATTGACATCAGCGGTGCATGGGCCGTGCACACCGTTAGGCATCAGGAAACACACTGTTTATTTAGCGGGTTTTGACTTGGGGGCACAAATGTGTGCACACTTGGACAGACACACCGACACAAGACAAAGCACTCTTACAAGGTTGTAGCTCTTGACCTCTCTAGTTTGGGTTGTGATGTTAATAGTCAGCACGACGTGGTATCAGGGAAGCATATTAAACAGGCTTAGCGATCTGACTTCAAAATGTAAGCGTTCCTATTAATTGCATTTGTTTCATAATCAAAGCGCAATCTTTTCTTCACAAAATCAAAGCTTTTCAATAATGCAAAAATGGCAGTGGAACTAGCTCGCCTCAGGTGGTATCCTGTACAATTATGTGCAATCAAGATAACAAACTACTTCAAAATCAAACACACTCCTATTTTACTTCTATTTTCAGTGAAGGGATATGTAATTAAATCTGACTTCTCTAAGTGGTTGCATTATTTGATAGGCTGACTTTCAACATTTGCTCCAACTTCCAGATGAGATTCCTTGATAGATTATTTGATTGTGGCATGCACAACAACTGGCATAATTTACTTCAGCAGCACGGTGTTATGAAGAATGTTCCGCTGCCATATGAGAATTTTCTATAATAGGTTTTCTCTAATCCTGAGAGACTGCTTTGTGTATTTCCTGCACTGAGACTTGGCTATCACTGGGACGTGGGATGTGGGCTGGAGTCGACTTTATTAGCTAGTGATGTTCTAATGTGATTTATTTTTATAAATGAGAGTGGGGTGGGAATGCAAGTGGGGGTGGAGGCCAGTATGCAAATGCGGACCCTCATTAAACACCACCACCACACAACATTATCTGCCGCTCCTCAGATTGTTTGTGTGCATTAACGAGATGCAACCATGTCTGCTAACTAATGACAATGTAATGATCAGAGCATTCATGATAAAGTCATCAGAAGGCATGACATTAACACACTCAATGTATTAGGAGCACTGCTGCGACGAAGGTGAACCCCAGGTTTGTGTTCATGAAATTATCAGTTTGAACTTCTCAGTAGTGATTAAAAATGTGAATTTAGAGTTTATGGCAGTGACCCCCAGTGACAACAAACAACTTACCATATCTTCACTTCTTGGGCAAAAACTTTGTGTCTTTTCAGTTTTTGTGATTCTTATGTTTTCACTTCACTTTAAGGATTAAAAGCTCCTCTAAATGTGATAAAAAATGATCTGACCTCTTGCACTGATGAAACCCCTTGAAAATGTACTAGAAAAACTAAAATATGCATTAAGCTCAATTACAAATACAAAAGACACTTCTCATAGCTCTACAAAGATATAATATAAATTCTACTATGTAAACATCTAAAACTGTTCAAGTATTTTTTTGTGGTTATTCTTTAATTTGTTATAATACTAAAGTTATAACCATATTTTTACTGTATTCAATAGACCTGATTTGTGGTTGCATACTATAAATATTTATCATTTCACATTTGTATTTTTGTGGTTTAAGTATATTATTTGAAATATTTGTATAATTTATGCCATTCAAAGCAAAGTTTGTTTTTTTTCTTACTAGCAATGTTCACACTATTAGACTTTGTTTTAAAAAATGACCATGCAACTCTGCACATCAGATTTATTTCTGGTCCTTCAAACTTTTCTTATGAAGTTGGGACGCTGTTCTCTAGGGATTTTCATGAGCCCATTTCTGTGTAAAGATGTTTATCTTCATGGCTTTTCCGAGAATGAGGAGATTAACCCCATAACTAGCAGACATCTTATAGTTGATCTGAGCATCATTAGTCCACATTAATAACCCATGGAAGTGCAAATGGGCTTTTTTTTTTATCATCTTAATTACATGACATCTGAGCTCTCTATCTAAAGATGACTCTCTTTAGAGATGAGACAGGCTCTGTGACTTAGAGGTACTTGTTTTTGTGTGTGCACATCTGACAAAAAAAAAATCCTCGTGCTAAAGAATGTGCACGCATACTCGTACACAAAACACACACACACACACGCACACACGCACGCGCACATCAGCCATCTAAACTAAAAAGGATGCCATTGCCCATTAGAGAGATGGATTGACAGGAGTGCAAAATAAATCTTTGTGGCAGTGAGTCAGAAATATAAATAGAGCACCTAAGATAGATTTGTCTCTGGTGTTGATGAAGTTACCTTTGGGGGTAGAGCTCTACCTTTTTAGTAATGAGGACAACCACAAACAGTTTGGTCTCCTAATGAGAAATGATAGTTTTGGAGATGCTATACAAAATGCCATCGAGTAACACCTCACTTAGGCATTTTCTACAGTGATTTTTAACAAAAATGCCAAAAGTGGGAGTCACTTGTGAAAGAATCAGCCCCACCTGGTGGCTTTGATGCATACTATAAGTATCTATACAAGAGGAGGAAATATTGATCTGCATCACTATCAGTTATCCACAGAAATTCCATATTATTGCAATTCCTTCAATGAGAGATTTTTTTTTTTCAGCTCGACTTGGGTGAATATTTTAATTCAGCTCAGAAGGACCTTCATAAGACGTTTATTTTGAGCATAATATCTACACATTTAAGCACTGGTGGCATTTATACAACACCATCTAAACAGATGCAAGAAATCTACCTCAAATTAAGGTAGATTCCTGCTGTTAAAATCAGTAGACATGCTCATACGCAATCTTTTTAAGTATCTTTAATCAAAACTTCTTTTCCATAACAAAAACCACGCCATTAACAGCTGAATTATTTTAATTAGATCAATAAACGCTGGTAAAATCAGGTAGGCAGGGGAGGGAAGGAATGCTCTATTACCCGTTTTATCATCAAAGTGAGTGCTGTGATAATTATGCTAGCAGCACCCAGTCAGAGCAGCCCACCAGAGACTGATAACAGAGGACTGCCCAGGGTTACAGTGATTGCACACACCGACTCCCTCTATGCCATCTCATTGGACAGGTTGAGTTGCTGATATTCATGCAAAAATAGGAATGCGGAATGATATAGAACAGCACTAAAAGGGTGTGATACAATGTTTTTGTTTTTTTTCTTTCCAACTTGAGTTTGAGAGCTGGCATCCCATTAGAGCTCTATTGCTAATCAATGTGAGGCTTTATAGGTTGTATAAATCACACTCTGACACCTGCTGTATGGGTCGTTAACAGAGAATCCACTAGGGAGGAATAGACAGAGCAAACATGCAGACTCACAGAACATAAATGTCTGACGCTCAGGTTGAGGCATTCAAACCAAAACACTATTATGGTGATCAAGGAGCTGATCAATTGGAAGATTTGGTACAATTTGGTGAGGTCACACACTAAACCACTAAAAGCATTTCTCATTTAGTAAAACACATATTGGTTTGGCTTTGCTACGAAGATACACTCACAGTCTCACTGCTTTCTAATAATGCTCTGTAATCTAGGCTCAAATGATTATTTGCAATTTGTGGTTACCAAACAACCACAGACCACTGGAGGTGTTTCTCAAATATTAGGAGGCAAGAAGAAAGAGGTTCCTGTGAAAATTTTTAATTGAGGATGTAGTTATTCTGCCCGAAAAGGCATGCTGGAAAGTGCACACGCAGGCATTTGTAACCTGAGTGTGGTACAGAGGGGGACCATCTGAAGACTCGCAGGCCCTTTGATGTCTTCTGAATACGGGCATAATGCATGTGTAATTAATAAGCCATTTGCATATGATGAACTAGGGCACTTAGTCAATGTTCTCGGGATACAAATACCTGAGGAAAACAATAACAACGGAGAACATTAAAAAAAGGAGTCTACGCAAAAAAGACAAATCTATGGCCCGCTTCGGATTAGAAATACATTAGCAGCTAATTATGTCCTAATTGCCAATATTTTAGCAGGTGTTTGTACTTAACCAGTGGTAATGCCCTCCTGGAACAAGCTCATCAGGGTTATTCTCAGGTGAATCTCTCCAGTCCTTGGTGATTATGATGCGACAAGATGGACTTATGGTCAAAAACATGGATAATAATGAGGCTGCTGAATAGGATAACAATAACAACAAAACAGAACAACAAAATGTATAATAATAACCAAAATAAGACTAATAATAAGGATAATCTAAGACGAAGAAGAAGAAAAAAAAGCAGAAGATATAGAGCAGGAGGAAGAATTCAGTGTCATCTATAACAGAATATGCTGGAATATGTAACCATGACGATTATAAACTGTTACTGGTGCTGAGATATTAGTGCTGAGAGCTCACAGTTCAAAGAGGAGTATTAATTTTTTTGGCCAAATGTTTTCAAAGCAATCAAAGACTCTGGGAGGTGGAATTCTCTTACCTAATCAAACAGCGAATGTAACCCAGAGCCTGATTAAATATTGAGCTTAGGACTTTCAGATATCTTTTTTCATTGGCCTGCTGGCATTTTGGCAGCAAGGGAGCATCAAACTCCCATAAGTCCCTGGAGTTGGTCCACTCTGGAAAAGTGCTGAGCCAGCAGATCAAACTGCAAAAATGTCATGGAGAGAAAGGAAGTGAACCACAAGCATACATCACTGGAGAATCTTCTACAGAGGTCCGGATAGGTAACACTGTGGGAAGTAAACTTGGATCGTGTCTGTTGAATCGCAGAATTATGACGTGTTTAGCGTTGCATGAGCGACACTGGTGAAGGACCCACATAGGATTTGTTGTAACAGGATCTTTGTCACTGAAGACATTTTGACATGTCACAGTAGGAAAACCACAGGTATAAATAATAAAATGAATAGAACAAAGCCATTGTTGAAGTTATAATATAATATAATATAAATGCTTAATTTCATGAAATCAAACCTTGTTTTGATATTATGTACATTTGACATTTTTCAGCAATAGTCATTCAATGTATTTATGTTCTACAGTTGCTTCTCCATATAGGACTTTTTATCTTTAGTGGCAGAGTCCGCCATCCCCATGCTGGATTCAAATTACTACATGAGGGATTCAAAGGAAACAATGCATTACTGTCATTTTTTTTTTTTTTGACAAGCCGATCAGTTTTGAATATTGCAGGGAGTGATGGGACAAGAGGGAGCAGCCACAGTAAGTTGTTAGATGAAGAACTGCCCACCTCCGACTCCTCAGCAAGGTAACCAACTCCTGTTACTGTGTGGAAAACTACTTGCACTGTTGTACAGCATGAAATCAGATTATGGTTGCTCATGGCACGATGGAAAAAGGCCAATTGCTGACTAACTTCTTTATCAAAGCAATGTGGGTTTGTTTGGTTGCTCTGTAAACTGATGCACCAGTTGCTCCTCTGTTATATTTCTGAAAAAGTAGGAGTGTTTACTGTAGCACTTGTTGTTACCACCCATAACCACAGGTGTCGCCAAAACAACCAAGCCTGAACTCTCAAGGATTAATACTTAAATGTTGTTAGTAACACCTGTACTTTTCCTACTATGACAAGTTGTGTTTATGTTTGTACAGATTCTCCCTATATATCACTAGTTCAGCTTGTTGTTCATAAAAAAAGCAGATTTGTGTGAGGTATTCTGAGAGTTGTAATTCCACGTATCCTTGTGTGTTATTGAAACTACCCCAAACAATCATACAGGTCATTTGATATTTGCCTCTTGGTTTCATGAGTCTGAAATACCATTTTCACAGTTCCTGACTCAATACCCAGTGTTACATCAAATATCTGTTCAACTTTTTCTTCGCTCTTTTTTTTTTTTTTTTTTTTGTTCTACTCCGTACACATACTATTGTATTGTTCGACCTTGAGTGAGATGCTGTCAGGCGCTTTTTAGAACATAAGCGTTGCAGTTTCCCATAATCCACTGGGAATGTTGAGGTGAGAGCTGTGGCCCAGTAGCACTCTGAGTGGCTGGCAGCGGATCAAAAGCAAACGAGGTTCCTGAGCTCATTCCAATTATAACAGCACACACTATCAACTACAAATACAAACAGCACGTAAGTGATAGCGCTGGTGGCCTGGAGGACTGCTGCCAGAGAGCAGGCAGCATGCTAATCAGGATACCTCTTGCCATGGGCTATTTAGGGAATAGCCTCTCATCCCACCAATTCCCCATGCCTTAGCCAGGGAAACGAAAGAGAAAAAGGGGAGTGAATTCCCTGAGTGCACAATCCAAGGACAAAATATTAGAAAATGGGTCTTTATCTTTGCTCTCGGCCAGTATCCATATTAATTACAAAAAAGGGGGGAAAAACAATACATATGTACTGAATAAAATATAAAGAGATTTGTCAAACACATACAGCTACAAATTACTGTATGACCACCAACTTCTAATTGCCTTTTCTTCTGATGTTAATATAATCGCCAAAAAAGTACAATGATGCTGAAAAAGAAATTGTTGCCTTCATAAAGAATTTAACTTTCTTCATATTTCATGCAAATCACACATAAGCTTTTGTTGACTTCACTAAGCTGGCATCGCACGCTATGGTTTAACCTTTGCAAAAGCAGAATGTGGGGAAACACGATCCTCAGTCATTTGCACACCACTTCACTCTGTTTATTGCAATTAGTCTGATTATTCATAACAACATCTTCCCAAGCATCCCATTGTAGTCGGCCAATCCAAGAAAGTGATTTATATCCGGTCGACTGTCTTGGGGGAAGGAAGTGAGATGTTTGGAGCGGTTCTGTGGTAACACGTACGCTCCCCCACTCGCATGGACAACCCCTCAGAGCTTGGCAACTCTCCAGAGCCATGCAGGGGCTGCGGAGTACAGCGGGAGCCTGAGTGAGAAGCACACATTGTGCACCGCGGGACCCCACCAGCCCCGGCCCGAAGGCACAACTCTCAAGGACATGGAGAACTGGGGCAGAGAACTTCCAAGCTTCCCACTGTTAGGGCAGGCTGAGAAAAAAAGAGGGAAAGTTTCCAAAGTGTCTCGGTCTGTGTGAATGTGGCTGGTGAAATGTGTTGTAAAGACAGATACATGAATTCTCTTTATCAGTAAACACGAATCATGTGAATCTTTCTTAAGCATAGAACAGCTCTGAGGCACCCAGTAAGAGTATGACATTTAAATGCTGTCTACAGGTACCATAAAACTGGAAAATTTACACTTGAGCACATTTTGTGTCAAAAAAAAGGGTGAAGGGGTCAGGAAGGGGGCTACTTTTTATCATACAGGTGGGTTGCAGATAGGGAGTTAAGGTTAGTATAAAGGAATAACAGTAGAAGCAGTTTTTACTATGTTTGTGCACGTACGTAGGTGCACATAACTGTGTTTGTGTTTCTATCTCTGCGTATCCAGACTCTGATCTCCTAGTCAAATATAATTACTGACTTGTATGACAACCCAGCAAGTGACACATTTGAATCGATGGCTCACATAGACCCATGGTGTCCACGGAGGGAAGTGAAATTCTAGGTCTTGAAGACAAATAAAAATGTAATCTGAAAATGGAAATTGCAGCTTACTGCTGTACAAAACCCAAGATTTATGTTATATAATGTTTCCAATAAGGCGATAAATCAATGAATACATATTTGTTTGCAGTGTTCTTTCAATCTGCATCAAAATCAAAAATGGATTGTTCATCTGAATATTTCATTGAATTATGACAGAAAATGAAGTGTATTCTGGCTTTTTGATAGAAAATTGCACAAAAGAGGCAAAGTCTTTGACACTGCTGGAACAAACCCTGGTAGCAGCCCTTTCCCTCATTGTCCTTCCAGTCAGGAGCTCAGGTTTACTGTGGGTCAGCCCCCTCTCTCTCTACATCAGGGGGAAGGAACCACACTGATCTGAGATGGAGTACCCCCAACCAAACCTTACCACATCGACCCATGCCACCATCCTGGGCCTCTAATGGAAGTCCTGGGCATCCAGACGCCTCCCCTGCTCCGACATGGGCGTCAAGTAGCGCTCTACTCATCATTGGAAACAGCAGGCCTCACAGCCCTCCTTTTCTCTCCCTGGGACTGGCTTTTTGGGAACATTGCAGGCAGATGTGTCCAGATGAGCACGTTCTAATTTGTGGGCCCAGGTTAATGCTCCGCCAGAGGCCCCGGAGGATCAATAGCTTTATTTCCCTAAAACGCAGGCGTGGTGAGAACCAGCTCACGGGGTGCTTTTAATACCGCCACAGTTCCAGTGACGACTGGGCTGTATTGATTGTGCCCATGTGGAACTACGTGCGCCTTCTGGGGAAGGATCTATTTGTGTCACCCTGGGCTGGGATGGGGGCTCCACTGGAGGAGTAGAGAGCTCAGCCAATGGAGGATGCCAAAAACATCAAAACAGCCATGTTTACAGATTACCCAAAGGGAAAGCAAATTACAGCAATTATGCAGGCTGTGGGAATACTGATATCAGCATACCTGCTATTTCACCCAGAGACTACTTTTATGAGGCTAGAACACATACAAAACAGCACACTCAATTTGATTTGATGGCTAAACCCTCAACAAACGATGGGATTTAAACAAAGCACTGCACATCAGATGCATGCAAAACAATGTCTTTCTAGGGGATCGCCCTGTTTGTGTATGTCAGGTCCAAAAAATCTTTTCAGTTGTTTTGAAACTAGATATAATAGCTTACACAAATATCTGTGAGGCAAGTATGTATCTGGCAGGCATAATGATGAAAATGCAATATCGTACATTGTCTCTACCATATTTTTTTTCAAACAATGGCAATTAATCATTCTTTGTAAACACTGCAAATTGCTTTACAGAAAACTAATTTACCCTTGCAGCATTTATCTCATATATCAGCGCAGAGACAACATACAGAAGAGTCTTATCCAAATCACAGGCCTTTGTTTGCAGCTGTCATGACATATTCATAACTGGGGCCATAATAGTCAGATTCCTGTTATATCCCCCAGGGAGAGCAGAGAGAATGGTGTCACATCCAATTACTGCGACACACTGTAGAGGTAAATCAAAACTCATGCCATGAACTCTGGAATCTAAGGTGCACACACACACACACACACACACACCGCTGCATGAGCAAAGCGAGACAACAGTTATATCAACATTGATAGAATATTGGAAAACACATTTTCCCGGTAACTTGGAGGTCATGTATAGATTACACAGGGAAATGGGAATGGCTGGAGGCAGTTGTCTTCAGTCTTCTCAAAACATAAATTGACATACATAAGATCCAGGAGCAAGTGAGGCAGACAGCGCTTGCTCAAGATTTAACAATTATGGATTTGTTTGCCAGCACGTAGGAACTGAAATTGCAGATGAGGGTAATGATAAGCTCCTCATTGGACGAGGAACAATTGGGTCACCAAGTTCAACCATACCTTCTCCCCGGCACCAATAAGATGCCTTTCTGCGCAGTGAAATGAATGCCTTTGTCTTTTCCTCCACAGTAGTCAGTAGGGAGGCCTGGTGGTTTGGTGGTTGGAGGGTATCTCAGCAGTGCATAGCCCCATTTCACCCTGGAGCGGTGCAAAGCTCCTGCCCAATAAAACAGGCTGCATCCCCAGGGCCCCTCCCTCAAGCCTCCAGTCAGCGCTTGTTTTTGCACCATTTATTTAGTGTGACACATCTCCAATTAAACTGTGGAGGCTGCTGCATTCCCCCCATAACTACCTCTTATACCTCCCCATAGACTTTCTGTCACACTGAGAGTGTGGGTATGAGAGAGTGAAAAGGGGAGTTAGTGGGAGAGAGAGAAAGAGGGAGAGAAAGAGGGACAGAGAGAGAGAGAGAGAGAGATCACATCTTGCCTGCCAGCTATGATCACAATGTCATTTTCCCCTCAGTGGTTAGGAGCCTCCTCTGAAAGGTGCCCTGAATTATAATTATCAAAATATTGAACAAGATAATCATCCTCTTAAATGATGCTGCCACTTCACTGTTTGCCTCACCGTAACAGAACATGCATGGAGTAATGCTCTCCTGTAAGCTTTCTTGAATTTAGAACTGCACAGTCAATGTACGTTAGGCTACAAAGACATATTTTTACAAGCTTACACACTTTAACTTAGTCATTAATAAACTACTACAGAAATATTCACGCTTAACCAGAATTCCTCCACTGCCTCACCTTAAGTTATGTGCCCATCAATTTAAATTCATGAGCGTTTAAAGGAGATCTTTCATAGATGCTAAGAGTCTCCTTGCCACCTCTTCATCCTCCCCCAACGGCCCCAGACACAGTCACAGGAGGAGTGACTTTGTCCGACCCCAATACCGTCTGCGAGAGCGCAGCTGAGGGCAGCAGCTGCCAGGGAGGACTGGTGGGGGAGCGCCCAAAACGCCAGCTCTGCCAAGCAGAGGGGCCAGGGGGAGCCCCAGTGGCAGCTGGGAAGGGTGGGGCGGCCAGCTGTGGAGCAGCAGGATAGTGGGGTGTCTAGGAGATGCCACTAAACCCGAGCAAGGAACAGAGATACACACATACAGTATGTCATACACACAAAAAAGTTCACAAACCACTTTCCTTTTCTTCAAGCAATTCTGCTGCACTCACCCACTTTTACACACACCGACACTCATCATCGGCACCAAGGCAACCCAAGCAGTCTGTGGCCCTCTTAACACCAACACCACTGTCCCATCACGTGCTTCGGCCACACATCTGGTGTACCATCTGTATCACTCCCCCCAATGTGACAGGTAGTCCCTCTCCCTCTCTGGAGGGAGCAGAAGGGGAAAGAGGGACACGGAAGGTAATTTTGGGTGTAAATGTGCTCTGGACCTCTCTGAATGCATCTGGACAAAGCAGACATGCTGCTGAGCCAGGCAGGGTCATTATCAGTTGGAAACTGACTACCAGATAGCAGATGAAGACAAAACAATTATATCATACTGTCAGATTATGACGGCACCAATAGTGCACATCTTGTTTATGTTGTCTTGGGGATGAATGATCTGGCACTTCTGTGTTACCGCAGTCTCTATAAAAAGGTCAAATGCTATAAATAACACAAGTCAAAAGTATATTAAAGATTCTTCCAATTTATTATAATGTACAGTTATACATTGCCATGACACAAATGTGACCACCATGTGGATGGGGTGCAGAATGCAAAATATTAAAACAGCCATATAAACAATATCAGAGGACAATGAATTCCTCTTCTCTATGCCGCTGTACATATGGGATCAATAAAGTATGCACCATAAAACAGATACCAAGCCAGTGATATAAAACTGCACAACCAGTCTTTACTGTGAAATTAAGGAATCCATTTCAGAACATTATTTTCACATCTTATGTTACATATTTGACAGTAACAATCTTTATTATTCACACACAACACTATTTGAATGACATCAACTTAGACGTTTATTCAAAAGGGGGAAAAAGGGATTCCAGCATTGTCAAGACTAACAAAACTAAGTACTTGTCAGAAATATTTATTATACCACGTTAGATCTTTCCCATTCACCAATTTGCAGTCAATGGACAAGACTGAGGTGCTTGTATAGAAGAAGAAGAAGAAGAAAAAAAAAAGAGCATCAACTTAGGCATACAATTTGCAGTGGCATCTGCTACATATCATCCCTCTGGGCACATTTGTCAAATAAGGCCAAGGCCATTATTTTGTCAGGTAATGTAAAAAAAAAAAAAAAAAAAAAAATCTATTCATGATCCAAATTTTATATTTTTTCACTGACTTAAAAAAAACAAAAAAAAAAACAGCAATTGTTATTTTTTGCTGTTTGTTGTTCATATTTGTCTTTCAGGGCATCTCAATTAGATTTCCATTTTTACACAAAGAATTCATGCACTGTCCATGTCATTGAAGTAGCAGATCTAATCGAATAGTTATACAATTCAATGTAACAACAAAATGTGCTGGATGGGATCATCATTAATAAAAAAAACAAAAAACAAAAAAAATAAACATTGACACATACACTTCATGAAATAAACAACACAGCTTCAGTACTACTTTTCAATGTCTTATACAAAGTTAGCTTGATCTAAAAAGCATAAAATATATTTTTACATCATCACATACATTAAGACATGTACCATGGCCTAGCGGGAAGTTCGTCTGGTGCATTATCTCTAAGCCCCCACACATTTCCCTACTGCTGGCATTATTGCTTCTTATGAACAGGGAGCAGAAGGATAGAGAAACAATGCACCACAGTAGAATGAAACTCTGTACATTTGAATCATCTCTGATATCCAAAATTTTTGTTAGCCTGTTTCACAATCTGCAATGCTAAAGGATAAGGCAGTTCCATTTTTTTTTTTTTTTTTTAAGGCATTGCTGCTTTGAGACATACTGGACCAGAGGGTGAGTCGTGGACTTTGACATTATCAAGTCAATGGACACGATAAACAGAATATATTTTATAGGCAATGATAAGATCCCAAAGAGAGGGGGGGAAACGAATCTTGTGATTTTGAGTGTTGTATGTTGTATGTTCGTGTCTGAGAGAATCTCAGTGAGCTGCAACCATCATTTAAGTCTGATTAGCAGTTGACCAAGAGGTCAAAGCTCAGACAGAGATCAGAGCAGAGCTGTGTGGGTTTGCTGTGACCATCTCTCATTGCTGGTAATTTCCATACTGGCCCTGTGGGGAGAAATTTGACAGACTCATGTTACTTGACCTTTTCAAAAAACACACAGGGAAAAAAAATCTTATATTCACAAATCTTAAAAGAGGGTGCAAACAAACATCTGTGGTTTCAACCATATACTGCCAACCATGATTTATGGCTGCATTTGCTGGTATTGACCAGCAGGTGGCAGCATGGCCTCACAACTTGTGAGCTCTAAATTCTAACTTGACACCTCAGGTTTGGGCAGCAGCATGGCTGAGGATGACATTCCTTATTGACTAGTGCATAGTACTTAAAGTGACATAAATTCAGTGCAAGGACAGTAGCAGTTGATGCATTTCTAAACAGGGGTCGAAGTATGTGTTTGGTATTAATGGAAAATACACTGGAAACAAATTTGGAAAATTATTAACAGTAACAGTTCAATATAAATAACATTTCATTTCAAATATGAGTTTAATAAGTTAAGCACAATACCAGTGTTATTTGCATAGATTAAAGACACACCAAAGCATGTAAGCTTTTGGCTGTTTCACTGTAGACTAAGCATGCTGTGTTTCTGGACCTCATGACTTACAATTCGACCCCTGGTTACCAACAAAATCAAAATATTTAAAAAAAAAAGAAAATTATCAATCTTTTAAACATAACAAAAGAAAGAAAATCAGAAAAATGGGAGAGAGATAAAGAAAAAAAGAGACAGAAGAAACATAACAAATGCAAATTAAGGCTAGGTT
Organism: Scomberomorus guttatus; assembly: GCA_038419695.1. Classification (NCBI taxonomy): domain Eukaryota; kingdom Metazoa; phylum Chordata; class Actinopteri; order Scombriformes; family Scombridae; genus Scomberomorus; species Scomberomorus guttatus. The sequence continues at coordinate 17,081,403 of CM076457.1, read as the reverse complement.
GTCAAACGTCTAGATTGGACGTTGAGGTCTTCACAGCAACCATTACCTTTGCTTCTTACAGAGCTAGTCAGGGGTTCAAATCCCCGGGTCTTTATTTCCTCATGTGCCCCTGAATATTCAAAGATAAAGATATCAAAGTGTAGCTGTGGTCCTCACAAAGACCATAGGAAATACAGGGCAACAAATAGATCTTCCTTTAAACACTACAGCAGTCTGCATCAAGTTTAAGGAAGAATCCTATTAAAGCCCTCATATTTCCCTCAACTGGCATGCCATATTAGCCAGGATATATTCTTAAGACTCAAGTTAACAAGTTAAAGACAATAGTAACACATACAATGTTTTGGGAAGAATAAATTTAACCCCGAATATGATGATAGCATGCATAAAAATAATACCTTTCATGTCTACCTTCTAACTTCACTCACATTGATTCTAGTCTCACAGAGAATAACAGAAAATATACATCTAACTCTGGCAATCAACATTATAAGTTCAGTCCTGTGCTGTCCAGCATTGTGACTATACTCACCTGGTCATAGCCATAAGGGCGTTGCTGCTGGCCCTGTGGGGGTCCAGGTTGAGGGGGGCGATAGGCTCCGTACTGCTGTCCCTGCCCCTGAGGATAGTTGGGGTACTGTCCTGGGGCACTTTGGGAGGGGCCTACGACAAATATTGATATCTCACTTTAAAATTAGGCATGCATGACGCACTTGAGTAAACTGTGCACAGTCAAAACAAACTTTTTTGGCTAAAAAGATTAGGGTTCAGTTTAACTGTGGAAGTGTTCGCTTGTAGTCACAATGAAATTCAATAATTGTAATCAATCAGTGTGTAAAAAACACTCATATCCTTCTTGTCTATGTGCTGAGTCCAAAATTGTACAGTGATTTCTGCCCAAATTTAGGCCTGAAATGTTGTACTTTCTCTAAATAGAGTCAAACATTTTAAAAGGGGACATTCTACAGTGTTGCGAGTCTTTGAGAAGCTGTAATCTTTTAACTTATTGCAATTTTCAGTCTGAACACCTGCTTAGAAAGAGGTGGGACAATCAAACTCCGGTCTGGACTCCTGAACAAATGAACCCAGTGTGAAAACAGCCTAAGTTTTTCCTCATTAATCGTTTCCATCTCCCACTTGTTACTTTGAGAACTCTAGGGAATCCCTGTTAGTTTACTATCGCTAATGGGCTGCAATAAAAAAAAAAAGCTGATGGATGACAAAGAGAGGATGGTGGATATGTCAGACCCATTTGTTTGGGCTGCCTCCACAACGCCTGACTCAGTAATGAATGAGAATGAGTGAGTCAGGTTGGAGCCAGGCAGTGGTTCCCTAATGCAAGGAGACATCAAGGAGATTCTGTTGGTCTTCATTAGAGGAGCAGGCTTCATTAAAAAAAAAAAAAAAAAAAAAAAAAAATCACTATCAGCCCCCATATACTGCAGCTATCCATGCAGGCGCTGTGAAGGACCGAGCAAAGCTTGACTGGGGCTGAAGTCAAATGAGGCCCACGCAGCATCGTTAGGCGCTCATAATGTCTTATGCTGTTGAGCATAACCTTGTGGGGGCCTGCGAGAGAAAGCATGTGTGTGTGCCAGATGGATCTCACCTCACAGCCTCTGCCTCTCCGCTAGCTCATTACTAACATGAGCTTTGGCTCAGACAGAGGGTGAGTGATGGAAAGTTCCAGTGAAAAATGGGATGAGGAAGAAAAAGATGAAAGAGCTGCAGGACCTCCAATATTTATTGCATGACAAACATTATTTAGACATCCCGTGTAATTTGGTTAAATCCTATAGCCAGGAGCACATTAAAAATACCCCAAAAACAGAAAATATAGGTAATAGGCACAAGTCAACTAACAAAAGGTTTGTCTCCAAAACTTTTTTTGTACCATAGACTGTATATAAAGAGCCAAAGCTCCTCTCCCACTCCCACAGAACAGTGTGTCATATCCAACTGAAGCACCGGGAGAAATGCTAATATGGTGCCAGCCACCACTAGTGATTAAATTTCTCTTCCACCAAGCTTCAATCCCCTAACCATTCATTAAGGTGGTCCTGCTCTTGATGATGTCTTGACATGTGTCTGGCACAGTTACATTTCCAAGGGGCAGTAACCACCAGCTCACTCAGGAAGATATATTATTCAACAGTTTAAAAAAAAAAAAAAAGAGGCAGCCAAAAAGGGTTGATGGCGTCTCCTAGAGGACGAAATGCGCCCCCTTTTCAAGAGAGGAAAACTCACCGTAACCCTGCTGCTGTGGTGGGTAGCCCTGCTGACCTGGGTACTGCTGTTGGGGAGGGTAGCCCTGCTGCTGGGGAGGGCCTTGCTGATATGCTTCCTGCTGTTGGCCATACTGGGCATTACCTTCAGGGGGCAATAGCAGACAATGTGAGCAGCGTGTTGACGAGTACAGCAAAGCAGATAGGTAGACACTGAATCAAGACTCCATATAACTGCAACTCAAGAAATCAAATTAGGATGTACCAATATTTGCAACACATTATCATCATTATCACATATACAACCATAAAAAAAAAACACAGCAGTATGTAATAAGATGCTATTAACAAAAAGGCAGAAATGACACACACTATAGTAGTGCAGAAAATTCAAGTAGGAAAAGGATTCTTGCCGTGCACAGCTCAACAAGCAACGACCGCTTTAACTCCTAGTGAGTGTCCAGCAACACCTCAACTAATATACAAAGAGATGCATATAACAGTGTTTTGAAAGGTGCAGTTTTGAGACAGCCATGTTATTGTATTGAATGTTTTCAGAACTCTCTTTTTAATTGTTGTTGAATTTCTTTGTACCAATAAAAAAAGGGATAACATTTGTGTTTGAAAGGTCAAAAGGAAAACAGTGTAGGCAGCAGAGGAAAAAAAACAAAACAAGCAACAAAAAAGTAAATGTTAATTGGACAAAGAAAGAGAAGGAGTCGTTTCTCAGGAAAGTGTAATCTATGACCGTGGCTATTGTTGTAATTTTACTCCCCCCAAGCAAACCAGCATGGAGGAAAGTGGCAGTATATCAATTCCTTTATTTAAAACAGAGTATATTGGTAGCACTTTTCTCAAAAATAGTCGGTGGCTCATTACTCTCAATATCACTGCTCCTTTGCAAATCACAAGCATTATTTTCTGCATGTGCAAAAAACATGCATATTTATCAAGAATGGCAGTCCCCTTGAAACTGGTACATTATGAAGCACTTACTGAATATGAATACACTAAATGGCTACTACTCCAAAAATGCAAAAAAAAAAAAAAAAAGTAGTATGCCAAGTCGTAGTAAAAGTATTTTTCTTGATAATTTGAAGAAATAACATTTTACTAGAATAAAACCTTGGTACAGCTTTGTCTTTCCAAGACACTGACTACCAAGTTTCACACAAGACCCTGTCCCTGACTTGGCACCTGGCACGACTGGGGGTGGGGTGGGGGTGGCGGTGGCATTACAAGATTAGGTAAGTGCTAACTTATCCATGGACTGCAGCAGCTTTGGGAATAGGGTACGCTCTGGTGTGTGAATGATCACTCCAAATCAGATATTTCTCCTTTGTTAGAGCCCGAAGTCACTTTGGTTTCCCAGAAAATAATGAAGAAACTGAAATTTTGGTTTCGTCACAGTCTCTTTGCATCATTTGTGTTTTAACACAACTCCTGGGTTGATTTTTTTTGTTGATTTTCTACAAGTGACTGGAGGGTTCTCCTACCTTCTGAGGCTCCCTGTCCTGCGTGACTGTACTGGTCCCCATAGTAGTCTTCCTGCCCTGGGTACTGCTGAGGGGGTCCTACATACACATACACACAACATACACACAAGTAGATTCAAGGTGTTGTCGGATCGGTTGTTTGAGGGGAAGAGTAAAGAGGATGGATTCCTGGCCGCTACTCCTCGTTAGAAAGCTTTCGTTTCGCTCCTTGACTAATTTTTAAGCTTTTGGAGGCTTTAATTTACATCTTGAGTCAACAAGATGTCTGTGAGCAGCAGATGTGGAAATAGAGGAAATTGAGAGGAACAAGAGTAAGAAATGCAGGAAGGTGGGTTAGGGAGAAGAAAGACTGACACTCACAACTTGCACACTTAACAGACACACACTCTGGGGTAGTATACCTTGCTGTGGGGGTCTGTAGGGGGGCATTGGCCTCTGCCCCATGACATGATTCCCTTGGTTGACCTGGCCCATCATGCCCATTGGGGTTTGTTGCCCTTGGTAGTGCTGGCCGCCACCACCAGGAGGCATGTTATACTGCTGGGAGGGAGGCTGCTGGTGCATCATGGGGCCTGAGGTACACCAACAGATTTCACTCTCAAACTATAACAGCATATGGTTTATCATATTCAGGATAAATAGTGTGCAGCAAGCACCAGTAAGACAGATGTTAAGACACTAGAAATCAAGACAACAAAGTAGAAACTCACAAATGTTGTTTTACCTTGATTGGGCTGCATGTTCATGTTTGGCCGTGGCCCATAGTTTCCCATGGGCTGGCCCTGGGTCATGTTCATTTGGCTCTGTGCTGGCATGCCCTGGGAGGAAGGGACAGCGTGATTGTAACCACCCATTGAGCCATGGCTGCTGGGGGGCATGTTCATAGAGCCACTGGGCATGTTTGGGGGCTGGTTGGGGCCTGGGCCGGGACCTTGCATGGGCATGTGATTAGGTCCTGGAAAACAACAGAGATTATTCATGATTCCTGTTGAAAAACCACATGAATATTTGGTACACATTGAATTTCTGCCCCGTTTGCGTTATGTGCAGCTGTGCTGTAATCTGAGGCTGTGATGTGGGTACATAATGTGTTTCCATACATAAAGAATGGCATGTTAAGAGGACATCGCTTACATTGATGACATGTCAAGTTACATTGATGAGATTTGAGGTTCACCCAAACTGCAATTAACATCACCTTAACGTCACCTTCACCTCAGCCTAACCAGTTAATTTATGTTTGTATCATCTTTCCAGTCGTTCCTATCTTGCAATATTTCAAACAGATCCATCCATAAAAAACTGCAACTAAACCTCTCAAACTTAAATGTAGACAGATTTTTATTAAACACGAATTTAGCAGATGTTTAAGGTTTTATCACCCAGCACTTATGAGACAAGTTGAGTCATTCAGTTCTGAGCAGGGAACATCATGGTGAAGCTCAGCTCCCAAGCAGTACCATGATATTGCAGGTCACAGTGCAAGTGTGCATTACCACACCAGTGGAAAAATGACATTTCAGTGGTTACATTTTCTGGTTTCTGATATGGTGCTCTGGTCTTTTACTTTTAGAATTTACAGTCATTGTGTGTTACACCAATCAGTCCCTTTTTAAAACATCCAACAGCTATATCAATGCTGTTCAAACATAATAAAATATATGAATTTCTAAATAAAAACCAAATAAAACAACAAATTATTACAAAATTTAAGGAGGAAAGGATAGACATAATCAAAAAAAGGAGTAGAAGTCCAAGACCACCAGAGCTGGCAACTAGGTGACATCATCTTTCAGCAAAGCGACCTCCCTCACAGTTCTGTGGTGTTGCTAGGCAACCCAAGTGAGACAGGGACTGAGGGAGAAGAAGGGTAAAGAAAAAAAAGAGAGAAAGATGAGGGAGGGATGTAAAGGGGGGGTGGGGAGGGTCACTTACCAGGCATCTGTCCATTCATCTGGTTCTGCATGTGTGGGGCTGGAGGGCCACCGCTGACCATACCCTCAGAAGGCATGTTGTGACCGTGAGGAGGCTGAGGGGGGGGTCCACTTTGGTTCATCCCACCAGGGCCCATGGGCATGTTTTGAGTGGGTGGCTGCAGGCGCACAATACAGACACAAAAACACATCAGCAGCAGTGCTAGAAACACATCTGAGCCTGGGCCTCAAAAAGAGAAAACTTAAAGAATGAGACAGACAAAAGCAAAGACCTTTGTAAAAAAATAATATAATAAAAGTACAGCTGTGATGCAACACATTTTAAAAGAAACTGCATGTTTAAAAGCGAAAATAAGTAGTCATACTAAGTCACATAATCACTGCCCTCAATTAAGTCACAACCAGCAACCATCAAGGACCTCATAAGGTGTAGGACTCCCAAAGGAGAACTCATCCAGAGCCCATATACAGAAAGATCTACCAAATTAAACGCATATCATTACTAAATTAATAGTAACTCCAATCTGAGCTACTGCAACTTTACATATTATATTATATGATAGGGTGACACTTCTATAAGCAACAGTTCCACAAACAATATCTACTGTAGGTAACACTCATTCTTTAAGGGGTTTAGTTTTGAAGTTCTTGAAGTTTCAAGACAGATTTTTTTTAATGGTGAAATTAGTGCAGCAAAAGCCAAGATATCAGAATTTTTAACCCCTGAGGTAGCAGGTCAAGCTCCAAAAAAAAAAAAAAAAAAAAAAAAAAGCTGACTCCTAGGCTATCCATAATGCTGATGATGACTTCACGTGGAGAACTTTTTCAGACTTTGAAAAGCTCCCTCATCAGCCACAAAAGACATGATACAACAGATTTTGCAGGCTGAATAGTACAAAAAAAAAAAAGAGAGATCTTAATGTGTAAAACCAATGGGCGTCTCCCTTTAATATGAGAGTCAACTTAGAAGGGATTTGGCACCAGACATAAAAAAAATGTGACAATGGCAATTAATCCTTTCAGGCTGTATACATTGTCTAGTGTTGGAAATTATACATTTGAAACATGTCAGACTACCTGACTGAAAATAAAGTTTCTAAGCTAATGTACCGATTTATTTGTTCAGCATCTTCAAATTTCAACTGTCTTTTATATGTATGTCATGTGTTGATCCTAATCGGATGCAATGGCTCAACACTGACAGGGGAGCAACATCAACATCATCTGACCAGATGCTACACTGTTATATACAATTCACTCACTCGTTCAAAACAATCAGCATGGACAAATACTCACAGCCGGGAGGAGAGACTGCATGTTCTGATTGGAGTCTGCTATTGTGGCCAGGTACACTAAATTTCTGTGCAGCATCTGTTGATATCTGTGAAAGTGGGAAGTCATCAATAAAAGCTTTGGGCCCACATAAACTTAACATAGCAGCAATGTCTAGAGAAAAAAAAGGATTTTTAATAACTTACTGTGAACACTCTGCTGTTTTGCCTTTGCTCTGGAAGTCCATTATACACTGAATCAGCTGGTTGTTTTCGTCAAGTAACTGCAAAGGAAAAGCAGATTAATATCACGTTTATGTTATCTGTGATAGCAATTTGAATATAATGACACTGAATAACTTGATATGGTTCGTCTTTGCATGATGATGGTCATTCCGCCGTGATTTGAACATAATGGGGAGGATGGGGGGGGGGGGCGTTTTTGTGAAATCTCAGTGTGCGTTTCTAGCTAACAAAAGACGCTAGCTAGCTATCCTCAGCTAACAAAACCACAGGCCTTCATTCATTTGGAATACAATTATACATTAATCCTTTAAATCGACCCAAGACACATCATCTACACATGGCGTCCTCACTCCAGAGAGGTTCATATTCACCGCGCTTTGACCCTGCAACGTTACTCCCGAGCTATGGACCTGGATGGGCACTGCTACATTGATTAGCTCAACGGCTAGCAGCGTCTGCTACCACAGCCTCCATTCTGCGACGCGCAAAAAAAAAGAAAAAAAGATGAATTACCTTTTGTATTCCAGCGGGTGTTATATCACCCTTCCCACGCTGCCTGTGAGGTGCAAACGCCACCGACATGGTGATACTCTATGAAATGAAAGTGAACAAGTGCATAAACGTCAAAATTAGCTCACACACTTAACAAATTGGTAGAACTCAGATCAACAGTTCAGAATAGGGTTCAATTTCGAAATGCAGTGGTCCGTTTTTTGGGGGGGATACAACACATTTTAAAACATAGTTTTATATTATTGTTTATTATTGAAACACAGAGATACGCAGTGATTTAATTTATGTTGGATAGTTTATGGTATTCCAACTTAACTATTAATATGGTTGAAAACACACACATTTCAGTTTAATTGAATAATCCTTCTACCTATTTTTCATATAGTGGAACAGTCTAGATTTAGTCCTAAAGGCTACGGGAAATGGACTACTCCACAAATAGGGGAAACTCGGTCAGAGCCTTCATATATATATTTTTTTATTAAGTATTGATAATATTACAGGCAGTTTTAAGGGTAATAATGCCTGGTAACAATGTTTATTGGTCCTCGTTTTCAATGTTTAAATTCACCATCCACATCGCTAAACCATTACTAAATGTACCGAGCGAATGAAACTTAGTATTGAAATATTGAAAAGGAAAGGTTTTTGAATTGTAACGTTCATATTAAAAAGTTTTGTTTCGCAGGGCATTTACGCTGATCAATTTATGAGTATTCTGCTGTAGTTTTTATTTATTTTATTACAAATTTCCAGTAGCGGGCCCTAATCTTGGTATCACCCCAGTTCAGGGGTCATGCGCACGCGCTGTTTTCAACACACGGCAGCTTCACAGATTGAGCGATTTGCTTGTTGCTAACTCGCTGAATCATTTGAGTGAAGTCTCCCCCTTTTTCTTGTGATTGTACGTGTCTTGTAGTGCAATGGCGGCAAGATACGACAGAGCTATTACTGTCTTTTCTCCCGATGGTCATCTCTTTCAAGTAGAGTATGCACAAGAAGCAGTAAAGAAAGGCTCCACTGCGGTAAGTCCTAAAATGAAACTAATGCTAAAGCTAACGTTAGCAAACGTTAGTTAGCCGACGAGCTAACGGCTACCAGACACTGTTATTAGTCAAGTATTTCGCTAGCTCTCTTGTTAAACACAATCTCTTGTGATATTACGACCTTGATGGGCTGCTAGCTAAGGCGTAACTTCTACATGTAGCATTACTGCAGGAAAAAGAAAAAAATTAATGAAGATGGGAAAGAGTATCATTAGCAAGCATTTTGTCGCTGTGTCACTCTCACAATAGTTTCAGTTTCAGTGTGATAACGTTCACTAACGTAAGTTCATTGGGACAATATGTGGTGTTAACGCGGTTAGTATAGTTGAGTTTGCTCCCCATATGTCATAAACAATAAAATCATTTTGAAGACGTATCTCCAAATGTCTAGTTTGTGTGTATGAGTATCCCAAGTACATTCAGTGCAACGATAACTATCCAACGATTGGTCTGTTAACTTAGCTAAAGCTAGTCATGGAGTCACTGTAGTTGCAGCTAACCTCCGTACTATTAAATTTAATTGTAGTTTGTTTACAAACAAGGCTACATTTACCACATACATCCTAAATTTTCTTCTGGGTTAATACATTATTTACCTATCTCCACCTGTATATTTATCTAAGAACAGAATATTTCATTGCTCAACTTGTAAATTTGATGTGGATTTGCTCACAAGTTACCAATTGCCATACAACACTTACTAAATTCATAAATAGATAGGAAGCACTATATTTATTGTAGAGGGCATTGCTGAGACTGGTTGGGTCCTGAAACCTTTTTAACAAAAAAAAATTCACTTATGTGTGTAATTTTGCTCAGTAACCGCCCTCAAATATCAAACATGAATTGAAGTAAAAAGACCTGTGCTGGGTTTTACATGTCAAAGTTGTCCAAAGCCCTATAAGTCCTTTTTACTACTTATACCAGTCATACCCACACTTCTGTAAATATTTTACTTGTATACATTTCTCCCCTCTGAATAGCCAACCTCTGGGACTGAAATCTGTACGCTAATGTTTTGAAATTGTTTTTCTTTTCTGTGCAGGTGGGAATCAGAGGTAAAGACATTGTTGTCCTTGGTGTTGAGAAGAAATCGGTAGCAAAGCTGCAGGAGGAAAGGACTGTCCGCAAAATATGCGCCCTGGATGAGCATGTCTGCATGGCATTTGCAGGTAACCCAAACAACAAAACAATTTTAAATCTTTGAATAATAGATACTTTATGTACTGTAACATGGCACAACGGACTACACTCAGTTATATGTTGCCACAGCTCACTTTGTTACAATGCACTCCAAAGATTAGTTGTAACAAACACTACATCATTGCAGATATCTATATACCATATATTAGGACTTTGTCACTTAATTTTCCTATTGTATTTTCCTTGTATGTTGTATTAGCCATTGAACTTCTTTCAATGTTTTTCTAAGGTCTGACAGCAGATGCCCGTATTGTGATAAACAGAGCTCGGGTTGAGTGCCAGAGCCACAGGCTAACTGTTGAGGACCCTGTCACAGTGGAATACATCACACGCTATATAGCTACACTGAAACAGGTACTCACTATGTTGCCATTCATTTCTGATTTACTATTAAGTCATTTCTCTGAGTTCATATTCAGTATATTGGTTTCAGTTTGTATGCTCTATTCCCTGATGGATGACAGTTTTTATTTTTAAGAAATATCACATTTGTGAGAACGACAAGTTACAGCCATCTCTCTTTTTATATATTTGTAGCGCTATACTCAAAGCAATGGGCGCAGGCCGTTTGGCATCTCTGCGTTAATTGTTGGCTTTGACTACGATGGGACTCCCAGGCTGTATCAGACAGACCCATCAGGAACCTACCATGCCTGGAAGGTCAGTGATTTTGTTCTTTGTACATTACTTTATGTTATGCTTATACAACAAGCACCCAGATACCCTAAAGTGATTAATAATTGATTTTTGTGTGTTTATTGTTGAAAAATATTAGGCAAATGCAATTGGCCGTAGTGCCAAAACCGTGAGGGAGTTTCTGGAGAAGAATTACACAGATGAAGCCATTGCTGGTGACAACGAGGCAATCAAGTTGGCTATCAAAGCTTTGCTTGAGGTAAGGTCAAATTTAGTCCATGTCTGGATGTATTTGAACTTGCACACTTTATCAGCTACATATATTGAAACTGCGTAATTACTAAGATAGTTAAGATAGTTAACCCAAATTGCTACCATAGCGGCTTACTGAAGAATTTTATTGTGGGCTTTAGATGTTTTTGATAATACCGAAAGTGTAATAGATGGGATTATAAGGTTACCCACTGCCAAATATTTCTTTAAAAGCGTGTCACAAATAAATAGTACATACAGTTGACAAATTACATATTTTGGTTAATTTTTTTTTATTGACAAGATGTAAACACAGTCTTTCTAGGATATGGAAAAAAATGCAATATTTTCAGCAAACATTAATGCATAGTTACTTTTTATGTCATAAACTGATGAAAAAATAAAATAAAAACATCATTGTGGCATGTGCAAAAGTTTGGGCACCCTAAGGCCAAACGCACTGAAAGTGATAAATGATGCGCCTCATTTGACACGTCATATGATGCTCCTATGGTGCACTGCAGGCATCAGATTTGAAATGCCAACACCACAGAACCAACACAGATTTGTCCCGTTGTTTTTTGTATTTACTGCTGCATTAGTAGGATGTAATGAATGAAAAGGAGAAATGCAGAGGATGAAAATGAAACTAAGAGCATCTGTTTCCACAGTAAATCATCTGTTGAGTGTTTGATGGTTATTTATTTGTACTTTAGAACGTGACCGCGATGAAACAATCAGAAAATAACGTTTTATTTCTCTCATTCACTCTACGGCTGCTCCCTCTCCTCACTCAACCACCATTGCGCTGTCGCTCTCTCTCGCTCTCTCTCTCTCTCTCTCTCTCTCTCTCTTTTTCGGCTGCAGAAAAAACAGCTTTGGTCGCTGGGTCCTCATTTAACGCTCCAAAATTGAAACAAGGTCAGAGTAGGGGCGTCAAGGCAGTTTGACGTGCCTCACAATTTTTTTTGGTGCGCGTTCAGCCATTTAAAACAAGAGGTGTACTTCAAAATGCACACATCTGATGCTTTCAGTGCATTTGGGCCTTAAGAGTTCCGATGTCTCAGATTCTTTGTACAAGGTCTCAGACCATAATCAGCCTGTTAGGCCTGAGGCATGTCAACAATTGTCATTAGGAAATGTCATCTGGTTCCGATTTCAAAGCTTTACAAATACTCTGACTCCTGAAACCTTATGCAAACACTCAGCAACCATGGGTTCCTCTAAGCAGCTATGTAAGCCTGGTGGTGCCAAAACCTTTGCATACAACTCTATATGCTAAGAATTAGTTGGTAAAATTGTCACATCAAAGTATTTCCATCTACTACAATGTGATTTCAAGACAGTGCTGCATCTTGAGACAGTCCTGACTTTATCAAACAGCGCTGGCTGCTGCCAGACAAACCATAAGGTGATCTGTCGATTATTTTCGAGTTTCCATGTGTGACTTTGCTTGTTGTGATTGGCTGAACTTGTCTTAACACAGGCAAACATAGGAGAAAATGAACCTTGATGCAAATAAAATAAATCCCTAATTTCAGCAGAGGACTTTTTTTGGTCTATTAAATTGTATTTAAATAACCTCAAAACGTTCTCTCACAGCCTCTCAACATAAGCCTGAGTAGGAAGCTACAGAGGTAAAGAAGTGCAGATCTATTGGAATTTGTCACATGAAGTATTTCTCTTTTGTCACAGGTTGTCCAATCGGGAGGGAAAAATATTGAGCTTGCTGTTATCAGACGGAATCAGCCACTGAAGGTGATCTTGCTACAAATGACACAGTACATTTTTGTGTTGTTTTCTACCTGTTTTTACATGTAGGCTAACAAATGTCTATCTTGGTTGTTTGCAGATACTGGAATCCAAGGAAATTGAGACCCTGGTGGCTGAGATTGAGAAGGAAAAAGAGGAAGAGGCAGAGAAGAAGAAGCAGAAAAAATCCACTTGAACAGTTAACAGTTGTTTTTTTTTTTTTTATTGCACTTGGAGACAATAGCATTTTTGGGTTGCAAATAGTAAACTTCAGAGGGTTTAAAACTTGTCATTTATTTCATTGTCAAGAGCTGAATCATAACTTGAGATCTGTTGATGGTCAAATGATTGCACACATTAGTGAGTGATACCGCACCAGTTGCAAAGAATATCGCCTTCTCATACTTGCAGCTATTGAGTAGGCTGACGTGTAAATGCACATCCATAGATCTTAAGGTATGGTTTAGATGTTAAAATATACCTACAGGATACTTTTATATAATTCACCAAACAGCTTTGATGGTGATGAATGTCAAATGTTAAACAGCCATTTGTAACATTCAGAATCATAATGAAACTTAATACTCAATAAAAGCCGACTTGTTTGTAAGATCTGTTCACGTTGATTACAAAACTAAGTTTGAAATGAATTGGTTTGATTGCTTCAAAATAACTAGCTTGCTTCAAAGCAGAATGCCAGATAGCTTGGTTAGTGTCTACCTAATGTATAACCATGAGTAATATTGTCAAACAAATTAAAGGATAAAAACAACATAATATCTTAGTAAGGTTTTGGGCCATCACGTGATGCCAGAACAGCTTCAGTGCACCTTAGCATTGATTCTAAATGCCTCTGAACTTTACTGGAGGGATGAACACCGTTCTGCTAAAAGATATTCACTCATTTGGTGTTTTGGTGATGGTGATAGACAGCACTGTCTAAGACGTCTGCCCAAAATCTCCCATAGGTGTTCATAGGTGTTGAGATCTGGTGACTGTGAAGGTCATAGCATATGATTCATCATTTTCATACTCATCAAACCATTCAGTGACCCCTCGTGCCCTGTCAATGGGGGCATTGTCATCCTGGAAAAGACCACTCCCATCAGGATAGAAATGTTTCATCATAGGATAAAGGTGATGAGAACAACTTTGTATTGATTTGCAGTGACCCTTCACTTTAAGAGGACAAATGGACCCAAACCATGGCAGCACCCACCCCATGAGAATATGGTGGTGATGACTCATCTAACATCACTTTTTTCCACATCTCCGTAGACCAGTGCCTATGGTTTTTGCACCACTGAACTCTCAGATGTGCATTCATCTTTGTAATGAGGGGTTTATGCACTGCTACCCTACTATAATATCCCTCTCTATGTAATTATTGACGGACTGTTCTTGCTGACACGGTCTGATCACGTCCTGCTTTGACAATCTCAGTCACCTGAGGAAGAGTTGCTCTTCTGTTTTTTCTTACATATCGCACTAATGCACGAGCATCACAGTCATCAAATGTTCGCTGTCGACCACAATTTCCGACCCTATTTCCTGATGTCTTCCCCATAGATCTAAATGCAGATGTCACTTTAGTCACTATTCCTATTAAAACACTAGCCAGCTGAGCAGTCTTTGTGAGTGAAGCACCGGCCATCCATGCCCTGACAATGAACCCTCTTTCAAAGACACTTAGATCTTTTCCTCTTGCCATCTTCATACAAAATCAGAATCAACTGGGCCTGCTCAGCATTTTTCTACATGCCACAGAGCATGATTGGATGTTAATTGCTTAATTGTACCATGCAGTGCACCTGTGTGGAAGCATCTGCATTCGTTATGTTTCTGCACTCACTTATTCAGGTTTTTCCTTTAATCTGTCAGCCGTCTGTACCTGGAAACGGAGGGGGAAAAAAAGTAGCTCCGATTGCTTTATAAAGTGCTCACCTCTCCCTCAGTCATTTAAAACAAATTAGCGATGAGCGAATGAAGTGTCTAATGGTGGCCCAACGAGACCCCTTTTTTGCCTCTCCTTTTTTATTTCACCCTAAATTCGCTTATCAAGCAACCGCTGCTCTGAATTCTCAACGACACAATTATGGCCGGCGGTGTGGTAGGGCTGCTTAATGGGATCCTGGCCTCAGACCCCAGTGGGAACTTTCAGTGACTTTAATCTGGAGCCCTTTGAAAAGTTGTGCCGTGCTGTGCTGAAGAGCCCCGGGGGTTCCCTCTGACTCTCACCAAAGACATAATGGTGAATGGTAAAGTCCTTCATTTAGAGTCATCTCCCCAAGCCAGGATTTCCTGAGTGGGTGCCCTGGCTGCCTTGACTAGAGCAATTGCACTTTGTCTGCAATTTGTCTTGTTTGTGAGTCTTATAGGTTGGTGTTTGGGATTGATGTCAGAGGATCGATTAAGCTCTGATATTACTTCCCATACAGATGTCATTAAATCCTAGGAGGGCAATAAAAATGGCAAAAGTAATTTCGATGGGGTTTGTATGACTCACTTGACCATTTTAACTCACACTAATTGCCGAACACTAATGTATTTCACGTCAGAATTTGATAAGATTACTATGCTGTCACAGCCACTGGTTTGTTGATTCTCTGGTTGCAGACACGGAGGTGCTGAATTCACTGGATGACAAAACAAGCTATAGGTAAACTTTAATAAAGTTTATTCTGGGTAATCCTCTAGCTGCAGAGGTTATCTGATCCATCTTGTCAATAGAGCAAGAACAGCTTATTCTGTGCTGCCGCTAAGACTGCTAGTCTTCTGAACTGCTTGTGGGAAGAGTTTTCTCTTTCTTTCTTTTATTTCTTTTTTTTTTTTTTTTTTTTATTTGCCGGCATTGTTGTTGCCCATAATCAGCGCTACTGTGCCTCAGGACAAAGTCCATCTCTCTCATCGCTGGCTGCTGCTCATCATTAATGCAGAAAATAATGGCTTCACCAGAGGTCATTGACGGAGGAACGAGGCCCGAGGACATGTACTCTCCAAGCAAGAATGTGCACTGCTGCGGGCTGTCGACTGAGTGCATTGTTTGTATGCAAACACACACACACACACACACACACACAGCTTACAGGCCAATTGCGCATACACACAGCAAACACTGTATGTGAACACAACATTTTTTTTTTTTAAAAACAGTGCCCACATCCCTTGATCTGTCATGCACGTACACTTTAGGCAAAGTGTGTTCTCGTGTTGTAGTTGATAAAGAACAAATACTGGGGAAAAACACTGCACTTGTTCACATCTGATTTAAGTATTTGGTTCAATCTAACACCAACAGTCTGACCTTTTTCTAATGACATCCATTACTCTCCTCTCTTGCTGATTTCCAAGTCACAGATTTCACTTTGAAGATCTACATTTTTGTCATTCTAATGTGCCACCCTGTGGCTATATTTCAAAGTATGCCCCTCCTGGGATGTTTAAATTTTGTCACTGCAGAATGTCCTTAGGTCCAAATAAGGCAACTGCTTCAAGGGTAGAAGCACACAGACACTTGCATCTCCCGGGAACTAAGGTTACATTAGTCTTCTGTTAAGAATGTCTCACTACTGCTGCTGTATTACTCAAGGTGTTATCACCTTCTACCAGCAGAGCGCAGTGTTGCATAAAAGCAGCATTCTCATCATATTGGTTACACTTTCATCTCACTTTTTGTCCTACAGATTGACAGTATGACTCCTCTAGCTAACAGCGAGCACAGTGTACTGGCTACTGACATGTTTTTGTCTCTGTGCTTTAACACACAGCTACAAAGGCTCTCTGAACAATCAAATCCATCGAGGGAGAGTTTTTTTTTGCTTAAAATTGTCAGATGAAAAAGCAACATTGCTTGTGTCCTCAAGCGATGGCCAAGCTGTCAAAGTGTGTTGGGTCATAAAAGGCTATGCTCTCAACACTGTCCCTTTTCTGCTTGTCACATGTTGACAGTTACACACATACACTATTTGTGTAGAGCGGATTTGCCCGCCTCCACTCGTGCCCTTAAGGGCTCTGCAGTATGAAGTAAAGTTTGGGCATATTGGTGTGCTGGCTTACATATCCATAAGCGATCAAAATATGTTCTCTTTTAATGTTCTCTTTTAACTTCTAGCTTCAGGGATACATTTTGAATATCATTCTATTATCTCATATCACACATCTCATCTTCTCTGTCCTTAAATCTCTTTCCACTCTCTCTCTCTCTCTCTCTTGCACACATGCTCAACACACAGCACATCTTGCTTTTCAACTGTTCTCTTCTTGAACACACCCTCCACTCTTCATCATCATCATCACACAGAGCAACATATACAGTTGAGTAACAGATACCGCTGGCAGCTCTGGTTGTCGTTTACCTTTGTGTCCTCTGAAAGGTGCTGGAATACTAACAGTTTGTGTGAGGAGACTAAAGGCATGGTTTTGAGTTACCCCTCAAGAGTCACCTGTCAGGGGTTTTGTCTCACAGAAGAATACAAGAGCATCCTCCTCTAATTGAAAGTAGACACCACTGGGCCAGATAGAGAGAAAGAGAAATGGACAGAACAGGAGAGACAAGGAGGGAGAGAGCAAAATGAGAAGGAGAGGCAAAAAGAAGTAGACGGAGCTAAAATAAACAATTCCCAGGATGCTGCAGGCCAAACGCAAATGGCCCTCGGGCTTCATGGCCTCTCAGGGCCGTGGCAGAAGCCAGTCACACACATCACATAGCATTACTCGGGATGGGGTTACAGGAAAATGTCAGCCGACGCATAAGGAGGAACCATCGGCCCATAGGATAATTCGATTGCCTGAGGGAGGTGCAATCTTGCATTCCCACGATTCCTCTCTTTCCACCCACACCCTCTTTTCATTGTATTTTTGAATCCATATTTCTTTCTCAGTTATTTAATGTTTTCAATTCTGTTGTTTGCTCTGGTAGCCACGTATGTTTACGAATGTACTGTGTTATTGTAAATGGAGCCTACTGTGTTCCTGCAATGGGTTGCTACAGTACATTTTCTGTGCAGCCTCCTCCTCAATCCCCATGGGAGTTTTATGGGCCATTGGTTTATGGCGTGGCCTCTGATATCTTGATTTACAACCTGATCTTTGTCAAAATGTTCTCCCCTATCATCCTCATGTTGTATCACCGACCATGGAATAAATCATTCCCCTTCCAGTCTTGCTCCTGTGGCAGATGTAGTCAAGACCCAACAATTCAGAAATCTGAAATGACTCACTGCGTGTCATATATCTAAAGCAGATGCTTGTGGTTGGAAATGTTCTGTTTTACATGATCGCCATTGTCCAAATGTTGTTGCTACCTTGTTACCGTGTGCTACTTAAAGCGCGGCATTGTTGTGTGTGTGTTATAGTGCAGGAACATGCAGCCGCATTTATGCGCGTGCATTAGATAAAGACAGAGCGAAGGCTGGAGAGAGAAAGAAAGAAAAAGAGACAGCGAGAGAGTTCATTGCAGATATCTGAGTGCGTCTGACAGAGAGGACAGCCCTGAAGGCAGGTCCCAGCCCTTCAGCACCGAAAATGACACATGACTGCTTTGACTTTTGTCATCCCCTGTCTCCCTCCGCCCCCAAACCCAAGCCTCCAACAAACACTGAGGCTAGCGTAGACACACACACACACACACACACTCAAAGACACACAGTCACACACTGTATACTGCTTAGATTACATTATCTTTATCCCCAGGACATGAGCCCTCCTTGTTGGATGACATTTGGGCTTGTGCAGCACTAAGGTTACCTTTCTTTGCCCCAGAGTTAAAGATGCCTGTCTGCAGCATGCATTTGAAATGAAGGACGGGAAAAAAATCAGATGAGAAAGATTTCTAAAAGCACTTTGATCAGAGGCATCAACAGTCACGCACAAACTTGTTAAGCAGTATGTAAATTTGGGCTGATACTGAATAAAGTTGCCAGAATGGCATGAATCCATTGTGCTGCGATGATCAAAATAAAAGAGGGCTTCATACGCTGGAGGGCAAGAAAGTCACAGACATGAAGGTTTTTTTCCTTCCTCTTTTTTTTTTCTACAAAGGGGCTGATGGGATGCAGAGAGGAGAGAAGGAGGGGAGGGAAATGAAAGATAGGGGAAAGCCTGGAAGGATCTCAATCTAAATTAGCCGAGTAGAAGGAAGACTATGCTGAGTGAGACATATAATTAAAACCAAAGTGATGAAAACATCAGCACTCATTCAGTCACTCGCCAGATGAATTTCTGAAATTGCTACAACGATGATCTGAAGATGTTTCAAAGCTAAAAGTAAATCTGTCCTATTGTTAAAGTACACCAATCTCCTCATTTACTGGGCTTTCTCTCACCATCTCTCTTCATCCGCCCCCTCTCCCTCTCTCTGTTTCTTTATCCCTCCCTCATTCCCTCTTTCTCTCTGTCTGACACCCTGAGATGAATAGATGTTGTCACTGAGACTCTTGTAGCCTGTCAGCTTTTAAACAAACAGTTAGCAAAAGGATCACTTTCACAGGAAACCTCCCAGTCTGAGGTGAGGTTATAAGCTTTAGCTCGCTTTGGCGCTGTCCGTACGGGAAGACCCACCCTGTGAATGTTGTGAGGAATATGATCTCGCACATGGACCAGGCTCACACCTCATTGCGCGATGAATCCAAACAAAATGCCACTTTAAATCACTGAAATCATACGATTGTAGCTTAGCAGGAATAGAGCTGTCCTGCATTTTGTCCTCACTGCTGAAAATTGTATTTATTCTGGCAGCCTGCGTCTATAACCAAATGTCTCTGGCTGTTGGAGAGGAAGCTGAGGGCCCTTTCCTTCCCTCCAGTATAGTGTACCTCCACTAAATCTGTCCTCCCGACAACAAATGTCCCTGCACTAAAAAGGCCCCTCAAAAAACAAGCCTGATTTTGTGAGGAGAAAAAAAAAAAAAAAAAGCCCCCCCAGGTGTGTTCCCTCTCACTCTTCCTCTCTGCACCTGCACTGAGTCTCTCAAGTCCTCCGTGTGTCTCTCCACACAATGGAGACAGTGCATAGCCTCTGGCGCCTCTCTCCAGCTGAGAGCCACCTCTCTCCAGAGGACAGGAGAGGAAAACTGCCAGCACTAACAACTGATCCTGGCAGATAAAGGAGCAGATAGGCGAAGAGAGAGTGCTTTGGCCAATACCTGCCTTACCCTGGTCTTCAGTGCTGCTTCCTTTAGCTCTGGGATAATGATGATGACAAACTGCAAAGGCCAAACGCTGCTGATGAGGAGGAAGTTGAGCATAAGAAAGCTGTGACAATCACTCATTCTGTTATTTGCACTTGTTTTTGAATTGTATTGTTTTATAAAAGCTACACGTTTTAATATAATTTGTCCACAATATGCTTTCACTTTACATGAGATGACAGATCACAGAGATGTTTTACATGGTAAAGTATTCAGGAAACCTCCTCGTATTGATTCAGTTTCTGACTAACTGTATCAGACGCCATCAATCGTGTCAGCTCGACCACAAACACGGGGCTGTTTAGGCCTTTCTTTAATGTGCTGTAATGTAGTAGTGCCAGGCCAGATGACCCAGCACCAGATCAGTGTACCACTCACACTCCCGAGGGCAGCTGACTGGAACAGCAGTTAGGCGAGACGGCCGTCGCAGGTCGCCCAGGCCACAGCTGGGAACCCCTAAGCCAAAACGTTGACCTGATGTGAGTAAGTGTACATCCAGCTGCACGGAGGGATGATGCGTTGAAGAAGTCGTTTTTTTTCTACCTGGAGAATGATTTTGTTTTACTGATGTAAACCACGTTTTGTGTAAGAATTCACAAAGTAGATAGGCTATTTTGCTGTTTTATGAGAGCTGGCTCAGATTGATTTGCATACCTTTTTTCCTCTCCTAATTTCTCTTACTGATCCAGTCCAGTGTGTGTGGTCTATAAGAGCCAAGCTCCCGGTATTTGTCCTGAGAAAGACCTTGATAGGAATGGGGTCTGAGTGAGAGTGCTTATTTTATTCTCTTCCATGCTGCTTCAGGCTATGGCTGTATTAATGCAATGGCAGGGATCTTTGAAGTTGTGACTTTATGAGACAAAAGCTAATTTCCTTTCCTTTGTTCATTATCGAGAGAGACTTCCAGCCGGGCGGAAAGCATGCTGTGCTAATTATTCCATTCATGAGTCGTCTCTAAAGTATGTAATGGATTTCACTGAGCTTTTCACAGGTGAGCAGGGTGATATGGTGTATATACTTCTGGGGCTATGTACTGTCAACACACTGGGTTACACCGATTATACCTTTTGCATTTATGTAATCCTCACTGGATAAACATGAACAATTTGTCATTGTCAAATGCAACACCTATCAATCAAAGATGTAGGATAGAATAAAATAGAATAGCAACTTAAGAGTGACAGCTTGAAAGTCGGTTTTGAAGTGAAGTTAAAATCAGGACTGACACACAGCTGCACTTTCACTGATGTCTCAACAAATATATCCTCTGCAGACTTATAAGACCTAAACCACTTTGCAACTCATTAAGATCTGAACCAAATTTCACAAATGAGTTTCATGAGTTTGTGGGGCCAAGTTCGGCATGTGACATAATGGGATTTCCATCTTTCCCTGAAACACAACTTGGCAGAGCATGAAGGGAAATGCAACACATTTCACATTCCATCTTCGCTAGCGTACCAGGATGCCACCCACAACACCTGAGCATTCCCAATCAGCGAGATGTGCGCGCCACCATGGATGTATGATGTGTATTCTGCCACTCAGAGTCAGATCAGACAACAAAAAAAAAGGGGATGTAGCGGTGATACGAGCGAAGCCATATACCTCCTCCACTGTTGCCTGACACCCCTCCGCCTCCTCCTCCTCTTCCTCCTCCTCCTCCTCCTCCTCCTCTCTCTCCCCCGCTTTGTTTGTGCTCATTTCATTCCGTGTGCAGCCTCCTGGCAGGCAGGTCAAGGTTTACCCTCACACCACACACCATTTCCCTCACACGCCGCCTGGGGGAGGAACACTAGAGGCCCGAGGCAAGGGCAAGCCCAAACAGCTCACACAACATTGCCGCCATCACCACCTCTAACCATACAGATAAGAGGACAGAAATACTGAGCTCAGAATCACACAGTGGGATCTTTGTCTTTTCTTTTTTCTGTCCTTCACCAGTTATACCTTTCTTCCTTTCCCCTCTTTTTTTCTTTCTTTCCTGGCCTTTATCTTATTGTACATTATTGATTTCTGTCAGTAGTAAGGTATATGTCTATTAACCGACAGATTTAATAGAGCGACAATAGAAAGCTACTCATTTGTTCCCCCCGTAGTGTAAGTGTTCATTTTGAGAGTCTGATACTAACCCTGGCTAGAAGCTAGTGCTGGATTTTTAGCTGTAAATGGAAAACGCCTGTGGGCTTTTCATTTTCTGGGCCCAGACGTTCCCTTCATGGTGTCGGAGCCCTTGTGTTCACAGAGTTCATGTTTTGCTCTAGGGGCTTTTTTTATTTTGTTTTATCTCATAGCTTAGACTAGCAGGGCTTTAACTCCCAGAGGACTCCTGCGTAGCAACAGCAGAGATCAACAAAGTGAGTTTGTTTATGTTGGCTGTGTCCGCATGTTGTCGACTTATACATTTCTCAGTCTCCATTTCCTGCCTCTCCTTGCCCCAGGGGAAAGGAGCCCTCTAATTGGATCTTGTTCTAATTGAGCCTAATACTGGAGCTAACCGGAGTTGGGCCCTGTGGCTAATGAAGAGCTGAATCAAAACTAAGCACTAAAACTTTGACTGTGCATGTGTGTGTGTGTGTGTATGTGTGTGTATGACTGCGTTTTTTGCTCTACATTCATCATAGATGCACCATTTCTCGTTTCTGTTTAGTCTTTGATTCTTACCTCATATTCTATAAAACAGTTCTGGATTGTTAGACAGGGGATACTTGTTCTCAAGGACCGCAGTCAGAGCAAAAATAGTTTGTCAGATCATCATTTGTCCCTTTGTTTAAAAATGTTTTGCTAAGCATGTGATGGATTGCCCCCCCCCCCCCCCCCCCCTCACTCACAAACACACAAACTCACATTCACGTTTAGCGGGCTGTATATTCCCCTCAAGAGGGCGCTGTTTGGTTATTGTCAGATCTGTTTTAAACATGCCAAGCTGCAGGGACGGCTGCAAGTTACAGTCGCAGCAGACTTACACGCAGGTATGTTGACGTTTCCCTCTACAGGCAAAGACAGTAATACAATTTTAACTCTTGCTCCACCTTCAGGGAATGAGTGTTACAGCCGTTTCCTTTTCTTTTTTATAGCTGCTATTTTCTTTGTTTTTGAGGTTTTACTTTTAACACTTGTTAGCTAAAATAGAATGATAAAAAATAAAACATCATTATGCCACAGTTAATGCCAATGGATATCAAATACTCTAAATACTTCTGAATAGAAATGCAATTTAACGTGGCTGTAAAACATCATTTGTCATTTATTTATCTTTTGATGAACTGGGCTTAGTTTGTTTGTTTTTAGGACAATTGAGCGTTAATTTCAAACACAAACACATACAAGGGGGTGACCCAAAGATTTCTGGAATAAATATTTCAATAGTACCTTTCTAATCGCCTTCGAAGTACTCTCCTTGAGATGTGATACAGTTATCCCAGCGCTTCTTCTATTCCCTCAAACATTTCCTGTAGTCATCTTTTGTCATCGTGTTCTTCCATGGTGGAGAATCTTCTCCCTTTCAGTCCCAGTTAGTTTCACCAATCGGAAGGCGTACGCTACCTAGAGAAAAGCTAAAATTAGATGTTGTAACACTCATTGCCTGTTCGTGGCATTCATGTAAAAATTGCAGTTATTATGTTCCTTGCCTGTAAATGGACCTTTTTCATAGAACACATTTTGGTAGAAGTAGAAAAAAGCACAGGTGTAAATAAAGAATTTATGATGGCTGAATTCCATTTAGCTGCTTCAGTTTCAGGATCCTGTATTGAGCATGCTGGCTCACTGTTGTAGCTTACGGGGACACTTGCATAGAATGGAGCCATTGTTAATGTTATTAGTAAAACCTGTGCTTTTCCTACAATATCTGCTGTGAGAAAAGGCCTATTGTGCACATCATCTGCATCTGCTGCACAGGTTGGTCTGAAACTGGAGGTCTGAAAACTGTCGTTACTGCAGCTCTGTAGTGTAATGATATTGTCTGGTCGTTGTTACTGGTGCTTTGCATCAATGCCACTGTGTGTCCTTGTTCTTTAACTTACCACAACGTCAGACACTGGAGCCCTGATGAAAACCCATTTTCAAAGGATTGATTTTTTTCACTTATTCTCTTTTCCTCTGTCACACTAAATACCAATCCATTGGGCATAAAATGAAACAAGCCAAGCACGTGCCGCAGTTTCAACAGGCGTGTAGGCAACAGAGAAATGGAAATGAATGATGCCAGGTTTGCTGCTAGAGGGCGAGAAAAAGAAATGACTACTATTTGCCCCCAGCTAAGAGACTGTCTTTTTTATGTTCTTACCTATCTGCAAATAATTTTCCCTCTTTAAACGAGAACAGATACATTTATACGCACTGTATGTAAATATACTGAATAGGCATACATCTGTGTCCACAACATCTTTAATTTAATCATATTCTCCTACATAAGAACATTCATATCTATTTTACCAGAGGTTTTGATTTAGTTTGCATCCATATGTTACAATTCAAGTCTTACCCTTAGGACAAAACGGTTGATCTGCCCTTTCTAGAAGTTCACTGCTTTAAAAGCACCACAGATTCTAAACCACACAACAGGCTCCATATGGGTAGTTTTGTTTTATCGGGGTCACAAACAAAGTAAATCACACACACTTTAAAGCACCAGGCACTGAGCGGTATATCACCCAAATTTTAAATTATTGAAAAATATATGTTGTAGTAGAAGTGAAACTAAAAACAATTTAAATTGTACTGTTTTTCTGGTGCAACATAGATAGTTTTAGCAGTATGATAAAATGCCCTCTAAGGTCCCCCACAGTATGATAAAATGCCCACAGATGTGCCCCCACAGTATGATAAAATGCCCTCTAAGGTCCCCCACAGTATGATAAAATGCCCACAGATGTGCCCCCACAGTATGATAAAATGCCCTCTAAGGGGCCCCCACAGTATGATAAAATGCCCTCTAAGGGCCCCCACACAGTATGATAAAATGCCCTCTAAGGGGCCCCCACAGTATGATAAAATGCCCACAGATGTGCCCCCACAGTATGATAAAATGCCCTCTAAGGGGCCCCCACAGTATGATAAAATGCCCACAGATGTGCCCCCACAGTATGATAAAATGCCCTCTAAGGGGCCCCCACAGTATGATAAAATGCCCTCTAAGGGCCCCCACACAGTATGATAAAATGCCCTCTAAGGGGCCCCCACAGTATGATAAAATGCCCACAGATGTGCCCCCACAGTATGATAAAATGCCCTCTAAGGGGCCCCCACAGTATGATAAAATGCCCTCAGAGGTGCCCCCACAGTATGATAAAATGCCCTCTAAGGGGCCCCCACAGTATGGTAAAATGCCCTCAGAGGTGCCCCCACAGTATGATAAAGTGCCCTCAGAGGTGCCCCCACAGTATGATAAAATGCCCTCAGAGGTGCCCCCACAGTATGATAAAGTGCCCTCAGAGGTGCCCCCACAGTATGATAAAATGCCCTCAGAGGTGCCCCCACAGTATGATAAAATGCCCTCTAAGGTGCCCCCACAGTATGATAAAATGCCCTCAGAGGGGCCCCCACAGTATGGTAAAATGCCCACAGATGTGACCCCACAGTATGATAAAATGCCCTCTAAGGGGCCCCCACAGTATGATAAAATGCCCTCTAAGGGGCCCCCACAGTATGATAAAATGCCCTCAGAGGTGCCCCCACAGTATGATAAAATGCCCTCTAAGGTGCCCCCACAGTATGATAAAATGCCCTCAGAGGGGCCCCCACAGTATGGTAAAATGCCCACAGATGTGACCCCACAGTATGATAAAATGCCCTCAGAGGGGCCCCCACAGTATGGTAAAATGCCCTCAGAGGTGCCCCCACAGTATGATAAAATGCCCTCTAAGGTGCCCTCACAGTATGATAAAATGCCCTCATAGGTGCCCCCACAGTATGATAAAATGCCCTCTAAGGTTCCCCCACAGTATGATAAAATGTCCTCTGAGGTTCCCCCACAGTATGATAAAATGCCCTCTAAGGGGCCCCCACAGTATGATAAAATGCCCTCTAAGGTTCCCCCACAGTATGATAAAATGCCCTCTAAGGTGCCCTCACAGTATGATAAAATGCCCTCAGAGGTGCCCCCACAGTATGATAAAATGCCCTCAGAGGTGCCCTCACAGTATGATAAAATGCCCTCAGAGGTGCCCTCACAGTATGATAAAATGCCCTCTAAGGTGCCCTCACAGTATGATAAAATGCCCTCTAAGGTGCCCTCACAGTATGATAAAATGCCCTCAGAGGTGCCCTCACAGTATGATAAAATGCCCTCAGAGGTGCCCTCACAGTATGATAAAATGCCCTCTAAGGTTCCCCCACAGTATGATAAAATGCCCTCTAAGGGGCCCCCACAGTATGATAAAATGCCCTCTAAGGTGCCCCCACAGTATGATAAAATACCCTCAGAGGTGCCCCCACAGTATAATAAAATGCCCTCTAAGGGGCCCCCACAGTATGATAAAATACCCTCAGAGGTGCCCCCACAGTATGATAAAATGCCCTCTAAGGTGCCAGCACAAATGAGAAAACAAGTTCTGTAATGACTGTCTACTTATGTGAAATGCCCTATAGAGTGCCTCTATATGTGACAATCTGGAAAGAAGTGCCCTCATAGGCGTACTTTCAGGGGAAGAAAATGTTCCCTGTAAAGAACCCCCAAAAGCAAGAAAACATGTACCCTTTGAATGCAGAGGATACAATGTACTGCCATATAGGTTGCTGTTGTAATGGGGTGATCTGGAAGTTCTGTATGAGTGCCCTTCTAGTGAACAAAAAATTATTACATAAATAAATGAAAAAGCACAATTTAGGGTTCCCCTGAGTCTAACATACTGCAGTGCAGAATTGGGTGCCCTTTCAATGAAAAAAAGTGTTTTATAGGGTGCGCTGTATGGGAGAAAACATGGTTTAGTGCCCTTCCAGTGAAGAACATGAGATACTTTGTCCTACAGTATGCCCTTATGATGGAGTAAACTGGCCATTATGGTAGAAATTAATGTATCTTTTAGGCCTGTCCAAAGCTGTATAACATGCTAAACTGTATGCTAGATGGATAGTAGCTAGCTAGCTAGATACATACTTAGCCATCAGTATACTAAATATTTGGTACAAACTGGAAATCAACCTTGTGGTGTAGTAAAGTCTTTAAAGGAAATCAGTAGAGCATTAGAGTATTCTTTATTCAAAATGTGTTTACAACCCTTTAGCTTGGATTAATGTGCACTTGTAGAGCGTGAGACTAGCATTGGGTTACCCTATCATTACAGAATCATAGGGTAAATTGAAGACAATACAAATGGACCTGCAAAATGCAGCTAGATGCAACAAGGGAGGAGATGAGAGAGATAAAGGTATGTTTGCATTACCCATTAACAATTAGATAGGATGCCCAGTAGAAGTTAAACCGGTACCTGGACATGTTAAAAAGTTTAGGAAATGTATCCTGTCATGAAACTGTTGTGAAATTTGGAAGAGAACCTTTTGAGTAGCCCTGCTAATAGAGAAACCACAGAGAGGAGTGAAAACATCTTTCTTGGTAGGGGTAAAAACATACATGACAAAGGCAAGACAGCTAGTGCAGTTCTAGTGCTCCATTTCAGTACCTTACCACCCCAAGAAACTGGAAAGGCATGACAAATGACAGAGCTGCCCAGGGTGTCAAGGATGTTTGCCAAATCTATGACATGGAGGAAGACAGTTATTGTCACTGAACTTAAGGCGTCCCCCTCTTCCTATGCTCTCCCTACCAGCAATGTCCAAGCTATGCTTAGGTCCCTTAAAGAAAATGATGTGGACCCAGTCTTCCCAAAGCTGAAAAAAACCCCTCAAAATAAGCTTAGAAACAGATCTGAGAAGGAAGGCTCTCAGATCTTCTGCTGTTGTCCATTGAGAGGGACATCCCAATTGACCATAACAAGGTCATTAACATTTACAAACTCATGACCAAAAGAATCCTCCTTTGATTTTACTGATCTTGCTTCTGGCTTCCCTGACAAGACCACTCAAAACAGCTAATTCTCAATATGTTAATAGTTCCTTGTTTTTACTATAGATGTGTTTGAGAAATAAACATTTAAAACATTACCCATTCGGCCTTTTTTAGCCGGTACAAAGGTTTCAGAATTTGGCACCTGACCTGTAGGCAGCCTAACCACATATGACTCAACTGAAGTCTTACTTTTTTAATTAGGAATCTACTTAGCTGTCTTAGTTATGATGATTACAAGTCCATTTTACGCCTTGTTTGCATGGATCTGGTAGGTTATTTTAAGGAATATTAGCTGGCAAGAAGTGTTAGCTCCAGGTTTTGCTGCAGTGAAGCTAACTGTTAGCCAGTTGATACCAGAAATAAACATGGGAATAGTAATAACTTAGAGCATATTGTTGAACTTTCTTTTTACCCCGCATCTCATCTCTGCTTTTAAATTTCTAGCTTGTGAGTGGTGATGGGTGCTGCCATAACATATGTGGTTAAGCTTTAAATTGGCCACATACTGTATGCTTCAAATCCATTCTCTCAGCTTTGTACGGTACAAAATTGTGTTGTGAGGCTGGCATTATTCAATCTTGATCTCCAGATTGTGATGTTTTTCCAAGCAGTTGCTGTAGTTGGAGGCCTTTGAGGCACAAACCAATGTTGCACAGTGTTACCACCAGAGGGGGGTTGGGTGGAGGCACAGCACTCCAGGTGGGCTGAGTTGCACCCCCCTCGGCGCTCTGCCATGTCTCAAGAAGGACGAGGGCACAATAAATAGTTCCAGACCAAATATAGCCTTCCAAACCTCCCGCCTCAAGGATGTAGCCCAAAGGCCAATAGAAGATTGGAAACAGATGAAAGAAAGGAACTTAGGTGGGGCTCTTGGTTGCTCTTATGAAACCCAGCTGGTTGAAAGCAGTTTCTTTAGAATCTAAGGAATATGTTTTGTTAAAAGACTCAATAGACTAAAGCCTCCCTTTTTTGGATATAAACAATCGGACATGTATAGACCTGAAACTGTACATGTGTGTGCTTTTCATGTGTTCACACTCATTCAAGAGTGGGATTGCATTGCCCGAGTAGCCCTCCAGCTCTTGTCTTGTTTGTTGACAGTATTAAACAAATGGTCAGGAAGCCCACTACTCAGGGGGGGGGGAATGAAGTGAAACTGTGTGTGCAAGTGTGCACTGTATATATGTGTGTGTGTTCTTGTGTGCGTGGCCCCACCCTAGCCCTGCAGGTTTCTCTGGGGTTTCTTGTCACCCTATGTCTTGGAGGTGAGAGGGCGGGTGATAATTGAACACTCTCTGGCACTTTTAACAAATGTATTGAAGGGAGGAATCGAAAAACCTGTTAATGAGATTTGCCTCCCCAGGCAGTGCTCAGGGTTATTATTCTTATAATTTTCTTAATCTAATGAATTACTCAAAGTTTATTTTCAAATGTATTTTTCCCACTCGCCCTATAGGGCTCCTGTTTTATTAGCCTCTGTTCCTCAGCAGCACACAAACTAATAAATCAATTTACAATGCTTTGGAGAAAGCCCATATTGAGACTCAAGCATTCAAGATATCTCAAACCAAACGAATGGTAAGACAAGGATTCATGGAGTGCAGCGTGAACGATGGAACAGCACTGGCCCAGTACCAAGGAGCACATCTTTGTACTTGGGTTTGTTTACCTCACAAGATGGCTCCTGGCTTAGGGAATGGACCATGAAAATGGCTGCTCTCTTATGCCTGCAGCACTCTATATAGATTGGAGTTTTTCATGTGGCTGTTAGGCTGCTGGGATATACACCCCAGGGGATGTGCTCTCATTAAGAACAGTAGCTTTGGGCACTTTTGCACTGCTTCCTGTGGCCACTGACCTCCTTTTCACCCGTGGGCTTGCAGCTACACCACAGCTCTGCTTCTTGGTCGCCCTGTCACTCCCAACAACGCCCTGGGGTTGTCACATGACTCAAGTGACTCCTGACCTGCCTGGCCTCCCGCAACCCCTCCCTTCCTATTGGCGAGTCGGTTAGAATGATCACAGACAGCGTAAGGGTCACACGTGTCCCCCGCCAAAATGGCGGCTATGTCCTTGGGCTTTTGAAGGAAGAATTTTCCGAGCTGACGGTGTTAAAACATCGTGTCAGAAACGGCCAACCTTATGTGTCTTCTTAAAGCAGTACAGCTGCAATATTATTCATGTGGAAAAAGTTTGAGCACTACAGCATAACATCCATCATTCCTACAATAGTCACTGAGAGCAAATTAGTGATAGAAAGCACCTGTCTTGTTGGAGCTTTACCTTGAGTTGAAGCAAATACTGAGTTGTGCTGCTTGACTAGACACAAGCAACATAATAACATTGCTTCGTCACCATCCTCCCTGAGCCATTTCTGCAGCCTTTTCCTCCATGTTGTGGTTCATTTTAGCCACAAGACAAACTAGGTTGTGAGGAGCACCTAAAGGTGATCTAAGATCCCGACGAGGTTGTTAATCATTGATCAAAAAAACATTACTGTGGACTTCGGGCATTATGTGCCCGAAGTGTGCAGAGAAATATCAATAAAAATCCCCTTGATCTTTTTTTAATTAAAGGCTACAAGCCTGATGCTCTCTGTTGGTGTTGTACTTCAAACTTTAATCCTAAATTTCATTGTCCATTTTTATGAACAAATTAAGAAGAAATAACCCAAATTTATAAGCAAAAAATGCTCACATACACAGTACATGAAGGGGCGTGATTTTAAGTGATATGCTGTGGGGTGGCTCTGCATAACTGATTGGTGGATTGAGATATCAGACCCGTTCTCATCAGCACCACCCATACTTATACCTGCAGGCCAAACAATTTTGTCCTCCACTAGTAAGCAATTAGATTATATTCAAACACACATACACACACAGAGCCTCCACAAACTGTATTCCCCCTATGAACCATTCTCCCTTCCTCAGTATGACACTTGCTTCCTACATATGTGTGAGTTTGTGTTAACACAAGGATGCGATCAGACACACACAGATACACACACGCACGTACACACACACACACACACACACATGCGCACACACACACACCCCGTAGGTATAAGGTTCCAGTTGGTATATCTCTGTCTCTAAGCCCCAGTTTGATGCCCTAGTCTCATGGTATCCAACCCCCACTCTTTCTGCATCCCCTCAGGCTTCTCTCTCTGTGTGTATGTGTGTGTAAGATGGCTACTGAACCAAGAGGGCATTGTTTCTCTCCAGCAGGGTTTCATAATTGAACGTTCACATTTATGCACTCATTCAAATGGATACTAAAAGTAGATGTACAGCACATAACCATGCTCAACACTTGAATTATCCATGGCTAAATTAAAACTCAAGATTAAACTCAAGATTATTGCTATGAGGTATCATGCGCCAAATCACAAACACATTTTTGTTGATGCACATGCAGGAGATAATTACACATGCACTGATTGGAGGCTTTCCACGGGAGGTGCAAACTCCAGTCAGACTGCATCAGGTTGTGTGTTTCTTAGGCACATGTGTGAGTGAAGCAGGGAAAAGAAAAGACAGCGGGCAGCAGGGACAAACCCGTCAGCCACTCAGATCACATCAGGTCTGTCGGGACACATTGGAGCACAGCGAGCCTGATGGGATATGCCCCCCAGGGGTGCGAAGCAGGCCAGATGACATACAGACACAGGGGCAGGCAAAGAAGGAAGGAAGAATAGAGGATGGCACCTCCTGCCTTTAATGCACAATATGCAGCAATAACGTATACAATTATGAATGGTAACCCTGATTACATTATGTACTAATTATACAATAACACCATGCCATCACAGGCGTATGCTTACGTACAATACACATATACTGAGGCGTGCAAGCAAGCATGCACTCCTTACTCCCAACACACACTCACAAACACACGTACATTCATGTATGCTTAGTGATATCGCCATAAACATGTAGCCTGGATCTCACACCAGATAACCTACATCTTGAACAACATGGCACATATGCTAATGTGAAACGTGAAGGCATGATGTTTATGAGCTGCACACGATGCATATGCTTCTGCGTGTGGGTAAATGCACAGACACGCTTGGGTACATATGTCCGCGGGGGCAAAATGGGAAATAGACACTTCTCTCCATGCCTGTTCTTTAATTGGGGCATTTATTGTTTTGTGGTGGTGTTTACTTCATTAAATTAAGGCACATTTCGGAAATGCAGCATGTTTCAAGGTTTATATAAGCAAAATTATGCTTTCAGCCATTAAGTTGCAAATTAACATATCTTTATGACTGTGGGATATGCCAGTTGAAGATGCTTTTACATTTTCACACTAATCAACTTGACTTTAACATGTTGGATTTCAGTTTGATTTGCTTTCATCGCAAATATTGTTTCCCCCCCTGGCTGTGTGTGTGTCTGCACGTGTATTTGAGCGGAGCTATGTTGGTGTATGTGTGCATGTGAGTGTGTGTGTGTGTATGCTTGTATGCTTCTGCGAGTTGTCCATGGCACCTTCATGTCAGCCCAACTGTTCTCTTTCTTTGTAAATCTGAAGATGTGTGTGAGTGTGAGGAGGGGGGTGTTACAAGGACAAAATGAACTAATGTTGAATATTCCGTATTGGTTTTACTGTAATTCTTTTCTAATTCTTAGTTTATTCAATTTCATCTCCTTGAGGCTGGTAGGTATGGAAATGAGGTCTGTTCTTTTTTTTTCTTTTTTTTTTTTTTGCCTGTGTAAATTGCAGCTATCACCTCAAGCCTTTTGAACAAGATTACCCAGATGGCCTTGCGTGGTGTGCCTGAAGTTTTATTTTCCTCCTTTGCCTGCTTTTCCTTCTTGGCTGCAGGGGAAAGGAGAGGGAGCTGGGAAGCCTCCTGAAGGCTCTGGGCAAGGCCAGGAGGCAGCAGCTGTGGCAAAGAGAGATCTGGGGGAAGAAGAAGAAGAAGAAGAAGAAGAGTGAGTTGGGGAGGGAGTGCTGGGGGGTGAATGAGACTGGTGCAGGGGGCGTTGTTGTATGCATGTGTGTGAAAAGGAGGGGTGGGGGGCACTAAAATCTAAAGCTGAGAACACCAGCCATTATGAACACTACCCCCTACCTGGCTTGGCTGTCAAGGGGACCGGAATAACCCTTGGAGTACTCAAAAAGGGGGGTGGTGGAGTGGGTACACTCTGTATGGGAACAGGAAGAACTTGGGGGGTGCGTACATGAACATGTGTTTTGAGTAAGGTGTTGTTTGCAGATACAGCAGAGTGTGTCCCAGTTGTAAACATGGTATTACCACATCACCAGTCACATTAGCAATGCTTACAATTCAAAAAGCTCGAATCACACCCTTAAATGCCAGGATTTGGTGAAAAGCATGATAAATAGCAACCTCCTGCCCAGGTGATCATTGTTGTGCGAGTGGTGGGATTTATCATTGGGTTTCCACTCACCGTGCCCTGGACATAATCTGCTGCTGGTTTTCTGCCCCGAGGAAGAATATGATTTTAATACATTAAGGTGGTGCAGAGATAGAGAATTATGCAGAGTTAAAGTGTTCACCTGTTTATTATTCTAACATGCAACAGCCTCCATCCACACTAATCTCCAAAAGAACACACCCAACTCCCAGATTGCTGATCTTGGCTTGGAGGCAACAGTGAAAGGAGATTCTCACCTGAGATAAAGTGAGGAGAGGAGCAGAAGGAGGAGGAGGAGGATGAGGTGAAGCTGCATATATCACTTAAAATATACTCACAAAAACACAATATTGGGGGAACAAAGCTGACAGGAAGCAGTGATGTTCCATGTCTTCCTCCTAAACTGACACCCATTCACTAGACATTTCTTAGTGCAGGTGCTGTGCTGTTTGTCAGAATTTTGAATATAGTTGTTCATACCAGAGATATGATAATAAATGTCTCAGCATGCAACCTGTATGGTCAGGCTTTTCCTCATATTTAAGTGTGTTGTTGAATCAAACCCACAACCCCCACCCCCCTACCCCACCACCCCCCGCTATTTCAGCAACAGCTTCTCAGATGCTGCTGCCAAAGAGTCAATAGTAGGCTATCACTGTTTGTTTTCACTCCCTCCATTTGTTTGTTTTGTTAAGGTTTTGCTCTCCATCATAATGAATCACTTTTTTCATCTTGTTCTTATTTATTCTCATGGCTGGAGGTAGAATGTGGTGGTTGATGAGGGGCTGAAATGAACTGAGCCTTAGCCTTAGCCTGGGGGCTGGCGCATATCTTAGCATAAGTGATGGCCAACCGGAGGGCTAGAGCCGAGCTGAGAGCGCCCCCAGGACAGCAACTCTGACAGATCATGTATTTATAGGTCTGTTGAAAGACCTCTATTGTGTCCCACATAGCCTCAGAGCACGTCTGTCCTCTGTATTATAATAAAGCCGCTGGCCTTACCACTATGATGGATGGGTGGCCCTCGAATGGCAAGCTCCAGAATCATTAGAGCACTCCTAACATGCAGGTCTACCCATGTGAAAGGCTGGTGAAGGGTGGGGGGGTGCTACCGGTGAGCAATACAGTACAGTTGAGACCTTTTAATCAAGGCTAGGTAGCCCTTATTAATTCTCAGCCAAGAGAGGGAGGGAATGGGGGAAAAGAGAAAAGGAGTGAGGGAGGGGGCAAGTTTGGTGATGCTTTTGCCAAAGGATACATTTGCAATTATCTCAGTGGCTAAAAAACGCCCTCCAGGCTTTTTCAATACAGGTTAGAGTGTGGCACCTATAGCATTTACAGGCAGCTTCACTGGTCAGATTTCATTGCTGCTGAAAATTTTACCAAAGCCAGCATTCCATCACACCTCCACTGAGCCATATACCTTCAGTGTAAAACTGTGACCATGAAGGTATAACCGAGCACAGCATATACCTTATATATTAGCAGATTTTGGGGAAAACTATTTTAAAAAATAGAAAAGAAAAACAGAACTTGCTTAAATATGCTTTGCAGCTAAAAAAAAAAAAAAAAAAAAAAAAAGCTTGACTTTTCTGCGCCTTAAGCCTCACAAGCAGAGTGGTGTTTGAGCTGTTTCCCAATCTCATGTTCTTCTGTTACCTCTGGAGTAGAATATAAATGATACCCTCTCAGTGTACAGTGTATGCCAAGGGGCCTGCAGCGACCATAGTCCGGTCTAAAATTCCTCACTGCAAGTGCACCATAACTCAAGGCCTGACTGATAAATAAACAATGGAAAGCACAGCATCCTGAGGAGCATTACCTCAAATCCTCCACTTGGAGCACTGTCATACATTACAGACCAATCTCCATGAGGTGAGTAGTGGGTCTGATGAAGCATGGTGTATAAAATCTTGACAAAGATGGCAGGCCATGAGCAGCCCTGCAGCATGGTGCAGGATATAAAAACAATGTACGTCTGGAGTGGAAATACACACTCAGAATCTTCATTAATTTCTCATAATTAAGGGATCAGAAATGTTTTATCAGTGGTAAAAATTTACATTTATTAGTCACTACATAAGACAGTATACAACACTTTTGTTGTACACTGTCTTATGTGGCTCTGGACAAGATTGCATTAGTGACATCAACTAGCTTGGGTACCAGAGAAAGCTGGCGCGAAAATCTTGGGTTGTGGAGTTTGAAAGACTTTGTCGTCAACCAGTCAGGGAGGGTCTAGCAAAAGACGTATCAAGCAATAAAATGGGAAGTGCAGGAGTTGGTGTTTTTGAAGCTTGACATATACTAGGGACTAAAAGTTGTGATATTTATGGTTCTATGGCATCAATTTTGACCATTCGTTTGAAATCTGTTTCTTGCGATACTTAATCCTTGGAACATTCTTTTAAAATTTAAGATGTTCGAAACAGTTTTTGAGGACTACAGAGGACACAGAGACTATGTTAGAAAAGGCATGCTGCAATGAATAAAAAGACCACTGTGGGCTTATTTGTCAATAGCTATCCACCTCTTTTGTTGCTTTACTGTCCAAGAAACTGTGCTGCTGTCAAAATATCTTGTATGGCTGACAAAACCACCACGGAGGTTACCAGAGCTTACTGTCTTGAAATAATCTGTTAAACATTAAATGTGGATTATTGCAAGTTGCCTTGGGCTCGTATGAAATAGAAAACTTGAAGAACATTAAGGATTATGTGTTAATATGGTACTGCAGAGACAAAAATACAGCATATGTCACAAGGATTGCATGCAGCCCTCTATTCAAACACATCCAAGCCTGAGGACCCACACATTACAGGTGTTGAGCTCCACTTTTTCTATTTGGGCTTGTTCAATTTTACACTCAGATTTTCTATAACTCAAGCAAAGTCACTGTGACATATTATTCTACTTGCGAGTGTCCATTTGAGATATTATCCTACCAGTGATTGTCCATCTAAGAACATTTAAAGCCCCAAAGACTGTGCAGACATTCATCACACAGAGGAACTAATTTTTCCACTAGAAATAATGGCTAGAAATACAGTATATGGCCATTATATTATAATAAAGGTATTTATGAGCCTTCAATCTCACAGCCTCACTATGAGATATCTTTGAAAATTTGAAATCAGCTCCCGAGGCTGAGGAAGGGGGAGGGAGGGTGAGGAAGAGAGAGAGAGAAAGAGAGAGAGAGAGAGAGAGATAGAAATGGCAGGGGAGAGATGTGGGAGTTGTGTTTTGCTTTTTCGCCATGGGTTACATTTATAATTATCTTGCTGGCATAAAATGGCCAAGAGGATTTTTCAATAAAGGTAGGAGGCACCTACAGTACAGATTATTACCTACAGATCAACACAGAACAAGAGAGAAGGCTGCAGATAGAAAAAAGGTTAAAAAAAAAAAAGACTAAATACAGAGTGCAAAGTATATCATCTAATAAGTGTATTTAGTTAGGACATTCATTAGGAACAGTGGCCACTGCTTGCACTGTGCTGTACAACTGAGCACTGTGAGGGCTGATGATTTGAAGACGAGGTGAATGAGTCCATCCACTGACCTTCACTTGTGGTGAGTAAGCAGAGCCGGAGGAGTGAGGGAAAGATGGCCACAGCCACTTTCTCCAGGCCCTACTCTGCCTTTTGATGACTGGAAATAATCACTAGAGAGAAAGCGAGTGAGAGAGACATGATCACAGACACACCACAGAAAAGAGGAGGATCTCAAATTACTTTATTCTCCTCAAAACCCCTGTCCTCTAAAGGACTGGAAGTCAGTTTCTTAATACCATTCATCTTTTCTCCAACAGGCTGTGTCCTGAGAGGAGGATATCTCTAATTCCTTTTCAAGTTAGTGTGAATCCAGGAAGTGAGAAGAGATAGGGCTGGACAGGGTCTCATTATACTCAGGCTGCCCCACAGGTAACAAACTTGAAAATCACATAGGGTGCACAAAAAGTACTGAATTTCAAAGTAAAAACATGTTCATTGTCTCTCTTCCACCACCATCAAATATATTTTATTTTATTTTATTTTAAGAAAACATTGTCTCCCATCGGGATTCATGTAGCAAACTAAGCTCCCCTCCCAAAAATCTCTGCTAATATGTGTTAAACAATGAGCCTTTTTGCTACTGACACTTTGATCAGAAAATTGATACCACTCTGATGCCTGTATGATAAATATGAAGCTACAGGAAGCAGCTAGTTAGCTTAGTTTAGCACAAAGACTGGAAGCTAACACAGTTGGCCTACCAGCACATGTAAAGCTTGCTAATGAACACAATACATCTCGTTTGTTTCTGTACAAAAAATGAAGTGTAAAAACTACAAGTTTTTACAATGGGTGACATGCTTGATTCCAACCAGCGGAGACGCCAAGAAAGAAAGAAATAGTCCGGCACGTAACCCCACGTAAGACCACAACCTGTTGTTTTTATGGAGCCAGGCTAGCTGTTTCTCCCTTTTTCCAGTCTTTGTGCTAAGCTAAGCTAACTGGCTGGTGTCTGTAGCTTCATATTTATGGCACAGACATGAGAGTGATATTGATCTTCTCATTTAACGCAAGAAAGTGAATTAGCATATTTCCCAAAATGTTGAACTTTTCTTGTAAAGGTATAAAAACTATATGTTTTAAATACGTATCAGGTAGTATTTTAGCTCATTTGAAATGGTCAGTAATGTGAATTTGTGGAAAGAATTATGGCATGTGATGTAGGTTGAATATTATATATATAATGGAGTAATTATATTTCTAAATGTTAAGAATATGGTAAATGGACTGCATTTATATAGCACTTTTCTAGTCTTCCGACCACTCAAAGCGCTTTTACAATACATGTCAACATTCACCCATTTACACGCTGATGGAAGAGGCTGCCATGCAAGTTGCCAACCTGCTCATCAGGATCTAATCTAATGCGCATTCACACACTCACACATTGCTGGCGCAGTAGTTAGTTCAGTATCTTGCCCAAAGACACTTCGACATGCGGACTGGAGGAGCCGGGAATCGAACTGCCAATCTTCCAATTAGTGTACGACCCACTCTACCTCCTGTGCTACAGCCGCCCCTTTAGGCTATATATCACAAATGAAGTTATGCTTCATTAGTGATATATAGCCTTAAACATTTGAGTGCGCTTAATTTAATTCTGCAAACTCTGATGCTTTTAGTATTGGTATGTCTGATACCTGTTCCATACTGCTTAATTACTCGGGCACTGAAATTTTGATTGCATGATTGAGGCAAAGCGTGTAGCTGAGGACCACTCACAGTTGCACCTCTAGCCTATGAGAATAACAGTCAGTCAAAAGGGAATCTAGGGCAAAGAGGCCTAAAAGGGAGACATATAGCATAAACCGTAGATAGCCAAAGAAAGTGGAGATTCTGCCAAAAGGGATGAAGACAAGACGACAGGGCTCCGTGTGGGATTTCACTTTGGATTTTGGCCCTGCAGGGATATGTGGAAGCACAACTGACAGGACTTGCGTGGAGAAGTCGGCTCTATTCAGTATAACTAAGTAAAGAATGCCCCATGTAGTCACTGATGCACCAGCATAAATCCTCCAAGGTACAATATTGCCATGGTAAAGTTAGCTTTACCTTTCTGGTTGTAGAGCGCTAAAGAAACTGAAATACTACATAATAATACATTCAGGATACTAGAAATAATCTTAAGGTGTAGGAAAGATGCAGCAAATTCAAAATTACTACCTTATCGCTATCCTTGAAACGCAACACTGTGCAGACAAAGCAAATGTGAAAGCAGCCCCTACAGCGATGTAAAAAACAGTGAACAGACACCATGACAACTTTAGTTGAGATTTATTTCACATTTTTTGCTACATTCCTCTTTACTCAAATCTAGGGAGCATAGGTGGGTCAGTCATCTTAGAAATACTTTATATCCAACTTCATATCAATGTGCTACAAGTAAAAGTGATCTCGGATTGGGTAGTACAATAAACTGTAATCTGTTCAGTCATGTCTGAGGCAACAAATTCGCTTTAAAAAGATTCAATGTAAAAAACACAAACACATATACAATGAAAAAATTTACAGGTCATGACTCAGAGGAATATTATGATCCAATTATATAATTCCCAAGGTAGCACATGGGGGTTTGTAGTTCATACTCCCCAATGAGGCAAATGGTATGACATAATAATTTACTAAATTATTTTTCTTTACTGCGTATAGAATGGTCTTTGATGTTAAATTTTGATGAACTATATTTTATGGTATAATCCAATAAAATAACTTCCATTAAAGTAAAAAAAACACTTCATTGGTATCACAATATTCAACATCATGTTAATTGTGAAAAAAGATGCATTTTTGAAACTAACTGTTTATGACAACTGAGACATTCTGTACTGTAAGCAACACATTAGTGACCTTTATA
This sequence comes from Scomberomorus guttatus, assembly GCA_038419695.1. Lineage (NCBI taxonomy): Eukaryota > Metazoa > Chordata > Actinopteri > Scombriformes > Scombridae > Scomberomorus > Scomberomorus guttatus. Next base: position 17,041,834 of record CM076457.1, on the reverse strand, counting down.
CAACGAGGGATTAAAACAGATTTAGCCAATTTGCCAGTGAGACGATATCAAGTCACTGGTGACAAGCTACTGTATGCAACATACTATATCAGCAATAAAAGCCTTTTTTTTTTAAATTTAGATGGGGGAAATAGAAATCATATTCAACCTAATGTAGGCTCCAAGTTTTAAAACAAACTTCATCTGGGGATCCAGCGTATATAAATCCTTTTTAAATTGGTTTATGGGGGCTAGACAATCACAAATGTCCTTGCAATCTCAAACTTATCAAATGTCTTGTATCTTCTTATGGCAAAAATCTCCTGTTGCACCTCATTTTTTATTCTCTAGATGGTTCTCAAGTTTAAGAAAACAAAAACATCAACAAGGAAACAAAGAAAAACAGAGTCCACAGAGCTCTGCAGCGTTGAGCATTTGGCTGCCACAGAAAAGTCTAGCACCTCCTACTGCTTGGGAGGTTTCTAGTCCAGCTGCTCTTGCTTTATCCTATTTGAATTGGGTCCTCGCTGACTTGTCCTCCTCAGTTCCCTTCTCAGGACGTACTCGCTGAATTGGGATGAGTCCACGCCTCCGCCGCAGGAACCAGCAATCTCAAAGCCACGTTGTTGCAGACGCTCTAGAACCTGGAAAAAGGTGTCAATAACATAACATGGCATCATTAGTACTTTTATTTTAGCATTCTGGGGACAAGCAGTGTCCTTTACTCAGACACGTAATTCATGGAGGTCTTCCGGTCACCATTAACTGTGCATGTATGCTAAAATATTAATGCAACCTCTAACCTTTTGTTTAGTACTGCAATGCTGGAAAGCATATAATTTGAGAATTCTCCACAACTCTTCTGTGCTGACGAGTTAGTGCTAAGTCTAGCATTGGAAACAGCTTTGGGAGTAAGCTGTAGCAACATACGGCCTGTGACGAGAATTTGGATGAGACTTTCGCAAAAACCAAGAGCCTCTCGTTTTGCCTCATGCCTCATTTTCATTGTTTTCTGGTGTGCATGTGTGTGTGTGTGTGTGTGTGTGTGTAGCTGCTCCTGATCTCGCAGCCTTGCAGACATCTACAGACGTGTCCAGGGGGGCTGTAGGATCACATTCCATCGAAGAGGCCCCAGGGAGCAGTGAGGTTTTCTCTCTGCCACTTGGCTCAGTGTGGGCTGCTCAGCAAAACCCCCTTTCCCCATTTCTCCCCCAGCCCCCAGGCCCAAGCCTCCGCCAAAACTACAAAGGTCCCCCTACTGCTGGCAGCTCTCTCTGCCCCCCTTCCTTCTCTCAAAACCCCCGCCCTGCCTCCATTAGCCGCAGATACAGCATCCACCGCCGGCGTGCTTTAATAACCAAACAGGATTATGGGCCCTGCCTGGGGACAACCTGCCAGGGAGCATGCTCACTCTTTTGCTCGCTCTCCACGACTCACACACTTCAGAGACGGGTTTGTTTGTGTGTTTTTGGGAAGGAGATTCGACTTCCTCTGAGAGACACAGTCCAAATCATTGTGAAATCTTTTCAAATATGCCTTTCCTCTTTCATTTATTGATATGCATTTGAGGATTTTACCATCAATGAATCAGTGGAATATCAATATGTAATCAGTACAATATTACATATTGATATACAATATTGCCAAATACATGCTGAATATAAAAACTGAATTCAACACAATTAAAGATTTGTTTTGCCCAGTGAATGCTTAAAGGTGCAATGTAGATTTATTTATGTAAAAGTCTAATCTTAGTCTTGCAAGTATGGCTTCGCCTGGAAGCCATTTTGCCACGAGAAAGGATATTAAATCCCTTTAATGCAATATAATGAGAGGTAATATTAAGTGTCAAGTGTAAACGGACCTTTAGTTGTCAAAAGAAACTAATTTACAGAACCATCTCTGGAACACTGATAATGAAAGACTTCATAGTTTTGCTCCGTCAGAATCACAATTTCCCCAATACCTTAAAAGTGTTTATCAAGACAACAATGAAAATATCTTTGATCAACAAAGGTCTACTGCCTGCACCGCCTCAAAGCATCGCTGGCATTAATTTCCATAAGATGCATAACATCCAGAGTATGTGAAGACAAGTCACTCAAACGCTTGACTTTATTCTAAAGTGTGCATTGATCCAATAACCATATAGGACACTCAGGGGCATCAACTTATGTCTTCCTAGTGTTTTAACTGCATCCCAAATTACCCACTTACTCTTGCTGTCAGCCAGTCCCCCTCAGTTGCACATTGACATTGACTCTCTGCCACTACTGAAGGTATCTCACATTCCTTAAGTCCACAATGAACATCCTCTTTCAGCAGGTTCCCACTTAAGAACATTTGAGTGTCTGATTGTTTTTCATTCGCGTGGAACTCAGAGGGCAATTAAGTGAGATGAGAGGACCACGTTAGTGTAGCGAGAGACGCAGAAGAAGAAACTGAAGTTGACCATCCACCAGCTCCAGAGCCAAAGTCGAAATCATTATTCAAGTCAGATCACAGAAAAGTAAAGATGGTAGACTTGTGTAATGATGGCTTGCTAAATTGATGCTTTGATGAACTCATCAAAGAACTTGTTTTTCTGCGAGGCTGTTCTTATGATTCAATTAGATTAAAAAAAAGATAAGATTCTGCAATCAGACATCAGTAAAAGTCTACAGTGTAACAGCAGATAAAGGGAACTTGAGTTAACAGATTATCACCTCAGCTAATTCTATGAGCAGACAACTGAATTGAAAATTTAGAAAAAACGTAACCTTACGTTTGACTGTCTGTTCTTATTGAGGTATGTTAAACACAATAAGATCAGTCTACATTACGTCACACCCAAAGAAGCCAATGTGTTCCCATTACCTGGACAGAGTTGAGGTGGCAGTACCCATTGAGTGGGAAGCGAATAACGTGCGTGGAGTCATGGTTCCAGCCAGCATTGACTGAGTTGCACATGACGTCACCGATCTCCGGAAACACATCTTCAATCAAGGCCTTGTCACCGCTCAGCGTGATCCTCTCGCCCAGGTCGGGTGCAACACGCACCACCAAGCATTCACAGGGGCGTGAAACCCGGCTCAGCTCCTGGTCCTGGCGCCAGCGCTCCAGCTCAGCAAGCATAGGCTGCAGCTGGAAGTATCGAGCCTCCTCATACAGCAGACTGTAGTCCTAGGAGACAGGAGAAAGGACACTGACATCTTAGGATACAGAGAAAGGAAAGAAAGATTATCCGCTTTTACAATAAAAAAAGAATATTTATCACACAAACACTGTAAAGTTACAAATTCCAAAATAACAGTGACAACACTACAGTATAGATTATGTTTATTATCATAATTTGAGTTGTGTCAATATCATTAATGTAATATGTGGAAGAAGTTTTTTGTTTTGAATGTTTTAATTTACCAATACGTAAATGCAGATATTCTGAAGGCCCATAATCTATAACATAAAGCAGGGGAATGTATTTAAATGTTCTTGCAAAAACGAGTTTCTTTATTGTAAAATGATACTTCCCCTGGATATTAAGGCATTACTATATCTATACAATGTGAATCCAAACCACAAAAAAAACAACAAAAGGTTTGAATCCCATTGTTCTACATGAACAAGCAATAAACCACAGCTAAGAAACCATTCAGCAGAAATTACTAAAGATACAGAGTAGGGGAGATGTAGTGCGACATGTAACACAGGGTTGGATGGGGTAGAGGAGCAGATCCTTTACCCGCAGGACTGCAGGGCCTAAATTGCGCCACGTTCAAGTTTTCTCATGCTCCTCTCAAAATCTACCCAATGTGAACGTGGCCTTAGACTGAACTTGAGCCTGTCTTTTGTCTTTGCTTATTTTAGCTGACATACTTTCCACTGATTGAGTCACACTGTGGACAGTCCATCAGATAATGTGGTTATTTGTTTTCTCCCAGGGCAAGTTAAGTAATTACTGACTAAATGGCACATAAGAGCAAAACGAAGGGAATGCTTAATGTGTCACATACAGTGAGGCTCACCCTAGATGGACATTTGGCATAAGAACATAGAGCTCTGCAGAAATCTAGCACATAAAATGCGGTTATGGGCGCCAGAGCATTTATTTACTTGTCTTGATGCAGTTTATTGTTTTCCTTCCATATCTCCAAAGAATCTTTGGCCACTGACAGCTGAAGGGGACTAAATTGCCCCTTGATGAATAAATAGATAGAATTTCCTGATGATTGAGGGTTTTTTTCGGAAGATCCCTGATATTTTGTCTCCAGCATGGGAACCGTTTTCAGCAATTCAAGACGGACCAGTGACCAAAGGCACTACATGGCCTTAGCATTCATTGTGTGTACTAAGTTGTAGGATTGCTGACTGGCTGATGGGACTTTACAGTTTTCTGGGATGGACATCCACTTACTTTGAAGTCGTCTGGGATGAGAAGCTTGGACGTCCTGAGGAAGTTGAGGATGTAGCGGAACATGTGTCCATCCCTGTCAATGAAGTAGTGCTGCTTCAGGCTGTCCAGGACTATAGGCTCTGTGCCATCAAATAGACGACCAATTCTATCCACATACAGGGGAGGGGGGTGGCAGGTTAGGCAGAAAATGAGGGAAGGAGGGAGGGAGGGGGAGAACATGTCAACATATCAATCTTATATTTCTTTATATTTGCATGAAAGGTTTCTAATTGTATTTAGTGCATAATCAAATAAGCTTGCATTTCTGTTTCCTGCATCTTGTATAGAGGGAGAAGATGGATAGAAAAAAGAGACACGGTGAAGCAAGAGCATGTGCAAAAAGGGATGTGACTCACTCAGTTTTCTCAGCTCTGAAATGTTTTTCACACCTTCGCACAGACATGCACACATTACCAAGCCTAATACACCAGATCAACCAGAAAGAGAGGAGGAAAGAAAGAAAGATTAAAAACAGAGGTGGTCTGGAGAGGTCAGGGCCAGCTGGTTGTTGGTTCCCTGAGGCAGGGTGCCAGTCACCCTCAGGCCCGGGCTCGGAGCGACAGTGCGGCCTCCCGGCCTCCAGATGGCCCCATGCCCTTTGGCCCTTTACTGCTGCTGTGACATCTGTCAGAATAACCAAGTTGCTTTTGTCTGCGCTCTGCATTCTGCACTTGAAGCTCTTACAAATTGTTTACCGCTCAAAATAACTGTGGGCTTTACCTCACTCCGAGACATTTTGTGAAACTACCTGATAAATCCATGCACAAGATTTTTCTTTTGGATATGAGGGATAAACATTTTTTTATGTACTCAGTATGTCCGCCAAGTACGCCCATGAGATATTTTTGTGATTGGAAGAGATGTGACATTTGACTGTTTAATGTCACAGGATGACATTAAATATTAAACAAGATGACATTAAACACTGAGGAAATTCTGACACTGATAAACACTCCATATCAGTAGGTGAATCTTCCACAGTTTAAACAAGCAAAAGACTAGACACAAAACACACAAAAAAACCCCCCCACAAGCTTCATCTCCGTCACACACTTGATTTACAGGTGCACAGAGGGGCAGACTCACCGGGATTCTGGGAATTTTGTTAAGGTGGCCAGACTGCTGGTGTACATGTGTCCGCCCACGTCAATGTGCACAGGGGCATTGGACTTGGTGAGCTGTGCAGGTGTTGGGATGCCCTGGTTGCTCAAGGGAGACACTGGTGACCGTGTGATCATGGGCCTGGACATGCTGGAGCGATTATCCTGTTAGAGGGGAACACAAGTGAGAAAATAAAATGACACAGGGAGCTAAGACAGATAAGAAGATTCATTTCTGGTTTCTGGTTTTCTTCTGCAGACTCAAAATGTGCCGTTAAAGATAAAAAAAAGACACTATTACAACAACCATATTGAAATTGAGAATATTTAAATTTAAGATAATATTTGAATAGTATTTCTGTAATGTAACACACTCCACAGGCAGGAGTGCCAGGGAGCAAGATTTTTCTCTGCAAGTTAGAGCAGCCTGACCTTGACCTGAATGTTACCACAATCCACAAACATCCACTCCTGTGGGCCATAATCTCCAAAACCAAATTAATTTGGAGCATCAATCTCACTGTCTTGGAAATGAGCAGTAATGACTCTTGATTTGAATACTGTAATAGGATTGGGAGAGATTGTCTCCTGTTAACCTACAAACACCATTAGCAGACAATTTCTGTTAAGCTCTCAGAAGAAAATGACTCCCCCCTCCCCCCGAAAAAGTTTCAGACCCCGAGTAAAGATGGGGGGGAAAAAATACTTTTGTCTGTTATTGCTACAGCCTAGTGGTTATATTTTAACACACTTTAATTTTACAATCGTCTTCTGAAAACGACTAAATTGAGGCAGCAAACAGAGGACTGTGCGTATTTAAAATAACGTGACAATAGGTGCGCACTCTACATTTAAGGACAGCAGGGAGACAATCTATTCAAACGCTGCATTCAATTAAAAAAAAATCAAAGTGTCTATTCACTTCGCTCCTCCTGCAAAAGTGACAGGACGACTACAGTCCTCCAGTTATTTCTCTTTTTTTTCTCTCCAGACAGTATCGGACTTTACGCGTTTACCTGCGCCGGCATCACTGTGGTTGGAGAGGAAGTCACCGAGTGGTCATTTTGCTTGAGAGATGCTGCGGGGACAGGCTCTCCTCTGACTGCGAACATCAGTGAGGGCTCCCTGCACTCCGCCGCTCGGATCGGGAGTCGTTTGAGGGAAGCGTGTACGGACTCATCCACAGAACTGATTGGACGCGGTCGCTTTCTGGCTTTCTGATGCGTTAAGTCCATAATATCCGTTTCGTCCATTACAGCGCAGGCTTTAAGGTTAAGAGATAGGATGCGGTGGGCTTTTCCCAACACACCTGCCAAATGTGGAGAGAGGCGTGAAAAGGGGGGATAGCGAACACCGGGGGAAGAGCGGCGCCGTGGCTGTCACACGGAGCAGCTTCTTTGCAATGGCTGGGAGAAGTCAAAGCCCCCGACAACATTAGCATTGTAGCGCCTGCGGCTCTTTTTGGGCTGTCGCTGTTTCAGTGGCAGGTACTGTATGTGTGTCGCATTTTTTTTTTTTTTTTTAGAGTAAAACAAATCCTGCTTTACAGAGAGCAGCCTGCGTGTACGAGTCGGGTCAACTCGCACATCTGGACCTGCCACAGCTGGCCTTTGCCCTTTTGGAGCAGTGTTTGTGCGCGCCGTCACCCTCCTCCTGACGTTGCTGCCCATTGTTCAGCATCAGCGGCAGTTTTGTTCAGCCCAGTCAAACCCACCTTCAACAAAACAGTCCCACAAAGCCTAAAGTTTCAGTGACAAACGGTGACCAACCCACTCAACCACCTGGACAATAATATCCTCCACCCACAAACACACACATATCACTCATAAGCACCTGACTGGTCAAGATCTTTCCAATCACACAAAACCAGACAGTAACACCGTTTTCAGTTGCCCACATGTGTTGTTAATAATATAAATGTTTCTTCTCATCGTTTATACAGAAAAATAACTTAAGAACACTTTAAGAGTACAAAGAAACATTACAGCTCAAGTACTAGATCACAGCAATCTGTCCCTCAGAGAAACACTTTAAACATCGACTCCATCAGTTTCCAATCTAAGTCTGACAAACATCAGAGTTACTGCATGACTGCAGCGTGTAAACACCACCTCCGATGACCACATCAGCATTGCAAAACCACCACACTAATGACATCATGGAGTATAAAACCAGACAACATGCCCAATTGCTGTTCAAAGTACTGCCACAGCACTCTCCTGGGCTGTTTCACAGAAAATGCAGGGAATCCACAAATTTTAATAACATTCAGATTAAAATTAATTAGTTCAACCACTGGCCTTAAAACATCCACATTCCTGTTTCTCATTGGCAGTGTGAGTTTCACACCTAGATACCCAATTAGCAATTAAGCTTGCCTTTGAGTGTAGGCCTCCAATGCGGTGTGTGATCCTGGTCTGATTTGCATGCCGTTTGTGCACGCGCTGATAAGCGCAGGCAGCAGCCATACATAGTTTTAAAATTCAACTCCAGAATCCCTCGCAGAAGGCAAAGGGGCCTTCAGGGCAAAAGAGAGAGAAATCACATGGCTGCTCTTCAAAAGGGGACCTGTGTAAGGCAGCCTGCAAAGTGCGTGGGATCACACTCAGAATGCAGGTAATTTGTTCCCTGACTAATTTGTGGAGATGGTGGTGTGTGTGTGTGTGAGTGAGTGTGAGAGCGAGTGTGTGCCTGTGGAGAGTAAGTTCTGAAAACAGCTTGGTGGAATTGGATTTCCTCAAAGCCTTGTCATCGCAAAGGTGGATTGAGTGTAAAATCTGCAAGGCATTATGGAAAATTGCAGGGGAGAGAGAAGAGAGAGTGAAAGAGAACGGGTGGTTGGGTGGGTGGGATGTAGAAGGGGGTAACGAGTAGCGGGAATAAGCTCTTATATCACAATATGATGTTGAGTTGGTGGAAGTAAAGATACATGTGTCGTGGACCTTTTCTTGGGCCGATGATTTCTGTATTGTGTCTTAAGGACAGTTCAGAGGTCAGAGCATCATCAGAATCCCTCAGTAATCATGTGACGAAGGGCTGATCATCGATGGCTCATGTATCAGCTATCAGCTCCAGATGTGCGCTGCAGACCTTCCCACGCAAGCGTTTTTCCTACCTGTTGCCATTTTTGAATTTGACACAGTGCTACGAAAGTCTCACATGTTACAACATTTGTAGACGTGTTCCCAAAGTTTCCAGCCTTTTTTTTTTTTTTTTTTTTTTTTTTACAAAAAAAGTTGAAACTTATGTGTTTAGGGAATTTGCTCGTTTACCCAGCTTGTGTAATTTTGTTGCTCCACAGTATGCACAAACAAATCTAAAACAGGCACGCTGCATCAAAGCCTGGAGTACTCGGGCTGCTCCAGTTACTCCTGTTGTTTTCCATCACTGGTCTGAAGTCTTGTGACAGGCCTTTTATGCCTTTTATGCAACATCATCATGTTCCTTTACATCTCAAGGAACAAACACTATTAAATCTTTAGTAAGCTATTGCAGGGTTTTACCCACCAGTGCTCTGAAAACTTGGGAAGCGAGTACCTGTCTGCTACTGCAATAATCAAAGGGCATGTTTGGGATCAGCATCAGCAACAAACTAGCTTTCAATTTTCCATCCCACAATGCAGCTCTCCAGTGTTTCGACATATCGCACAAGACACAATTAGCATTTCAGATCAGAGCATTAACATTCAGTTCAAGGCAGGCAGACTGGTATTTACATAATCTGGATGGGTTGTCTCTGCTTTGTTGCCCGTGGCCATTTGTTTCAAATGTCCACACACAGACAACCACAGACTTTGGGTTAACTTGAGTCACTGCCAGCTGTAAAAGGTGTCAAAAAAATACCAGTAAAGTGAGACTGTCGTAACAGCATAACCTGGGTAAATACTGTCGGCTGGGTGTCTAGTCAGGTGTGTATTACCTTGGACTTTATAAAATGATATTAGGCAACATTTTAAGGTACTCACAGCTCCATAGCAACACCCTAGTAGTGTGAAACTGCTAATATAAAACTTTAAATGAAAGTTAAAACGAATGTTTTCTCTTCTCTCTCTTCCGTGTCGACACAGTTCTTAAATTATGGCAGTAATTGTGTTTTAGAGTTCAGGTTCATTTTTCTCTCTGTGTATTTTATGAACCTGTTTTGATAACAAATTCAAGCTGTTTTTCTTAAATGTCTTTCTCTGTGACAGCAGGACAAGAGTAACTCTGTCAGTTTGTGGTGACAAGTGCAGAAATGTCTCAAGTGTGAAAAATACTTTGACAACTTAGAGAAAAACTAGCAGCAAAAAGTTACCAGGAAGGAGGAAAGAGACCTTGCTGACCTCCACTTGAGCAAAGAGAAATGTGATTTTCTGGATAAACCACTTTTTAATCCTGATAAATAGAGGTGGCAAATAAGGGAAAACAATAATTTGCAGTGTCTTTGGACCAGGGTGAACCAGCCTGTGTTTAATAATCCAGAGAATCAACAATGACACAGGACTTGAGTCACACTGTTGACAATGAATAAAAGACAATCTGAACTCATACAAAGTTTCTGATTTTACATCCAGGAGAGCAACATGTCACAGCAGTTTTCCCTTATTTGTCAATATAATTATATCCTGAGTATTCACTTCAACATTGTGGAGTTACAGTAGCTGTACATAAGCATGACATCACAGATAAGGAAGTGTGATCAGTGCAGTGTTGCTGCAGGCTGTTGGAGACGTGCTGCATGTTCACTGGCACAGACATTACTGTCCCAGGGCACAGGAGTGGCAGAGCCATAATGTTAAATATATATATATTGAATATATATTGAATTGATGATACAGTTTGACATACGGACAAACTGACCTTATAAATATCCTTCTCTTTGTACTAGATCAGAGTGTATGAATGTAATTTTACTGGAAAACAAATGTCCAGATGCTGCACATATAGTATGCTTTTGTTATTACAGCGCCATCAAGTGATCGGTCCTGACATCCCAACATCTCAGGCTCATTCTGTTTCTCAAACTGGTGAAACCGACAACAGGCTTTCATTCCAGGTATTCTGAACTTACAGGATGTTGTTTATAATGTTCCTTTTAAAACATGTCATTTATAGTCTCGTTCTCCACGCAGTACAGTGAGATATAACTAAGTAACCAAATATATTTTTGGTTGAGGATGTGATATCCAGTTTTAACATGTAAACTTTATGAACAGAAGCAGATCTTAACTTACACAATACATGGTCACATAGGGGAAATAGGTCTAGACTATCACTTAGTAAACTATATTTGCAGAATCACAATCGGACCTTGGAGTTTATTGCGCACGGCGCGGTCAGGGAGCTACTGTAAGAGAGAAAAGTAGAGGACAAAATGTATCCCTATTTTTTCCCCCGTTTACATAAATATGATCCTCTAAACACAGGCACGATGATTCACAGATTCTGCATTGACGTGTGTAAAAGGTACATCCTGTCTTACAGAATGAGGAAAAAACGCCTCGGGCAAAATTACTCCACAATGGCGTCTTTCATTAGAAGATCTGGGGCAGCCAGGAAATAGAACTGTTTCACGACAAAACCGACTTCCAAAAAAAATAAAAAAATCTTCGCGAAAACGACAAACGCGGTTCGAGTAAGTTATGAGCAAGTTATTACAGCAAC